>CAHIKZ030004736.1:1090000-1122500 GCA_903632075.3 Acanthosepion pharaonis | reverse complement strand
AAAGATTCCTTTTCTTAATACCAACATCGTTTTTAACCAAACTAAACTATCCGTCATTACTTGCATTATTTACATTATTCAGACTGTTATCCTCATCATCATTGCCATATTCACAACGTTTCGGCCGTTATACGCTCTGACCTTCTACAGGTGATTGGAGTTTTGAAACTCTCCCTATTCATTATCGTTACTTTAAAAGACTTGTTGATGCTGTTACCATTTTGATTTCAGTATAATTTAGTTGTTTTGTATTTTTGACAGTCAAGGAGAACGCTCGAAACCACTCTAGGAGTCGCCTTCGTAGCATTTTTAGTGTAAGCGAAATCACTTAATGCCGATCATATCTTCTTTAAGTAATATGAAACAGTGATTAGTTTCATGATATTGGTAAACAAAGTAAAACACCTGATCTGTGATTGCATTCTTCTATACCAATCACCTTGGCTCACTACTTATGTAATTTCTGTCAACACATCTGATGATGATACAGAGATCTGAATAAGTTGGTTTCATGCCTTTCTCAGCCGGAACTGAAAACTTGGTTGGTTGATAATAGTTATATCACTCGTTGCGTCTTTCGCTTTCCTAACAGCAAACATTACTTCTTCATTGTTAGGAATTTCTACTTATTTCTATCAAAACAATCCATATTTTGGTTGGAGTTTCTTGCGTAGCTCATAGCTATGTACTTTTTATTGGTGCTACCGACCGGACCTGAACCCAAGATAAAAATAAAATTTAAAACGTTGAAAAGCGGCTGCACTACACAATCTTCCTAAGCCTAATCCTCTTCTCCCCAATGCGTCTTCGGTGAAACTTGCGGAAGTTTAGAAATCATACATAATTATTACGAATAAGTCTGAATTAACATTGTCGGAATTTTTCCGATGGGGAATTATTCTTATGAATTTTTTTTCGGATCAGCATGCTCATCTTGATTGTCACACTCACAACGTTTCAACTGTGGTGCTCTCCGGTCTTCTTTAGGTGGCTGTCGTAATATGTATCCATTTTAGAAGATCGTTCTCAATTCGCTTTTCATGTTATTTCAAAAATCTGCCAAAATATGGTCACCTTGTGATATCTTAAGCTTAGCAAACATGGACACAAATATAGGACAGACTAGTTAGAGTTCGAACTTGCTGTTCAGTAGTAATGGCCAACCAAACAAGCTCGCTAGCAATTACACAACCTGCAGGCGCCCAAAATATGGTCAAGTTACTTTACACTCAAAATCTCTAATACAATATATATATATATATATATATATATATATATATATATATGACCAATATCACCATCTTTATTATTATTATTGTTCCTTTTTGTTTCTATTTATATGTATGAGAGACAAATATTAGATGTTTTGATTAATTGATTTTCTCGTGATTTTCAACCGTTTGCAGTTTATTAACGCCAGAATACTTTTAGGTTAGAAGAATTCTTTTGAGATTATAATGGTTTTAGTGATACAAGTTTTATTAATTAACTCATAGCTGGGGGAGAAAAGGTGTATTCATGCCTTTTCCAAGGGTATTTGCGCGTAAATGAATATAACGAACCCAACTGGCATTGGAACTCGGCTCTCCAATTAACAACACCGAGCCATTATCCATTACATCAGTTGCACATCCAAGCTTACAACATCTGCTATTCAAGAGCAGTCACCCATCTAGGTACTGACCAGGTTCGAGGTTGCTTAACTTCGGTGACAATTTTTTCGTCGTAATGTGGCCATAATCCCAAATATTAGTTCAGTCATTAGTTGAAGATATAATAGCAACATGTAATCGAAGTGTTTTGCATTTTCGTAATGACTTTTATTTATTATTATTATTATTACTATTATTATTATTATTGTCATTATTTCGAGAAAAAAGACATAGACTCGCCATGTTGATGATTGTATAAAAGTGATAATTTCGTTTTTAGAGATATTCTTAATGTCCTGTTTTGTTCACATATTGAGCCGAGTCTATTAGTTGGACTTTGGGCTACCATGAGGGTGCGGGGATTTATTTGATGATTAGATTCCTCCTTAACATCTTAGCAGTGAGGCAGGTGGCAATTTTCTGGACTTCATGTATCTTAATATTACCAGGGATTTCCTTGTTTTCACATCTTTTTCTTAACTAGTCCGAGAGCGCTTATTATTATTGGTACTACTGTGGTATTCATGCCCCACATTCTCCCAATTTCTATTTTTTGGTCTTTATATTTTCAGAGTTTTTGCGTAGTTTTCTTAAGATTGTTTCTTTGGGTGGGGACAGAGATATTGACGAGGAGATCAGTTGTTGTTGTTGTTGTTGTTGTTGTTCTTCTTCTTCTTTAAATACTATTATTATTATTATTGAGCAAGGGATCAGCACCACACAGAGACTAGGGTAGAAATATACATAGTTCAATATACCCATTATGATACCATTTCGATAAGGTGTACTAAGCATATGCATGACAAAAAAATGTACGCGATATGACGACAAAGTGGGCCCAAGTTAGAAATATCTTCATGTGGTGTAAACCAGTCGGCTCAGACCAGTCTCCGACTGAGGTCTTTCCTAACTATCTTGATTTGACTCCTAACTTGTATCCGGTAACGATGTTCACTTCCACTACTCCCACACCTGGACAGACATACAAACTGCGTTAATGGCTAGGTCGGGAGCAAACTCAAATCTGTGGCAATGAACGGGATATTTACTGTAGCTTATCTTAATTCGACAAAACAAAACATGTTAATGTTAACACCTCGAGACAGACAATTAAGATCAGAAACCACTAAAGCCATGCCTAGTAGAATACCAGGCATTTATTATTATTATTATTGTTATTATTATTATTATTTTCTGAAATTTCTGTTGTATACACATTTCCTTCCGGGTCCCAACCAGAGACCTAAGGTCAGAAATGGTTTCATGGCATTTTCCACTGATCATTTTTCGTAAAAACAACAAAAACCAAACCTAAGATCACACATATTTTACATAGATAAAGCTCTTCGTAATGTGTGAGCTGTACTTGCGAGTACAATTTTTTTGTATTTATTTAAGGCATAGGCTACCAGTAATACCTTCAATGAGTCTATCGGAACTTTTTTAATCAATCCGAGGGCTCCAACTACAACTGGAATTATGGATGTCCTCATTTGCAACATTTTTTAGATTCTCACTTCCAGATCCTTGTATTCTGATAGTTTATTATTATTATTATTATTATTATTATTTATTAGCTGTTAATGACATCTGTGATGCCATAAAAACGATCTCAGACTACAAATTGCTGCGATAGAACTAGTATCGATTTTAGAATGTTTCAGAAAAATTTTGCATGCTGTGCCTTGAATGTCAAGCAGAAAGGGATTGTCAATGGTCAGGAATTAATGCAAGTGTTAGTAGTGCTGGTATCTTTATAATATAAATGGATTTCTAATTATTTACTTCAGAAATGCACTGAAAATCAGGAAGAAAGGGATCAACAATGGTTAGGAATTAACTCAAGTCTTAATGAGAGTATAAGTGTATTATACGTATCACGTAAATAGATTGCTAATGATTCTCTTATATGTATAATTTAAATGCAATACAATTGATTCTAAGTTCGGAGTAAATTAGATTCACACAAGCATATGTATGCGCACAAAAGCTGAGTATCATCCATGTATTCAATTATAACATATATAATATTTTTCTTACTTCAAAGCTCAAAAGAAAATTAAATTTTGGCATTAAATGTCCCATAAGATGTTGATATGCCGTTAAACAAAGCAAACAAAGAAAGCGATCGGAATGCACTGAAAGCGGATAGAAAGGCATTGTCAGTGGTCAGGAATGAATGCAAACGTTACTGGGAGGGTAGCGCTATTATATACATAGTGTAAAAGCCTTGTTATTAATTTTTATTATCGGAATGCATTGAAATCAGATAGAAAGGTCAGTTGTCAGAAATTACTGCAAGTGTAACTGATGACAGAATAGGGTTATTATATAATGATATTTAGTTTAGTATAAGACCATTACTTTTTATAATTGTTACTATTGATATTGAGTAAATTTGGAATGTTACAAAATCCAAACAATGGAGTGAGAAACAAGTAGTGCACCAAACTTCCCAGTGAGGAGGGCGTATTTACTTTGAAAATTAGTATTATAGATTATGTTTTATCCGTGTACTTTAATGTCAACCTTTGCCACTACGGCAGTCACGGGACATGCCATTATTTTACGTCTTTTGAGCCGGTTAAAAAAAAAAAAGAAATGAAAAAAAAGAAACTGTCCCTTTTAACCGGAGACTGAAATGTCCTTTCACACGAGGAATACCTTGAACATATGTAAGAACATGTTCTTGTTTATCATTTACCTGGGATCTGTTCAAAATGATTCTTAAGCCTTATTTTAATTCAGCCCAATGATCCATAGACAAACAAACAGCCTGTATACAGATAGAGAAATGAATTGAGCGAATACACAAATACAGAGAGAAGCGTAAGACAAGGATACGTTTACTCACCGGATTAATTTTACTTGTACATCAAACAATCATAAGAGAACTAAACATTCTAAAAGGATTGATTATTTCTTTATTGTTTATTGATTCGTTTTAATAAGTATGATCTACTTCTCACCCCAAAAGAAAATATTAAAAATAATTAAAAATCAAAGGGGTAAGGGTATAGTAAACCCAAGACAAACATATATTTTGATCTTGAGAGCGTTAATGAAGACCCTGTTCTGCCTCCTTTGTTCCGGCTTCATCTGGATCCCATTTCCATTGTCTCTCGTCATTTTGACATTGGACACAGCGCGCAATAACACACCCTCTCTGTTGGAGTTACTTTTAGCGTTGATTTGTGTGCACCAAGTAAATCTGATACATTTTGCCGTTTGTCCTACTACAAAAGCATTTCCTATTATATTCCCGAACAAAATAGGCGCGTATTAATAGTTGTCAGCATGTACACCATCCTGATTTTGGTTTCATATTATTTTGATATCTGATCTTGTATTAATTCTGTAGCATCTACTTTCCTAAGCATGGTCTACTTCGTGACCCAAAAGAAAAATTAAAAAAATATATTAAAAAATCAAAGGAGTAAAGGAGTAGTAAAACTCAAGCCCAAGAAATATTTTCTGTTATCCTTTCATTTCTATCTCGTCCCCTTCTTTCCTTTCATCTACTTTTCTTTTCATTTTTTGCTCCAGCATTTTCTTACTTGCCCTCCATCTTTGTTCTTTCAAAACTTTTCTTCTCCGTTCTTCTATTTTACTTTTTCCAATTCTAATTGCGCGCGGAAGTGAACACGCGCACACGCACGCACACACACGCACACACACACGCACACACACACACACACACACACAGTTGATAGTGTTTGCATGTGCGCATGTCTATGTGTGTGTATACGTGTGTGTGAGTTTGTGTCAGTATGTATATGTGTAACGAGCTTCGCAGAGCACACATATATTCCTCTCATTCTAGGGGGAAGTAGCAGGAAGAAACACTTTGGCCTGGGGTGTAAATGCTGATCCATACTAAAATAGACACATTCTACTTCGCTATTTCAATAATAATAGCTTACTGTATATCCGAAACATGGGTCCGGAATTTCACAGGATTTAAAAATAAAACATCTCTCTCTCTCTCTCACTATTTCTCTCTCTGTTTAATGTCTTAATATGAATTTATTTGAAAGGGATTTACTAGGAACAAACAGCCTCTATACGGATAAAGAAATGAGTAACTATACAAATATAGAGGGGAGCGTAAGACAAGGGTACGTCTTCTCACCTGATTAATTTTACCTATACGGCGAAGCGATCATAAGAGAACTAGAAGTCCTACAAGTATTGATTTTTGACGGGCACAATCTTAATAACATCGGATATGCATATGGCTGAGTATATCAGTTCTAAGACAAGGTAGTAAAGAAAAGCGAGAAGAAAGGATTGAGTATTAATTGTAAGAAGACAGAATGTATTGTTGCCACTTGGATAAGAAGCCCAAGAAATGAGCTACAAACTGGAGATGTCAAAATTCAGCAATACAAGAAAATTATCTTGGAAATGTTATAACAAACGATGGAACATGTGACACAGAAACGAGAATGCGCATTGGAATGACGAAAAGTTATTTAGTAAAAGCTAAACAAATTATTTCATGATTATTCTAATGTCTTTCCCGAATATGTCAAAGTTGCTGAGCAGCTCTAACAGATCTTTGTGACATACTTTGGCAAACGCCTTTGCGTAGTCTATAAATGACAGGTACACGTCTATCTGCGTTTCTATTGCTCTTTCTGATAACATTCTGAACATAAATATCGTGTTCCTTGTTCCGGTGTCATTGACGAAACCATACTGTTCTTGTTCTATCTCTGGTCTGACTCTGCTGCGCGCTTTATTCATCAAAATTCGGATGATGAGTTTTGTTAGGTGGCTCATTAAGTTGATTGTCAGGTAGAGTTTAAATTCGTTTGCGCCTGGTTTCTTAGTGATATGAAAAAAAGATCTGCTTAGGTCTTCCAGCCTATCACCACTGTTGTAGATTTCATTTATTATTTCTGTGATTTTGTCTATACTGAAGTCGTCTAAGTCTGCCAGCATCTCCCTTTACAATTCCGTCTGGCCCTGTCGCTTTGTTTCTGTTCAATTTGGCCAGTACAGCTTTCACTTCAGCTTTTCATATTTCTGGTCCGTCGGTAATTCTGTGTATTGGCGGTTGTTCTCTTTTGTCGTGGAAGAGTTCTCCAATATATTCGTTCCATCATTGAAGAATTTTCTATTTCTCTAATATCAGCGTTTCGTCCTTGGATTTTATACAGCCTGCTGATTAGCATGTCTTTTGAACTGTTAATTATCTTATTTTTTATGCATGTCTCCTTTATCTGTGATACTCATTCTTTATATTTCTGCACATTTACATATTTCGATGATCCATTCTTCTTTAGCCTGTTCGCATTTGTTCCTTATTTATTTGTGTGCGTGTGATTTTTTTTGTATTCCGTTCCATCTCTTGGCATTGTTTTCTGACTCTTTTGCATCGTGTTGAGAATCTCATTTGTCATCCATTCGTTTTTCTTTCTTCGTTCATTTTCCTTTGGGATGATATCATTTGCTGATGTCACTAAAGCTTCTCTTAGAACGTCACATTCGAGATTCCATTTCCATTTTGTCCCTCGTATCTTCTTTCCAAACTGCCCATATATTTTCCCTTGGGTTCTGGTTCGTTCAGATGTCCGTTGTATTGCAATTTAGGTGCTGAGTTACATATAACAGGGAGGCTATCGCTTCCGCAGTAGACACTTGCATAGGTTTTTCAGTGAACATATAAAGAAAAGAGAGTTGATCTGCTATGCAATATCAGCCCTCTTGTATGTCAGTGAAGACTGGACATTCGCATCACAAATGTGTTATACCGGAACATACCTATTCTATTGTTAATAGACTCTCCCACAGATAATAAGTAGTAGTAGTAGCAGTCGCCAGGGCTCAGTGGAGTTGAGTGGAGTTGAGTGAGTTGGTGAGTCAGTCGATGTCGGACATTAAAGTATCCTCACCACAACTAGATTGCTGCGTCATTAACTATTATTTCAAGTTCCTAACGTTTTGTACGTCGAACCTAATTTAGGACCGATTTAGTGAAATACAAGCCTCCACTGTGAAAACTACTCTACAACAAAATGAAAAGGAGGCTTCAGTCAGCAGAGATCAGGATTTAAAAAAGAATGCTGAAAATATCATAGACAGAATGTGTAATCTGTCCCAGAATTTTGAACTGCTTTCTTTTTATGAATTTAACTATAAGCATCTTTCTAGTTACCATTTTCTTTACTACATCTTCGTTGCTCTTGTGTTCAGTCCATAGTATTCTCAGTATTCATCTGTTGTTTTCTTATTCGGTCGGGAAATTCTGCAGATCTCACTGTCATATCGATCATAGATAAGAAAAAGCAAGCTTTAAAATATCCATCAATCTTTCTAATTGAATATCCCTAGAAGAACAAGTTTAAAGCTTCGATTCGAACAGGCATAATGCTGTCACCAGTAGACATGTAATTTACAGGCAACTCACAGTGAAATGATCGCTTTCTCTCTCTTCCTTCCTTACATTCATACATTCGCTTTCCGCGTCCCTTCAACATGTGGGAAATCATGGCTCTCCATACCTTCTTCTTCTGTTTATGGCTCTTCTGACTCTTTCTAATTGTTCCTCGACTCATTTTTTACCTCGTTTTCAAGTAGGAAACTCACAGATTCATTCCACGAGTGTTACATTCTCCAAGCCTTATTTCCGCATTATGTGTTTTCAAACATTTCAGTTGACTCTTGCTGACAGATACCAATAATTGCTTTGTAGTTCATATTCTTCTTAAAACTTGCTCGTTTGTTTCTGGATATGTTCATGGTTGCGTTGAGAATTTTTTTTTTAAATTTGTAAAGAAATTGTCACAATAAATTTACCTAGAAAGGAATTATTGTCACTGGATGGGTAACTTAGAGGGCAGAATCTTCTACTTTTTGCTTTAATGGTTGATTGGATAAATTACCTGTTACTTTTCAGTTCCTATTGGAGATAAATAAGAAAAGTATTTTATTTTACTGTTCTGCTACACGTCTTTATTTCTTTTACTAATCAAATTTTCCTACCAGGGTGGTTGAAAAATAATTCCTTATTTTATGTATGATCGACTCTCCCGTCTAACTATAATTTAACAAGTCCATCACACATAAAATAGGGCGTTACTTTTCTATCACCCTTTATATATAATATGCACGTTAATAAAATTTGAGGAATAATAACACATACAAATGATAACATTATTGGCAATAAGATTAATGATATGTATTATAAATATATGATATATATTTATATTCCTAGGCCGTTTGGCAATATTGTTATCACTTTGTACTTATAATTACATTAACGGGCCTATTAAATCTAAGACGCTCACACGTAGACCAGCATACATTATATATATATATATATATATATATATATATATATTCCGTTTATATTTTATTTTATAGATATAATTTATTTAAGTAAATGCTATGTTTTTAATCAAACAGTATTAATTAAAATTACCGGCCTGGATGTTCAAGAAATTTCGTACAAAACATGTTTCTCCGACACGTATCGAACCTGTAACTCATAATGGGAAACATCTTTTGATCTGATGTGCTGTTAATCATTTAGCCACAAAGAAGCGTCTGGTTAGCAAAGTCTGAATGTTTGTTTATAAACACTCACCTTCGACGATTTTTCTCGATCGAAGGCGTGTGTTTATAAACAGGCCGGTAAATGTAATACTGTTTAATTAAAAGATAGAGCATTTGCTTAAATAGATTGTACCTATAAAAATAACGTATAAACGGAAAATATATCAAAATGATTGAGTATTAATCCATTATATATATATATATATATATATATATATATATATATATATACACACAAGTATAGGATTGGTGTGTACGGAATAAAATTCCAATAACCAAAAACACTATTCTTAAACGAGTGCTTAATACAGAGTAGAGCAAATATTATTTATACAAAAATTATAATATAAACACGTTATAAAATCACTACAAAAATACCGACTTTGTTTAACACTCCTAGTATATATATATATATATATATATATATATATATATATATACTACATAAAAGGTTAATGGTCAGAGTTGAATCAGACCAGTAAACTAGTTTTAAATAGTGCTCAATACATGTGTGAAAAAATAAAAGTAAAAGTAAAAGTAAAAATAACATGTAGATCTTTTAACTTTAAATATCAAGAGGTCAGTTGAATTCGCTACTTTGGTTTCAACCTCACGGTATCCTCCTCAGGCGATTTTTATCAAATGTCCTTTTAACGCTTTATTTTTTTTTTAAACAAATGAACCTATATTATAATTTTCAAAAATAAATAAACAAACGCACGACGTTGTGTGTAATAGAAAGGGAGAAGAAGGGTGTGAAGAAGGAAAGAAAAGAAGAAGAAGAAGAAGAAGAAGAAGAGTCGAAAAGCAAGGGTATTATAAATGTGTTGGTATGGAGTTAAATGCATTTGTTTATTTGTGAAAAATAATAATATAGCGTTCATTATTTAAAAAAAAATTATAAAGAGGACATTTTATAAAAATCGCCTGAGGATAACGTAAGGTTGAAACCAAGGTAGCAGATTCAACTGACCTCCTGATTTTTAAAAGTATATATATATATATATATATATATATATATATATATATATATATATATATACGTGGTATGAAAAAATTTTATCGGGACTAATGCTATAAAAAGAGAACTAGAATACTATCAATTCGGTATTTAATCTACTTCGAAGTAATCCCCCTCTGAAGCCACACACTTTATCCAACTTACATTGTTTCCATTGATGGAAGCACTCCTGGAACTAATTTTTTGGAATAGCGAGCAGCTGCCTCGCCGCTTTTCATATATTTACTTGACATCTTAAAATCCCGTTTCATTCAAGCGAGATTTGATTTTTTGAAGAGGGAAAAGAGCCATGATCACTGATGGAACCTCTGTGGTGTGGCAAGACAGTCCCATTCTACACACTTTCCTTCCAAGCACTGCTATAAACAATGGAAGCGAGCGAGAACGTATTACTTAGTGTGTATGCACCACAGAGTTCAAAGGTCAATCTGTGTCAAGCAGATTCATTCTGAGTACTTTAGCTACGTTATCATAGCAACAGTTTAGATACTTTTTGATCAATAATCGAATATATAGGCATTATTTGTTAATTGTATTCTTCTGTTTCTCATTAGTCCAGCACTTTGCCAGAGATGAGATTAGCCATATCTGTCGTTATTAAAAATAAAAGGGGGAAGGGATTCTTGCCGTTTGGAGGAGTATGTTAGAGTATATTCTACTTTAGGGATTTAGAACTGGACTCGCTAAATTTTCCGCTACTTTTCTCTATATATATTTCTAAGGACTAAAAAATATATTGGTATATACGAGAGTAAGTAAGTAAAAGATTATCCGAACTTTCACCATAACATATCTTTAGGTTTGTCACACAGCTTTCTGCTCATGCGTACTTATAGTTTGATATAGTTTTGGTCACGTGATCGAAGTTTGATTTTGATCATACCCGTTTTCTTGCTACTGTTACAGTGTAAACATGGCCGCTCCTCAAGCAGTGTGCACCAAGGAGGAACAAAGAGCAGTGATGCGAATCTGCAGAAAATATGATACTTCATCAATTATAACATGCTGGTTCATTCTTCGAGAGTGCTGAATCTGCTCGTGGGGGAGGTTAGCGGGCCTCATGTTGCTTCCTCGTGCGTCATGCTTGTCCAGACACTTTTAAACTTCTCGATCCATTCATACACACTTCTAGGCGTTAATTAACTGTCGCCGTATTGTGTTAAAAGCCTCCGATTTTCAAACGCTGACAGATGACTGCTCTTTGTCCCTCTTTGTCCCACACTGTTAACAGAGAGGTCATGTTTACACTGTAACAGCAGCAATAAAACCCGAGTGATCAAGCTCAAATTTCAATCACGTGACCACAGTAAGACCACAAGCACTCATGACCAGAAGGCAGCGTAACAAATTTAAAGATATGTTGTGGCGCAAGTACAGATAATTTTGACTTAACCTCGTGTTTTCAATTCTCTTTTGGTTTAGTTAAAATCATTGAAAGTTTAACTTGATTAAAACTTTATATTTATAAATGGAATGTTGAACTGTAATAAATAATCTAATCTCCTATGAAGAAATAAATGTTGGACAATTTCTTCTCGAATGAAGAAAAATCTGAAGCTACCCAGATGTGATTTTACCGAGGAATGTCGAAATTATCATGGATACCGCATGTGGCAAATTTAGAAGTTTTAAGAAGTTTAAACCACTGGTTAAACGATATCTGTTTTCCAGATAATAGTGAATTCAGTCCTTGGCAATGATGAAATGCTATATACTCTGGTTCAGTGTGAGAAACGGTAACACATTTCCAAATAAGACTGATAAGTAAGCAACAAGGAGAATTTAAGGAAAATGGCAACAAAAAGGATGCTTATACCCAGAACCAGAAAGAGATAGCTGAAATTTCTGGAACAGAATGAGAGAGGAGGGCTTGGAAAATTCGACACTTACAGGACATATCGAAAGCAAGACGAGAGGCAGCAGCCACTGACGAGCGTGTGTAAATTGAGTGAGAGTTAAAAGGTAAATATTACTAAGAGCTAGAAAGGAAAGGAAATTGTGGAGAACAATGATTACGCAAACCCTGAAGGAATGCGGCACATAGAAGAAGAAGAAGAAGAAGAAGAAGAAATAGTAACTGATAGAATATACTCGACACGTAATTAAATGTGAAGTTCCAATTTGCGAAAACGTTACTGAGTACAAAGCCAAGCACATGGAGAAGGCCGGAGATTAGAAAGGCCGAAATGTTGCGTGCATAACAAACACAATTATCATGCTAGTCTGAATAAAAATAATATTATAAAGATTCCTCATTTCAGTGTAAATTTGCATTTTCAAGTTCAATTGCCGCTGTCTTTTTGGATGCACATCATTTTATTCAGATGTTCTTGGAATGCACCGACTTTTCCAACCTTAAAATGCATGAAGATAATTACATATGCAAATTGTTAACATCCTGCCACAGACGAATGAATAAAATGATAGGAGAGTTCCATAAAATTAATACTAAACTATTTAATTAATTGCTCTCACTAACTAATCATCTAACGGAAAAATTTCAAGATGTGCATGGTCCCATCCTGTTACTCACGTTTCACTTGCATTCCATTTACGCTGGCTACGTTTCATTCGATTTGTCTGGTCGATTACCATTACAGCCGTTGTTCTCAAAGATTTTTATTTTTTTTATATATTTATAATTGTACACAATTTTTAACATAATATACATATCTTGAAGAAGATAGATATATTGTCGAAATAATATTAAGTGTTGCAAAATATTGGAAAGAATTACGTCAATCATTTTGTTTAATAATAAGACTGTGGAGCAATACAGGGTCATTAGGTTCGTATATGAAATAAGATTTGAAGTAAAACATGAATTAATATTATTACCACGATATTTATATTTTAAATCATGTATCTTAGAAACCAAGGGCATAACGCTTGTAGAGTACAAAACGTTTCCATCGACGTAATCAGTAGGCGTTATTCTGAAGATGATTTTAGAGCTGCAATTAACCGAAATATGAAATTACTGAACAAATACCTCTTGCAGGGATCGGCTTCATATTTTTGGAGAAATTAACCTGAAAAAATATTGGCAAATTAAAGTTTGGTCAACCTAAAAACCTCTAACAAAAGATCGATTTTAATCTTAAGCCGATAACCTTAAAATAAACAGACGCGTGATCAATGTATTGAAATAGCGAATTGAACCGAGCGAATTATCTCAAGTAATCTGAAAGTCACTCTAACGAAATGTCAAAAAATAATAACAAGGAACTGAAGAACAGGTTAATTTATTGAAGTCGGTACAAATTAGTTATTTTGAACAGGGATAGTCTGATAGTTCAATAGTGGGTAGTGGAAAAGGAGGCAGTGATTTGTCTTTGCTGGGGCGTGGATTAGAGACCACTGCATAAATTGGTTAACTTGCCTTGTTGAAAAATACTGACATATCAACAAATTATTGGAGATTAGCCGCTCTAGTGAAAGAAGGAGAGAAAGAGAGAGGGAGAGAAATGGAGACAAAGACAGAGAGAGGGAAGGGGAAAGACAGAGAGAAAGGCAAAATAAAAAGAGAGAAAGAGAGAGCGAGAAAGAGAGAGAAACAGAGAAGAAGAAACAGAGAGAGAGAAAGATAGAGGGAGATAGAAAAAGAGAGGAGGAGATAGGGAAAGCGAGAGAAAATCAGAGAGAGAGAGAGAAAGAGATAAATAGAGAGATAGAAAGAAAGGGAGACAGACAGAGATAAAGATAGATGGAAAGAGAGAGAGAGAGAAAGAGAGAAAAACAGATAGAAACAGAGAGAGCAAGATAGAGAGAGAAATATAGTAAGAAAGGGAGAGAGAGAAACGATAGAAAAAGAGAGAAAAGAAAGAGAGCAGGAAAGAGAGAAAGTGAGATAAAGAGAAAGAAAGAGAACGTGAAAGAGAGAGAGAAACAAAGAGAAAGAGAGAAGGAAATAGAGAGAAACAGAGAGAGAGAGAGAGAGAGAGAGAGTGAGAGAGAAAGCGAGAAAAACAATCATATCGATAAAATTAGAAACATTGCCACATTAATCTAATAAAATCAACAGTTGAGTCCTCCATAGCTTCCCCAGATTAATGAATTGAGAAAATAAAATAGTTGCCATTTTGGTGAAATATAAAGAAGGAAGAAGGTTTGGAGAATTTAACACTCACAATTAAAACTCACTTTCTGCCATTAGAATCATTAGAGATAGAAAGAGATAGAAAGAGAGAGAAAGAAAGAAAGAGACAGAGAAAGAAGAGAGAACGAAAGGCAGCTAGAAAGAAGGTGAAAGAGATAAGGAGAGAGAAAGAATGAGGAGAAAGGAGGTGTGTATAATGAAAATGACACTCATTTTCCTTTTGCTTTTCTTGGCCTATCAACGGGACTTGGAATACACCGACTGCATCCCCTGCTGGCAGGTATGATTCTCTTAACTCCCTAAAAGTGGGTCCTCCTCCGGGTATATACTTCATGAGTAGCTCAAAGATTTTGTATCAACCGGATCTATGTTTAACATTTGATATTTTTATAAACTGGATCGATGTATAGAATTTTCATTCTTACGCAAACCGGTCATATGTATAAGTTTTTTTCACTCAATTCCCAACTGAACTTATATCTTTTTAACTCGTGTGTAAACACGAACCATGTCTACTTTTTTATTGTTGTGTAAAGAGAACCTGTGTGTCACTTTCTTATTCTAATGTAAACCAGACTCTTGTCTACCTTTTTAACTTTTGCTTTGGTTTAAACCGTAACTAGGTCTACCTATCTATTCATTCATTGTGATTTTTCTTCAAACTCTTATATTCGACATGAAATAACTCAACACAATTTCACCAAATATTAACTTTTCATTTTTGTGTTATTGGCCACTCAGTATTGCTACCATCTCGTCGACTAATCTTACCCTCGTAATTATGTCCGTTATTTTTTCTTAAATGGTAAGTAAATGAAACTGTAAGTATCCGATGTAAATATTGACAAGGATTCGATGATGCTGCTACTTGGGATCAAACCACTTCTGACTAAATAATAAAAGGTACATCTACTAAAGCCCAGATACCGATTATATATAACGTTTACAATAGTATATATATGTGTGTGTCTTTGTGTGCATGTGTGTTTATATATATATATAAACAGGTATATATATATATATATATATATATATATATATATATATATATATATATATGTATGTATGTATGTATGTATGTAGTAAAGATAATAGAACCGTTGGTATATTATCCAAGTTGATCTTAGTAATATAAAATATTTAAACTAATCCGCCAAAAAAGATCAATGTATTTATTATTACAGAGCAAATAGTATATATGAGGTAATTTTGGATTTTATTATGTACTAATATATATATATATGAGAGAGAGAGGGAGGGAAGATTTAGCAATCGCTCTGTACACTCCTCAGGAGATATCAGCAACTGAAAGTTTATTTTCTTGGTATTTTATATTGAGTTCACACACACACACACACACACACGCACACACACACACACATTCATATATATATATATATATATATATATGCAAAATACAATTTATGTATGTAACACACGGAGAGGCAAATATAATTCTAAAAAAATATAAAAATTGTACATAAATAATTAAAATGTATTTTGTTGTCTGAATCTCACAATGCCTGTGTTGCCGACAGATGGTTTAACTTTGGCGTCGTTAAGAAGTCCGAACAAGTTAGTCATGTAGACGGTTACTATTGTAATGAGTTCTTTGCATAACTTTGTAAATATCTCCGGCGCCTGGCGGTTGGGCAATGGATTGCCAAGTCGAATCTTAGTCCATGGCTGCAGCAGCAGTCCTTATTGAATGCTCCACACGAATGAATCTGTGTCAGACCAAGCCAGCCTTTCGAAAGTCTAAATGACCTACACTTGAGACATCTTGCTGTACGATGCTGAGCTGAGTGATAATCGATGCCGACAATTACCTGCCGTAGTGTAATGGTTAACAAGCTGATTTTGTATGGCACTTCGCTTGAGTAGAGAGTTTGTTTCGTATTAAGTACTTCATTTTACAACCTTGTGCCATATTTCGCTTACTTTCGTATTTGAACTTGTGCACAAAAGTTACATTTATACATCACACTGTAGAGAATGACTTGCGTGAGAGGTTTCAAAACTATACATAAATGAAAGGCGCTGTGCCTTTTCTTATGCCAATTTTCTCCCAATATAAGTTTCAAGAGCCACTCAAGGTAGAGAGTTATTGAATGAAGTGCATGATATGAATGTAAGAGGTTGTAGGAAGTGAAGGTTAAGGAATGATTTACTCTTGATTTGAAGAGATTAACACTGCAGTCTTTAATGTTGATTTATTGTCTTTGTTTAGCGGCATATCAACACCTCTATGGGTTATTTAATGCCGAAATCTAAATATTTTGTACGCAGTTTTATTTTATTGTAAAACAAATAATAATGGTTTTAGTGATACATGTCTTACTATTTAACCCACAGCTGGGGGAGAAAAAGGGGGGATTCATACCTTTTCTAATGGTATTTGCAGTGAATATTACGAAACCATCTGGAATTAGAACTCGGCTCTCCGATTAACAATTCCGAGTCATTATCCATTAAAACATCTGCACATCCCAACTCACAGTAGCGCTCATCTATATAGGTATTGGCCAGGCTAGAGATTGCTTAACGTCGTTGATCGTACGGGAACCGCTGTTTGGCCGTAAGCCTTGTAATGTTTAGGGAAGTATACACATGTATGTCTGTTCCATAAAATAGCAGTTCTTGGGAAGAAGTTGATTTCTCCTTAAATTTCGAAAAAAAGGGAAATGAGGTTGATTAGACTCATTGGACGTCGTATAGCGTGTTATTCCAGTAAATGTCAAACTTAGTGACACGAAAGAATAGGCTTCATCTGAACATTTTGCATATAAACGGCGATAGGCTTGCGAAGTTGAGTATCTGTGTGTAAATGCACGCACACGTATATATAAATTTATATAACTGGTTTCAGTAGCGCAATAAAAGGCTTATGGATCTAAATAGATTCTGCAAAAATATTTACGGTGTTGTTATTACTTGAAGCTTAAATAAACACCATCTCAATCATCTCGAATGGACATAATTAACAGAAACTAATGAATTTGTTATAGGGCTAATTCTCATCAATTATCTATAGTAAAATTCCTCTTTTCTTATCATTTTAATAATTTAAAATAAAACACACACGCACAATATATATTGACACGCAGACTAACTCTACACCTTTCTGACAATAGCTCAATTAGATCTCATTCAAATATTCATGGAGACCTACCGGACAATATTCGTAACATACTTGTCGACAACACTAATATAATAGCATCATCTACATGCAAAAAAAAAGGCTAAAAATAATGGAAGCCTTATTAATAAAAACAAACAAACCAACACTTAATAATATTAACTTTGAACATGGACATAATATCTTGATCGTGTTTTGAAACAAAAAAAAGAAAATGAAAACATTTTATAAAACATACAAACAATAAACTATTTCTAATTTTAGCAGTTAAAATATAATCCTTGAAAATGGCTAAATGTATAGCCGAAAGCGCTCCGATAAAAAGAACATTCGGACAGTTTTTATATAATTTATCATCCGAAAAGAAAAACATTATTAGATCGCATGAGAAATTGTATAAAAAACTAAATAAAAGCTCATTGTCTGTCGTTTTCAATGAAATGTGCATGAAAAAAAGGATTGCTGCCTAAATACACACAGGCACAGCAAGAGAGTGAGATATGTTTAGTGTGGAGAAAAGACAATAAAAAAAACAGATTTTAGGAAGACGGAAGATGGCGATTAGCTTTGCATTTACATTTTTTGAAGAACATGGTCTGCAAACAAGAAACTGGAGGAGGCGAGAAAATAAATTATTAAAATAGAGCGGTTGTATGTAACTAGTTGAATATTAAAACGGTGAGACCTCGTAGTTGCCATTCTAGTAGTACGCTTAAATTGATTCAGTCGTGGCAATAAGGAAAAAAGCTCATCAGAACAATTGCCATGAAACTATTTGTAGAAAAGACAGAATGAAATCACGACCCATCGGTGGGAAATTGATTGAAGCCTCGATGCCTGACTAGGATCGATGCCAAGATGGCACAAAGAGGTTAGCATCAGCCATCTTGATGAAAAGCAGAAATAGTTCTAAATGGCGATTAAATGAAATCAGTTTTGTTTTGGAGGCGTTAAAATTAAAGCCATTCCCTACTTGAGTTAACCACCGGTTGAAGGTCCTTTTCGAGAGCCATTGCTAATTTTACCTTGTCGGATCTGTCAGACCTAAAACAGGACTAAATTTTTGTGTCATCAGCATAATTACGTAGGTGCAATGATAAACCTCTGAGTGACCCTCGCATTAATGTGAAATGAACTAGAAACGTCCCCATTCAACACGACGTTCATGATACGATTTGTTAGGAAAGATTGGATTAAGCTAAATATTCGTCCAGATATAACGTAGCCCTTGAGCCTGTGGAAAAGGCTAGCATGTCATAATAATGTTCGGATACAAAAATCAACACTACATGGTAAGTGTCAGTTTCACTATATAAATGGTCGTCAGATCATGTTCCATTATTCCTTGAGCAGGCTCCATAAGGATTTTGGCAGTTTAGGGTTTAATTGAAATAAGGGAAGCGGAAAAACCGTTCTTTGCCAGCTGTTTTGTTTAGGGCTAATATTTTAGTTTATCGCTTGTCTTTATTTTACTTAGTATTTGTTTATTTAATTTTCTTTGTATTTGTTTATTTAATTTTCTTTGTATTTGTTTATTTAATTTTTTCTTTACCTTCGTTTTTGGTTGATTTTCTCAGAAAGTCTAACTGATTCTGAAGATTGTGCCGATACTAAACTCTGATCCTAATAAGAAAAAAACACCTAATTATTGTACAAGCAAGTAAATAAATAGCATAGATGAACTTGTACGCGGACAGAGGGTTAAAGAAACCATGTGTTTCGACTTTATTTAACAAACCAACGCGTTAATTTCGCAAAACAACCAGATTTATTGAAATAAATAATAATAATTTCTTCATTCCATAGAAAAAAAATGTTTCTTATTGTTCTTTAACCTTCAACATGTCATCCATTGTCAATTGTCAACGTTATTTCTTACATACATTTTGGTGGCCTTTAAACAAAACAGTATTGTTGGAATATTAAGAATTTAAATCTTAAGTATGTTTAAGGAGCTAGACAGTAATTTCTAATTAAATTCTTAAATTAAACAAATAAGTTCAAAATTACCCGATTTCACGGCTTACTCGTACCAGATAGAGGAAAACTTCTGTTGGGGAGGAATTTTTCTTTTTAAAAACAGAAATTTTCTGTTTCAATTCAATTCTTAAAATATTACTTTGGATTACACTTGCCAGATGCCTTAGATCCCCTTCCCTAAATGACATTCAGCGGCATGAGTCACCAGTCTTTTAACATACTCAATTCCAAGAGCCGGGTCCATAGACAATGGTTTCGAATTTTGAGTTGTCTTTCTCCTAGTTAGGTTGCCAGCAACAGCTAGAGTGACCTATCTATAGAGAGCTATTTAACACAGAGCTGGGAAGAGAAAGGATGGATTCATAACATTCCCAAGGAACTCGGCTTTTTTATTCTTTTAATCCGAGCCGCTATCTATTACACCGCCTGCACATCCAAATCTTTGGTTCATATTTACATTTGACTTAAATAAGACAATCCCTGCTGCAATAGTCCTTCTTGTGGCCACTACTTACTGATTAGATCAAACCGGACAGCAAAGAATGTGTTTAAAGCACATGGGTAGAAGAGGTAAGTGTAGATTATGAGGATATGTAGAAAAGATAACAGTTGACTCAAGAATTTAAAGTTTTTAGCCACCGGGGAAGTATCCCATCTGGAATCTGTTCCACAAAGTAACAGTTCTATGTAAAAGGTTGTCCAAAAGGAATTTCCTTCTTAAAAGTGGAATACAAAGGGAATCTGCATGACTCCTCCAAGTAAATGTAGCTTTGCGGGTCTTAGCTGTGAACATTTGAATTAGTGGAATTAATGAATGTAGTTCGCCTGAACATTTACAATGCAAATAGCCATATTGTAGAAAGCGGCTTGTGACGTTTCGTCTATAGAAAATGGGTTGCGAAGTGGAAAGTAATCCCACATAGCCGCGTAGATATTTTTTAGTCAAGGCTGGAAAGTGAGGATTTGATACCAGTCTTCCATTTTTGGTCTGATGTAACATTTGTAAAGATTCAGACCAAGTAAGAAAGAGTGAATGGAATGACTTACCGTTTCTTTCTGAAACTTGTCTCAGCTAATTTATTTCAGTGCAAAAATTCACAATCCCAGGTTACTATTTTTAATTACCACACAGGATATTCATAATCAGAACAACAATGGGCTTGGATCTACATGAAGGATGGGTTCCCCTGTGGCAGAAACCTTACTAACAAAGACACCGACTTCCCATCGATGTGCTTTCGTGTGACGCTTGTTCATAATACGTTCTTCTTTACTATCTATCGTCTTCTGGATGATGGAGTCGTGATATTTGACCAAAACATTCTAAGCTCGAATACATACCTACACACACACACACACACACACACACACACATATATATATATATATATATATATATATATATATATATATATATATATTAGGGTAGGTTGATTTTCAACTTTTTTTTGAATATCAGAAAGTATTATCTGAGGAAAGTTGGGTATTGGTATAATAAGTACTGACACCAAAAAGTAGATTTGTAACTTGTAATTTTTGAGCATTTAGTTTAAAAGATCGTCTAATATGAAGCACCAGAAAATCTTTGTTTTTCATTCATTTGGATATGAAATGGCTTAAAATATTTCTAATTTAAATCCAGAAAAGTTTATCAATTTATATTATTCAAATGAAATAAATACAATATATCAAAAAGTAGCAATTAAATTGAAATTATAAACCCCCACTCCTCCCCAACAGCTCAGATAAGCTGCATTTTACCTTATTAATTGAGATACGTCAGTAATAACATTG
Organism: Acanthosepion pharaonis; assembly: GCA_903632075.3. NCBI lineage: Eukaryota > Metazoa > Mollusca > Cephalopoda > Sepiida > Sepiidae > Acanthosepion > Acanthosepion pharaonis. Next base: position 1,101,252 of record CAHIKZ030004736.1, on the reverse strand, counting down.
CAAGATATTGTAAAACAGTTATTTTTTCTGTTATCAATGAAGGAAACAAGTATGGACTTTGCTAGGAACAAATCAAGGGATGATGATTTTAATATAAACTACCATTGCAATTTGAATACTACTCTAAAAATCTATTGGTTATTAATAGTGCGTTTTTTAAGTTTCGATTTTATATAATAATTTTAAGGCATAAAGTTATAAAAGACATGACAAAAAAACGTAAATGCTGTGAGAATAATATCAATTTTTATTATTGCATCAAATTAAGCTGCTCTACATAAGAGTCTTTTGAAGCAAAGGAATGCCTCATTTCATGGCATAAAACTTTTGTAATGATGTGCCTATTCCTTGCTTCAATTTCATAGACTGATTGGGAAGCTGCATTTGTTAATTTTACTGCCCTTTCAACACTTTGTAAGTGTAAAGGCAAATCAGGTGACTCTAATCCCACTCATTGATGACTCCAGATGTTCATAATCAGAAACTTCCACTGTGAACCCAGGCTCACAAACTCCATTTTGGGACAGGTCAATCAACTGAGACCAATGAATTGCATAAAAATTTATCTTTGATATATTTTTAACCTCTTTCTGGTTGGAAAAAATAAAAAAAATTAGATCAAAATAAAAAAATAAACTTAATTGTCTTAATTTTTATAATGAAATTAGGATAGTACTTTAAAATGAAACTATAAATCGATGAAATCATTTTAATCAATATTATGTGAATTACTTACCTAATGGCTAAAGTTTATTTTATAGCTTCTTCCCTCATTTACAGTTCATCTGATTTCAGCAATGCATACAACATATTTTCTGGTAGGAGACCAAAATAATTATGTTGCATATTTTCAAATGCAATCTCCTGAATTTCAGGTGGTAGTTCTTTAATTCTTTGCAACATATTGAAAATATACAATTGCTGGTTATGAAATTGTCCCTTTTAATTTCAAACAAGCTAACTGCATACACTCCAACAATAAACTGGATAAGGCTGTGTAGTTTGGAAATTATGTTTTTAGAGTAAATGCTTCGAGTCCACAAACACATCAGTCTGGTGGCTAACGTCAACCAGCTTGCTTGATTTAAGAGCCCAATTTTCCATGCAGCATATCTAGGGTTGACTTTCCCTATTGAAAATCCCTACTGCATATTCTAAAAGAAGTATCTGAACACTACTCAGATTAACTGTCTGTTTGATGCAAGAATATTGGCTATCTAGAGGACTAACTATGGGTAAAAATTTGACCTGGGGCAAATTATGATAGTCATTTGCACACAATCTCCCAAGTGAACCAATAAATGACGTTGTGTTGCCCTCAGTGTGCTTAAAAACAGCTCTGAACGGAAACTCATTTTTCTGTAGAGAGCAACCAATTTGTGTCATTTTCTTTTTATTTATTTCTCTAGAACTGTAACTAGCCCAGCTTCACAGCCAGTATTTGTATGGGTGTTGTCCAGTAAAACAGCCTTTGGAGTATCAACACTGTTATACTCCTCCAAAACACTAGCAACCTCCTTTGCTAAAACAGCACCAGTTGCACCAGTATTAGTGATAAATCTATGAGTGAAGTATTTTCCACTTTCACCACAACCCATCTCCTTTATGAATGTCAAATGTTTTTCTGTTCCATTTCTTTTCTTGAATTTTTTTTCTATACATCTACCTCCACAATCTCTTTATATAGCAATGTATCTTTGTCATGTCTTCCGTCAACAACAATACAAATCAATTTTTCTGCTTTATCAATGTGTTTTTGATGGGCATTTTGTTTTGTTTATTCTTTTGCACGGTTTATTTTAGATTTATCCAAAATTATGTCTTCAATATTAACACTTTGTTTGAGAAGGCCCATAGCCTTCAAATCTAAAAGAAAGGCATTTGGAAGGTTTGCTCCTAAGTTTGATGAACCATCACCCCTGATCAACTCAGTAGCATATGGAGGAAATTTTAAAAGGCTGTAAACACCCTTGGAATGTCTGGCAGGCTCATATGCATCATATATTTCATCGCTATTTGATGACTCGAAGGAATAACATCCTGATCATAAGATGTGGAGGCAATAGGAGATGAATAAATTTGTTTTTGTCTTTCTTCTTCCACTACAATCTTTTTGGGTTTCTGAATGGCAGTTTTATCAACAGGTTCAAGTTGGAAACTACTCTTGGGTCCTATTTTGGCCCTCTGGTCTGTTAAATATTCTCTGTCTTCCACTGATAACTGAAATATTAAATTTTGAAATAGCAAAGTTTGTTACTTTTGAACAAGTACTTTTTAGAAAATAACCATACTGGATGATTTGTCGAAAAATAGGCGGCTCTGTTTTATCGAATGGACAAGGTGGTCCTCCAAATTTTGTAGCAATAACACTGTGAGTAGAAAGTACAGTTCGTTTTCCAACCATTTTTATAAAAATATCTGAAAAAAATGTTTATTTTGTTATTATAAAAATTAAACAAATTGAATTATAAATTCCAAAGTGAAATAAAAAAAACTGGAAAAATATAATAAAAGATGAAATAATAAGTATGTATTTACTTACCTTACGAAATAAATGTAAATCACTTCTTACACTCATGCAAAAAAACAAACTCGCGAATGAAAAATAATGTCTTCAAAAATAAAAATTAAATATCACAGCGAATATAAAGTTCTTTCTTTCTTTTAGTAATTAAGTTTATTAAAATAAAAAAGGAACAGTCTTAAGTATTTTGTGTTTTAAATCAGCTCGATAAACAAAAACAAAAAAAAAAACACGTGGAATGCTAAAGATATTTCCGGTGCTGACTGAAAAAATAAAAAACAAGCTGTTTATTTAGTTTATAGAATCTCAAATTAAATATTTTTTGTAGTGTTTGCTTTTTAATTTACTTTTTCTTTAAATTTACCAGAACTGCACGATTTTGAATAAAACAAAACATTTTTAAGGCTATTTTCTACATTTTTTTTTCTTCAAAACCCGGTGTTAATTTGACCTACTTATCTTTTCGATTAACACCGGACGAAATTCAGAATATTCGATTATGTTACTATTTAAATGCATTTGCGCAAAAATTGGTAAACTTTTAGAGAAAAATATTTTGTCCAGTTATTATTTATGTTAATTAGCAACTTTCTCTGGGTAGAGTTAGTTGTGGTTTCAAATTCGACCTACCCTAATATATATAAGACAAGACCGATGAATCTTGTAGATATTGCTATGCTTCTCTCGCATCCGAGCTGACCCGTGGGCGCACCTATGCGTGTTCCTGATATAGTTGGTCGGCACACATCCTTTTTTCTTCTTCATCACCACCTATCCTGAAAAATATTCTTCAATAGTGTCACCTATCTTGTTTTCTTTCAACCACTCATTAGTCTGTGTAAAGATCGATAACAAAGCAAGAGTCTTTCATTGCCGAAGCTCGTCTCTCCATCTTTCTCAAAGACAAAGCACCCAGAATAACGTCCCTTATTTCTTACTGGATCCTGAAAAGAACCTTTCAAGAACCTACGAGTAAAGTTCGAAAAGTCAGCCGTGGTACACCTTTAAATATGCTTCTGACACCGCAAACATTGATTTTATCGTCGTAAACCGACTCGTACCACACTCGGACTTGACTGCAAACTTTGTAAGAGAGAATTGCTGAATATTAATCTAGAACTGTACCCCCCACCCCCCCAAAACAGGGTTCCCTGAGTTCTGGAGAATCGCTAACAGCATTCTTAACAGAGGTAAATAATCTGTGCGTACTATTATTAATGGCGCTTGAGTTAATTCATCTTCATCGGTCAAGGATCATCTTTGTGCAATAAATTTTGCCTCAGACCTCAACACTTGCCAACGAGCGCGATCCTGTACCTGATTTCCCCTCTCTCACGCAGCACAAACTTTGTGATCTTATTATCTCTGCACCAGAAGTTTACAAACTCATTAAAAAACTTGACTCTACAAAGGATCCTGGTCCGGATGAAATCCCTGCTGTTGTACTTAAGGATCTGAGCCCGGAATTATTTCCAGTCTTAACGAAGTTGTTTAATCGTTATCTGAAAGAAATATTACTTCCATTGTTGTCAGCTGTTTACCCTGTTTTCAGGAATGCCGAAGGGCGTTCATCACATTATCACACGATCAGCCTCCTTAGTGTCATTAGCAAATGCTTTGAGCCACTATGAACAAGAAAGTAGTTGACCACCTCACCAGAAATAACCCGCAGAGGCGCAAGATGTATAGGTTTCGCTCTTTCAGGTCCACCCCTGATGTTTTAATTCCAAATACATAGAAAATCAGGGAAGCTTTCGATGCTAGCTTCATCGCTAGGCTCATTGCTTTAGATTAAGGCTTTTGACACGTGATAGCATAGGAGTTTGTTACTCAACCTCTCTATATATGGCATCTCTGGAAGAAATTACGCAGTGATTGTCCTTCTTCTCAGGTGGGTCTCTGAATATCGTTACTCTACTTTATAAAATATATGAAGCATACATGGACGCTTTTTTCTGACCTGAACTTGACAACCCTCAAATCCACGCTACAAGACAAAATGAAAATAACCTAAAGGAACTTGTCTCACCTTGACAACACTTAACTCAACGCTAGAAGACAACATGGATATAACTTAAAGAAACTTACACATACAAGATCGGACATTCCATGTGGACGCTAGTATATATACATAGTATCAGATATACTCATGTTCACAGCACATCTTTTTTTATATGCTTTTTTATTCCACACTTTCTTATACTGTCATTATTATTAGTAGTATTTTTGTTACGTTTTTATTTCAGTTTATTTTTTCCGTACCCACCACCCATTGTTTAACAATCATTATATATATATATATATATATATATATATATATATATATATATATATATATATATATATATTGCGATCGTCAGACGATCGTAAATATATATATATATATATATATATATATATATATATATATATATATATTGATCGTCAGACGATCGTAAAAGCGTGAAACCCATGGTCACAAACTCACATCAATTCAACTAAATATATATATATATATATATATATATATATATATATATATATATATATATATATATATATATATGTATGTATATATAAAATATAGACAGTATGTCTATAGGAGTCAATGGCAAAATTATGTTAGCTCTATCACGGATATTGAGCACTTTTATACAAAGTACCGAACATTATATATATATATATATATATATATATATATATATATATTTTTGAAAGGATTTTTCCCCGGTATTATTTCTTATTATTATAAACGTTATTTCTATAGGTTAAACCTGTTTCAGTTGGTGCTCCCGGTTTTTTTTCTAAATTTTATTAATCCGTTAAATTAATAAGACCTATCCTAGATTGAGAAGTCTCTGCACTCTTTGGCTAAAAAGGCAGTTTTACCTCGGAGTAAAAAGGGATACGCCGGTTTTTATTAATTTTACTGTTTAATAAAAGATAATAATAACAATATAAATAGCAACAAAAACACGCGTACTCAGTAAAAACACTTTTATAGTAATATTAATATACATATACATTCGAGCGATGACAGAAAACATATTTTCCTCTGCCATAAATCGATGAATTTTTGTTCAAATGTAATGAAAAAGACATTAATTTGTTTTAGTTCTTGAAAAAGGTTGCCACAAAACGGAAAGTCTTATTTTACCAATAAGGAAAAAAAATCAAAATATTTCAGAAGCTTTATTTTTCACTTTGCTAATAATGTAATTTCATAGTACTTATGTATTTTAAGGCATTTAACAGTTTATAGCTATAGCATAACGTACAAACTTACAAATAAACAAAAATTGCAAGCTTGCAGAAGCTTTATTTTTCAATTTGCCAATGATGAAATTGGACAGTACGTGAGTATTTTTCAAAGCATTTAATAATTTATAACTATTTATAACTATAGAATAATAACTTGCAAATAAACATTTCTAGAAAGTATCATAAACTTCTAGAAGGCCCGAGAAAGTCATAGTACTACTATGTTTATATACGATTTTAGAAGTTTAATATTAGGGGTGAGATTTTAAAAATAAACTGAAGTAAACCTGTCTACATTATTTTTTAACAAAAGTTCATGGAATTATGATACAGGAAACAAAAAATATCAATAATTCATAATCTAATACACACACACACACACACACACACATATATATATATATATATATATATATATATATATATATATATATATAAAAGAGAGAGAGAAAGAAAGAAAGAAAGAAATAGGTAGAGAGAAAGGTGTATTTACAAATGAAAGGTTCTCTTGTACTAAACTAAACTTAACGTACTAAATATGTATCACTTATACTTCGCCTTGTAATTTCTTTTTATTTTTCGTCTCTTTCAAATGTGGCTTGACGTCACATTCAGGGGGACAGAAGCAGCAAGTGTTCCATAAAGTTATGCATTTGAAATTTCATACATGGACCTAATCTCAGCAGGTGGCGATTGCTCCAATCTCAAAAAGAAATAAATAAAATCATAAAATAAGCTAAATAAATCAAAAAATAATATATGACAGCGCCGTTGTAAGCCAGTTTTCCCAACTTCCATTTACTCTAACAATCCAAATTCTTATTCTATTTTGTGGACTGGCCAATATTTATTTTGAGATTTGATGCACATATTTTAGCATTTCATTTTGCGAAAATATTTATTTCGCTGAGTTATTCTGATTACGTTCAAGGAAGATTGGAATTTAATATCGCTAGTTTTGCCTTTTTACTAATACGGATGAAGCTAAAATTAGTTTAACCCTCTTCTTAAAATTTAAAGCTAACTTCTGCCAATTTTATTCAAAACAATTCTAACCATATGGTTATTTTCATTCAAATCTACCTTGAACAGAAATTGTGTATCGTGTCACAGCTTTCGGTAGGAAAATGACCGATGGATTTTATTTTTTGACCGATTCTCTTTCGTTAACTTCGCGCTGATGCTCTTGGAAAAAGAAGTAGTCCGTCTCCCTCAAGCGATTGGGGAAATGACAGGGTAGACTGGGGTCTATTGCTTTGAGATAGCAACCAATATAAGAGAAGGAAAACTCAGAATTCAAAACCAGCATGAAGTGCACCCGTTTATCTTGCCATAGACACACCACTGTTGTTGTGACTGCAGTAAATGCACCCCTGCAAACTAATTGGTTACATTTCAATCGAAAAAAATTAGCCATTTGAGAATCGGCATAATCAGAGAATTGGGAAAAAAAGAATAACTCTTTTACTTATCTTTACTTTTTTGGGGTTTTTGGTTTGTTTTCTGTTAATTAACTGAACTTTATCAGGCGAAACTTTTGCACTCTGTTGAAAATAAGGTCATCAGTTTAAAACATTATTCAGTTTATCTATCGGTACGATTACTCTGACAACGGTATAGAGGTGAACACATACCACGAGTTTAGAGTATGCACACACACACACACACACACTATATATATATATATATATATATATATATATATATATATATATATACACAATTACTATAACCATTATATTTTGGATTTATTTATGTATATAATAATTATAAGCGTTAAATTTGGGAAACACATCATTGTATACCTTTTTTTTTAAATTGTGTAGTAAGCATTTTATTGGGGGACTCAGTTTAGATCTCTCTCTCTCCCCCTCTCTCTCTCCCTCTCTCTCTCTCTCTCTATATATATATATATATATATATATATATATGTTGTGTATGTGCGTGTGTGTGCATGCGTGTGTATCGTAGATATAATTTAAAAAGTTTGTAGACTAAATAAATCTTTTGAGAAAATTTCGATGAGTGACAGGTATGACTAGGAAAAAAAAAGAAAAGAAAAGGAAAAGGAAAAATAAAAGAAAACGAATAAAAACTAAAATTTATCTATAAGTAATGACATCGAATAGACCCGCTTTGTTTCACGAAAAATATCTCAGACATGTCGCCGGTTTTATATATGAATCGTAGGTATCTGTTAGGCTAATATTTATCCAGACGCCATCGACTTCCTGCATTTGTACCTGGACTAACTCCATGATACTCCAATATTATATGCAAATTTTAAAGTGTTCATGAAATACAGTAAAAATTTAAGTTATAATATCTTATTTAAAATTTTAAACATATCTTTATAACTATTGTAGCTTTCAACAAAGAGAGGATGAAATTATGCATTTACTAAATACTACTTGTACAAGGTTACAATATTGGGGTATTTGGTGAGGAGCAGACCAGAAAATAGTTTATGAGGCTAGCTTGCTACCCCCACCTCCACCCAAGTAATTACCGAAGCAAAGAATAAAGCAGAAAGATTCACCAGTTTGGTATCTAGAATGCAACCTAAGTTCTCATTGCAGCCAGGCTGATGCTCTAGAAAGCATGTAAAACTTCTGGCAACATTGAGAACTTGATGTGCAAAACAAAGACTTTACATATTTTTCGCCGCTGCTCCAAGTCTGTTTTTTTAAATAACAAAAGGCGCGACCCAAAATTTCAATGCCGAAATAATCTCAGCATAAACGCTTTTTTTACTTTGTGTTGTAGTTTTTTCTGTTCTCTTACCGGAAGGAGAGAGAAAAAAACGAGAAGGCGTTTACGTCAATAGAAGAATTCGACCTTACTTCAACGTCATTACATATTACGATTTTTCGAAAGACGATAGTACAGATTTTAGCATCTTAGCTTGTAACGCTCAACCATATAACGTTTCGTGTTACCTTTTGGATTAAATTTCACAGGAATTATTTTCCTGAGAATTGTCACCATCACACACATTCTTCTTACATGGATGATACGTGGTCGAGTTTTGAGTACGTTTTTTTGATTGTACCCGAGAGAAAATATTCATCTCCCAAAACGCATAAATTTATCTTTGAACTGGAATACGTCCAGAAACAATTCCTGTTGCTTACCAACGCGGAAGGATACATCAAGGTTCTAAATAGTTGCTTCTTTAATGACACAAAACCTTTTTCTACTCTCGATCATGTATTTGTGAACTGCTAGGTAAACTTTATTTAGTTCGGAAGGATGTTAGAATAATCCAGACCGCCTGCATACCGATAGAAAATGAATACAGTAAACACACAAAAATAGAAATTGGCGTAAGGGTGTGCGTTCGCCCCGGACTTATTCAACATTTATAAAGAAAAGATTACTGAACTGCTATGTAATATCAGTCCTATTAGATGGCAGAGAATGCTGGACAATCTCTTCACAGATGATAAAGAGACATGAAGTAACAGCTATATTGTTATACAAAAGGATGCTGAGAGTGCCATGGATTGGACATATCAGCTACGACGAAGTTTTAGAGAATATGGAAATAAAAAGGATACCTATTCTTAGAATTATAAATAGTTGAAATTCCACGGGTACATTATGAGGAAAGAGGGTTTATCAAATTTTGAATTCACAGAACATATTAAAGGTGATAATCTTACTGTAGATCTTATTAGATACAATAAGAGATTAACAAAAGACTGTAATAATACAATAGAATAATTATAAGAATATATGAAATAAGAGTTATGTGAAGAATAAAAGATTCGTTCTTAGCGTAGATCTTATTACGCAAAATAAGAGATTAATAACAATAAGTATTAACAGAACAATTATAACAATAGACTAAAAAGTTCTGTGACTGATAGACGGATTCGTTCTTAGCATAGATCTTATTAGGCACAATCTATGTCGTTTCATACTTTATTACGTTGGGCAGTTACATCGTTTTACTAAAAGGAATCTGTTTCGGTTTTCTCTTTGGCATATTCAATGTGCCAGCATTGTTATGGCGCCTTGGGACCCCTTTTTAATTAACATTTACGAATTGTTTATTTCTGGGTTTGAATGCGAGCATCTATAACCCCGGGAAGTAAAAACACAGAAGTAGGAGGTGAGAAATTTTGATGCACAGTATTCATCTTATATATAAAACTCAAAGTTTGCGCGTGTCCGTTCGAAAAGTTTAAAATTAATTATAGTTTGTTGACCGACTGTCTGTGTTTGTGTGTAAATATTTCGTAAAACTGAAACATCAAACAAGCGTCTCTCCAGTCAATCAGGCCATCTTTCTCAGATTTCTTGTTGACATTCTTCTGTGCCATTATAACAACGTGTCCAGGTAGCAGTCCGTAGCTACCGACGAATGCACCGAAAGAAAGTTGCATGCTGGGAAGGAAGATTGGCATTGCAAATTGCTTAACATCAAAGTAAAACAAACAGTAGCACGTTGCAATTGTTCATAATAAAGTTATACAAGAAGGTTTCTGGCAAAAGAGAGCATCTCTCTTCTACACGTCATGAAGGCTGTGGAATGTATCAAGCAAAACGTTAAAACAGAAATAATATATGTGTGTGTATATATAAATGTAGGTATATATATATATATATATATATATATGCAATATTTAGTGGAAAATGCTCAATATCCGTGATAGAGCTAACATATGCGGTTGCATCGATGGTTGTTTCTGACCTTAGCTTTCATGATTTTGCGATCTTCAGACGAAACTGGTTTATTTTTTCAAAATTGAATCTATGCTTTATTTGTGGGAGGGGGAAATTTTTTTGTTCTGTGTTTGCTTTGGGATGACGCTGAAGTATACATAGACATAGGCATATACATGTTCATACATTCATATCCATATTCATAATGTTGGATTAGGTACAGTTACACTTTCGTAGGCTCGAGCACACGTATATACATAATATCATTCTATTTTGTCACCGAAATAGTGTACAATCTCGAAAACCACGATTTGTTGGTGATTTGAAAAAATTACATCAGAGGTTCATTTCAAGAAACCAATACACAGAGATGCTTGTGCATAAATGTTTCTTGAAGTTTGGATGGTTGACTTCACAGACGTGTAAATTGTGATGGACACCAGTTTGAGTAACTGCGTAAATGAATTATTTCAATGTTTTTGTAATGCATTATTGCATACAATAGAATTAAATTGCATATGTAATAAGTAGTTATCAAAATTCAATTGTATTAATATGTAATCTCAAAATAAATGCCATCATTTACTGTCCATCTACTTAGATCCACCCTGTATATATATTAATCATTTCACTCTAAGCAAGGCGGGAATGCCACGAGGACGCAGAGGAGTACAGGTAGTGAAAATAAGAGAAAAGACTGAAGATGGGGAGGATTGAGGAAAGAACAAATAAATGACAAAAAGATAGATAATGTCGATTAACGTTGCACTTAAATTTTTGAAGATTGCATTTATCAGGGTAGCAAATAAACGGAAGA
>CAHIKZ030004736.1:1035000-1087500 GCA_903632075.3 Acanthosepion pharaonis | reverse complement strand
CATTTTAAGTGCTTAGGCTCTTTTTGTTAGACAGATTTTCGGTGTGAAATTAGACAAAAAAAAAACAACAACATTCGGCACTCAGAAACTTCATGGCACACAATGAAATAAGCGTTGACTTCTTTTATTGTGCGTGACAGACTTTCAGTGTACGATGACATGATTAAGATTGATTTGTTTTTACGGTTCATCAACCTTTTGCAAGTTATTTAATGTCAGAGCATATTTGCAGATTATATTAATTTCTTTGAGATAATAATGGTTTACTGATACAAGTAATGCTATTTAACCCATAGCTGAGGAGAAGAGGTGGATTCATACCTTTCCGAATGGTATTTGTCTATAAATGACATTGTGAATATAACGAACCTAACTTGAATTGGAACTCGGCTCTTCAATTTCAAATTCCGAATCGTTATTCAGCCACTGCCCATTCAACCAAGCTTACAGCAGCTGGTATTCCCAAGCGGTCACTCATCTAGACTACTGACCAGGCTCGGCGTTGTTTACTTCGGTGATCGAGCGAAAACCTGTGTTTCAATGTGATATGGCCGTAAACAAATGGTTAAGCTATAAAGTCAGTGAGATACAGAGAGACAGATAGACTCGAAGTATTTCGATACCTCATCAAACAAGCTGCAAGATAGATGCTGCTTAACTTCGATAACTTAACAAGACCCGGTGTTATGGGAGCGATTTCATCGAAACCGACTGAAATGCGCAATGGTAATAAACAGTTTTGATCGCTTTCAACATATCTGAACATTACATTAACGATCTGCCAAAGTAGATTCTCATACTGTAAGTAAATATCTGTGTAGATGATACCAGAGTGTATCGGTGCATCTCAAAAATATAGATATTCAGAGCCTGACAACTGATCTTTCATCTGCCTTCGTTCTAACAAGGCAATGATCTTCAATAACACACAAAACACGAACCAGTAACATATTATCAGTGAACTGACCCTGAATTCTCCCCGGTCACGATGAATAGTTGCACTCTCAAAGAAGCTTCTTGTTTTGATTGTCAAATGGAATTCAAGCAAGTGGAACTCATATATAGAATCCATCATAAAATGCTGGAAAATGGCCTGTTTTTGTACCACTCCAGAAAGTAATACACTCCATCCATCAGGCTTTATTTTTACAATGTTATGATCAGACCAAAAATCGAGTATTGCTGCCCAATCGTCTCTTTCCGGAGAGAGTTTAAAAGCGTCGACGTTGCCTTATAGTTGATGAATTATTTTACGCTTTACAACTCCTTTACCACAGATGCAAAATCACAAACTTCTTGTTACTTTTTCGCTATTTTCATGGAAAATATCCTGAAGAAGTACATTATCCAGTTTTATTAGTTCGGACTTTTACAGCTAAGAGCTTCGCATATTCTAGACACGGTGGTGAACCATTCTTATTCATTTCGTATTGGTAAGATGGCAGTTTGATTCGGGAAACTTCTCAAGATACGCTACTTTATGGAACAAATTCTCGGGAAGATACTTCTCCGACTTCTCCGATCTTCAAGGATAACCGTTATATGTCCTTCATATACTCATAACCTAAAATTTATACGTCCATAAAATAACACCATTCAGCAGCCGTTTACTTCGAGTGACTCTTGAACCTTGTATTGAATAAAAACGAGTCTAAAAAATGGAATTCAATCTTAACTATTTACTTTGTTCTATCGAACAGAACTTGACATTCTTCGACTTACGGCAAAAACACGTTGAAACACCAATTCTTGTAGGATCAGTGAAGTTAAGCGACGTCGAGCCTGGTCAATACCTGATGGGTTGGAAACAACAAGTGATACAACAAGTGTAATAACGAAAGTATAGAAATAAATGATGATTATATATAATAGCAACAAATGCAGAAATAAAGCAAACTTTGACAGCGTTTAGAAATACGTGGAAAAATTCGATGAAACTGTTAAAGGAATTATATAAAATACATTCAAAGTAAAAAAAGAAAATGAACTAAAATAGGAGTAGATAGGTTTGCCTATCACCGGTTCCCAATCCTTCCTAGTATTTTGAAAAGGAGTAGAAGTTTATGCCTTGTTTTCTTTTTTAGGATTGGGTTTCCAGTTCCTGATGAAGTTTTTCTTACATTCTCTTTCACTCTCAGAAACACTTTGTATCTTATTGGCATTATTGCCTTGCTTGGGATGAAATAATTTAAAAAAAAATAGGTGATTGCATATTGATTCATGGGAATGTCATACTATTTCTTTGCCAAGCGATGAAATAATTTCTTTTAAAATGAGAAAATCATTTATCTAGCAGGGATTGGGTTTCCGATTCCTTCTACACTCTACTTCTAACGTCTCCAACCGAACTCTGAAATATTATTCACTAATTAAATCTTGCGATCTTCAAGTCTAGAGTTAGCCGTTATCTTTCCTGCATAGCCCCCAAGAACTTGACTTGTTCTTTCTGATGTTCATAGAAACAACACGCAGTAACCCTCTACTTTAAGTGGCTCCTGGGCCTTGTATTGGGTGAAGAGTAGTAAAAAACAACAGCCAAAAAAAAAAAAAAAAAAAAAAAAAAGAGAGAGAGAGAGAGAAAAAAAGAAAAAAACAAAAAGAAAAAAACAAAACTTTTTACTTTCGGAACTCTTCTCCGGCATCTCGTTTTCCAGTCAAATGTTAATCGTTATGTCTTCAATTCCAGTTCTTTTTGTGACCTCACTCCTTAATAATTTCTTCTGTTCTCAGAATAAGTCACACCTTTTGTGTCTTAGTGGCTTTATCATCTTGCTTGGGGTGAAATGATTAATAAAACGTTCCATGGAGGAGGAAAAAAGTTATCTCGTCACCTGCAAGCCCTGTTTAGTTAATTAGCAGCTGACATTAAATCAAGCTGGCAAAGACTCGCATCGCTTATTATCTGAGTCCGGAGAAGATTCTTGTGGAAAATGAAATCAGGAATTTTAGCGGCAGTAACCAAGATACACTTTGCCAACTCGGTTATAAACGAGGATGCGCATCCAACGAGGATGTGTATCCAAAGAGGATGTGCCAGATAAACGCAATCGACATATTGCGTTATATTTATGACGGTAATCTGGATCACGAAAGGCCGGAAAAGGCGCGCGACACAAAATCTGTCACACATCACCTTCAGATCCCTACTTTATCAAATGAAGACATACCTGAGGAGTATAATTTGTCAAGCATAATTAAACGGTATGACAATTCGAATAAAAAGTATGTTTTTCTTCTATGTCCCTTCAGGACGTTGGTTATCAAAGCTCTCCATAATTTCCTTTTAATTCTTAATAAATTATGCTTTTGTTATCTCCCCTAAACCTTGTCTCACTCTCCATTTACTCAAGCTCGCTGGGTTATACGTAGCTTTCCTCTGTCCCTTTTGACTTCAATCTTTCCTGTGAGTATCAAATTTTCTAAGCTTGTATAATTTTTGCAACAGATTTTAAGTCCACGAGAAGGATTCATTCGATTTCTCATTTCTGTGTATTGACTTCTTCTTATTACTTAATCGAAATACAATTTTTTGTAATTCGAAACATGTCAAAACGCCATAACGTATATCTGAAATTAGATTAACTCACAAAGAGATTGTAATTTTGGAAATGCGTTATGCTTATAAAATATGAAAAACTAAATTAAAACTCTCATTTTGTGACAAGATGGGTAAATTTTCTCTTTCTCTCTCCTTCTTTCTCCCTCTCTCTATATATGTATTTCAAGATATTCTTGTGTATTTTGGTAAAATATATCTGTTAAATCGAGATATCTGTGTTATTTTTACTTTTGCGTAATTTAGATGACAATTTTTCCATCGTACAATATATATATATATATATATATATATATATATATATATATATATATATATATAAATATTGGAACGATATTGGAACAAGACCAATTCACTTGTTTTCTTGTTCACTGAAGAGGTTTTGTGTTGAAGATAAAACGATAACTACGAGACAAGAATTCAGAATTTCAGAGTTTATTTCCATTAAGATGTGTTAAACAGCGTAGGACATGCCATTTTTTGTAACAAATGACCCCATTTGTAGGTGAGCAAAAGTCAATGAACATATAGTCATATAGTCATATAGTATTTAATATTTGGCGCACCACCTTTTAAACTAGCATATTGTTTATTTCGGCGGGGGCGGGAAGTTGTTCCTTCAGTCTTCTCTTCAAGAGATGTATGCTCTATTGAGTTATGTCCGGTAACTGGCCAGTCTTAAAATTTTCACTTTTTACCCTGATGAAGTCCTTTGTTGTGTTTTGTACGTTTTGGGCCATTGTCTTGTTGCATGATAAACTTCCTCCCAATTTGTTTCAATACATTTTTCTGTAGACTGGAAGATAAAATGTTTCTGTAGACTTCAGAATCCATTCTACTGCTACCATCATGAATTACATCATCATTCAATATGAAAGCACGTCCCAAAATCAGCCATGCAAGGCAAAACCAAGGCATTGCATCCACCATGTTTCATAGATGAGCTTGTAAAGCTTTGGGTCATCATCAGATTTTTTCTTTCTCCATCAATTTGGCCTTTCCATCATTTTGTCTCATCAGTTCAAAAAAATTTCGTCCAGACCTTTTTGCGCTCATCTTTGTACTTCTTTGCTAATTCCAATCTGGCCTTACGATTCTTACTGTTGAATAATGGTTTGCATCTTGTGGTATGGCCTTCATATTTCTGCTCTTGAAGTTTTCTTCGAATAGTGGATTGTGAAACCTTCACCCCTGCACCCTGGAGGTTGATGGTGATGCCACTGACTGTTGTTTTGGGGGATTTTCCTCAAAGCTCTCATAATGATTCTCTCATCAGCTGTTGTTGTTTTCCTTGGTTTACCTGTTATGTTTGTTACACAGCACACCAGTAGTTTTCTTTTTTTTTCAGGACATTCGAAATTGTTGTGTTGGCTATGCTTAATATTTGTCTACTAGCTCTGATTGATTTTCCTTCTTTTCTTTGTTTCAAAATGACTTGCTTTTCTCGTCTTCATATTGGTTTATCCTTTTTAACAAGAAATGCTGTCTTTACAAATGGAACCCAAGACTAAAATCAAGAGCAGTCATTTAATGATTTAATGTTTAAACAATCAATCCAAAAGGCAACACCTGTATAGCAAGAAACATCTGTCAGTCACGTGTTCCAATAGTTTTGCTCGCTTGAAAAATGGGTGGGTTCAAACAAAAGGTGGTATGCCCAAAGTTGTTTAACACATCTAAATGTAAATACCAGGATATAAAAGCTGAAATTCTGAGCTCTTGTCTCATATTTTGTTCATAAAACCAAATGTCATAATTGAAAAACAAAAACAAAGGAATTAGCCTTGCCTTCTAATAGATTTGGAGGGGACTGTATATAAGTGAGTTTGTATAAATTTAACGGAATTGTTTTCGTTGTCTTTGTACTGCCCATTGAGAGAAGTCTAAGGAAAAATGTATATTGAAGTTCGAATTGCTTAACAAATATGATTGTTTCAATGGAATCATGATTATGCGTTTCTTTTTTAAGTGAAACTTTTATAGTTGTCTTGTTAATTCAGAAAGATTGTAAGAATCTTGATTTGAAGAGACTGGATATTTACCTTTTAAATAATGAAAGAATTCGCCACAGCAAAACAGTCGTTGGTGCTTTGTGTTAATACTTGAAACAAGAAATGAGAGTAGATTCAGCCAGAAATATGGAGTTTTCACGTTGAACTCTTAAGATTTGATGAGATTATTACTTCTTTAGATTCACTATCACACATACACCTACACACACACAGACATACACATACACACGTGTACACATTTCTATAAATCTATTCTTAAAATTATCTATATTTCTAGAGGAAGAATGTTCTATATCTGGGATAGGATGTTTGTAGATGAGGCAGGGCAGACATCGGAATCAACCCAGAATGGTGACTGTAGTTTTCACGCTTCAAGAGATCTTCGGAGTAATGGCGTTAACACCTAACAAGACACGTCGGTCAAAAAGCGTTTAAAGATGAGCATATTTCTGTAAACGAAAGTGCTCAATATTT
Organism: Acanthosepion pharaonis; assembly: GCA_903632075.3. Taxonomy (NCBI): domain Eukaryota; kingdom Metazoa; phylum Mollusca; class Cephalopoda; order Sepiida; family Sepiidae; genus Acanthosepion; species Acanthosepion pharaonis. Next base: position 1,081,458 of record CAHIKZ030004736.1, on the reverse strand, counting down.
AAAAAAATAGAGAAATAATAGTTAATTGAGAAATAAAAATTCAAAGGACGATTCTTCTGATTTCAGGTTTCGCAGATAGACTCCTATATTCAGCGGTAAACGTTAGTCAGAGAAGTCTTGCATAGAATGTTAATTAGCAGAGGCAACATGCTGGTGGAAATTATCCTGCTAGTACTTCCTGTTACGGGAATGGCAGGTTGAACGAATTGAACTGCACCCGCGTGGACAAAAGATAGTCCTAACTTCTCGCACCTGAGTTCTATCAGGAGTTCGGATTGTTTCGTCATGGCCGTCTCATACGTTTTCGCCGAACTCGCAAGCGACCATTATTGCATGAAGGCAGAAGCTACTTTCATCGTCCAAATATTACAGAGCATATGAAACCCCTCGCAGTGGCGTACGGTACTGTACTATAAATGCTTTAGAGGTTAATTCTTTAAACAATGCTAAAATGCAGTTATTTTTAAAAAAAAGATTAAGAAGGAACTAGAAAAGAAAGAAGTTATCGTTACAATAAATGGCAATACCAAAAAACAAAACAAACAAAAATAATAATCAGCTGACTGGCATTTTAATTTGATATCTAAGGAGAGAAGAACAAAATCTGGTTAGCTGTTCCTAAATTTCTTTTTCGCATTGTCACTTAGTCTGTTTCCTGCTTTTTTGATGGGGGGGTCTTTTTTCTACTCGCTTCTTATGCTTTTCATTTTATTATATATGTCATTTTAGCATTGAGTGAATGCTTTACTTACATGTAAGTTAAGTATTAGCATTTACAAATGTATTTCTAAATACAAAGTTTATAGGACGGGCAATAAAAACCCATCTCATACAAAATCTACAAATCACACACACACACACACACACACACACACACACACACACACACACACACACACACACACTCGATGGCATTTATTAATTTTTCGTTTGATACAAAAGCGCTTGTTTCATTTCTTCGGAAAATGATATCAGAATAAGACTTCATCTTTACGCAGAAACATAAAATACTATTACACACACACACACACACACACACACACACACACACACACACACACACACACAGTCAGTCCTTATTTTCTTTATATGATCGACCCAGAAATAGATGCATACGCAAAACTACACAATGTCTTTCTTAATAAGATTATCACATGTTTATTTGACGGGAAAAAAAAAACAACATTAATTATGGTAAAAATCTACGATTAAACAAAAGAATAAAAACTAGAAAAATCAATCAATCATTTATTTATTGTGTTCTTTCTCTTGGGTGATGATATTTGTTCATTTTTCATTTGATACAGAAGCACTTGTTCCATTTCTTTGGAAAATGATAGCAGAATTACACTTGTTTACCTAGAAACATAATACTCAAAAATACTATTACATAAAAGTAACTCCGAAGAACATATTTGTCTTTTTCACGTACAAAATATGTTGCAATTTCGTTCTAAGAGTGTGGGTAGGATATATCTTTCACATGTTGGATACTCAAAATATGTTCGCATGAAATTTTATAATTCATATTGCTCACCTCAAGTAGGCAGTTACCAAAAGGCTTCAGTTAAGTGCCATACGTAATGGGTGATCATACCTCTTTTGATTCATGAATAAGGAGAAGATTTTTTCTTAGTTGGTTGCCAAGTCTTACTACTTTAGACTGGTTGCCGAGCTAGGCTGTCCTGATATTCCACTCATAGCTGGAACTGGTGGGGGGAATAGATTCATACTGTTCGCAAGGTTATTTGCGCGTAACTCAATGCAGTTAGCTCGACTGGAATTTGAACACGGCTCTCCGATTTCTTATTCCTAGCCGTTCTCTCCTTTACACTACAACGCGCGCGTCTCTCCTTTACACCACAACGCGAACATCTCTCCCTTACACCAAAACGCGTACATATCTCCTTTACACCACAACGCTTACATCTCACCTTTACACCACAACGCGCACATCTCTCCTTTACACCATAACGCGTACATCTCACCTTTATACCACAACGCGCACATCTCTCCCTTACACCACAACGCACACATCTAAACGCATTACAAATTAAGTAATGATAATAAGCTTTTTGAAATTTGTCTTTTAATTTTGTTATTATTGGAAGGAAAGATTTATGATTAAAAAGATTTATGATTAAAAAATATAAATGAATTTAATGCATTAGCGGTACCTTTCTTATCCGAAAATATGATGCGAAAATCTGCTTGCGTCATATACACAAGGCATGAGTAAAATTCATAAATGCAATTTCCGAGGTAAAAAAGAAATATCGCAAGACCTCGAAAATAAATGGGTTGTGAACCAGACAAAGCAATGACGTTTCGCTTCTACAAAAGAGATCATTTTTAAAGCAAAGATTCCATGCGATAATCATTTAGAAGAATTTATTGGACATACATCGTGGTATTATCGATTCAAGATATTCAAAAGACTGAGTTATAACTTAGTGTTTTGCCTGCATGAATTTAAGCGTGCTACTAGATTGGCAATTGGTTTCATCGTTTTACTGTTGAACTAGGTAGATATAACCGTATGTTCTACCCCCTTGTGCGAATTAATTGAAACAACCACTTTAGTTTCCTTTCTTTCACCATACGATCAGTTTTAGATCCACTGGATTGACAGGGCGTAATCGATTTCTATTTTTTTTTCTTCAGGTTAGGTCATTTACAGTGATGTGCAGTAATATGAATCTGTTTACAGGGTGTATGATGAAATTTGTTTGGCCTTGAAAAATATTGCGTCATCCGTGATTGCATCAGATTTTTACCAGTCCTAGACACTATAGTCTCGACTGTCGATTAGTTGTCCTACGGCCATTGTCTGCAATGGACATTACTCCAAGGAAGCGTACGAAAATTGTAGCGCTGCATGAACACACTAGTAAGCTTTACAGAAAGATCACGGACTGTACGACGAAAGAGAAGCTTGTGACGGTCATTATAGACGTGTGGTACCGTGACCCAAAAATCAATGACGACTACTCCAAATTAGCGGATTCCATGCCAAATCGCATCAAAGAGCTTCTAAAATATAAAGGTGGACATATGAACTACTAACATGCGCACTGGGTCATGTTTCATTGCAAAAATACGGAAAAAGTAAATAATAACTGAATTATTCGTTTTCTTTCAATTTGCACAAGTGTGTATTCTAATAGTTTACTTTCTCACACTGCTCATCTGTGGAGCTCTCTTCCGGTTTCATGCTTACCTGCCTCCTACAATCTTCAAGAATTAAAATGTAAATGCACGCCACTCGCCATCATCTGTCTACCTGAAACCTGTTCTTTTATTTTCCATTTTCCTCAATAAAGTTTTCTCATTTTCTTTCAATCTCACTAACCCTGTGCATCTTGGTGGCATTATCGCCTTGGTTTGGGTGAAATGATATATATATATATATATATATATATATATATATATATTGTGTGATGATCACTTAATACGGGAAAGTGCCAGACACAGAACAGTGATGATTTCTATGTCCACACTTTATATCTGTATCACTAGATATGTTCTAGAGATTTTAAGTAATGTATATTTATCGTTTGCTCCCTGAACAATACTCTTGTCGATGAAACCGCCGCAATTTGGAAAAGGGTTCTGTAGTAACAACAAAAACTCAGTTTTGGTTTGGTGCATTCTGTCCGCAGAAGCAAATCTCCAGTTTTTTATTTACATATAAACAATATGGCCTACACGGTGATTCCGTCTCCTTAGTTCCCGGTTATAACACAAACCTGTCATGTTTCATCCAACTGCCCCTCCATTTTATCTGATTAAAAAAAAGAAAAGAAATGTATTTAACAAATGTAGTATTAGTGATGCAATGGGTGGGTCAGGATGACATTCTTTTTCATCATAATATTCTAGTTATATGTACCGTATCCTTTTAGGACATTGGCAATCATATCTCTTCACAATTTCCTGTTCTTTGTAGCTCTTAATAATGTTTTTTTTTTATTTTGTTATCTATTCTAAATCTTGTCCCGCCATATATTTTCTCAAGGTAGGATATATGTTGTTTTTCTTTAACCCAATCTCTGCTATGAGTATCAAATTTCCAAGCCTTCTTTCCTCCTTATTTGCTCTAGAAATTCCAAGTCTTTTTCTGAGCTTAAGTGTAAGTATCCTTTTTGTTTTCATTTTCACTAATACTTCGTCGTTGCTTACATGGTATTCTCAACATCCCTCTGTAGATCCACATTTCCGCTGTTTCATTTGTGAGGATATTGTCTGTATTCACTGCCCTATAGGAGGTTTGATATTACATAACAACTTTCATTTGTTTCTAACGATATTCTTATTTGTCACCATAAAACTTTGAGTTGTTTTGGAAATTGAAAGAAGCATTGAAAAGTATCCATTCTTACTTCCTTGCTGAAGTTGAAGTTGTGTGTAACTCAGTCAAAATTCGAACAGAATCTTTCTTCGTTCACGGAAAGACAAGTCGATAGAACGTTTGGTAAAATGATTAACAGTGAATATACTGGAAACTAAACTTTGCATTTCCAGGAGAGATACATTTATTTAGATTTTGCTTTCATTATTCCCTCTCATCTACATAATACCGTGTCTATTCAAGACGCAGGCAATCACGATTTTCCGCAGATACCTTTCTCAAACAGCAATGATTTCTTGGGAAAAGATAGTGGAGTGGTTTGTTGTTATTTTCTCCACAGTTTGGAAATCAGAGTTTCCCTTCTGTTAGATTGGTTTCTATCAAAGTCGAATTTGGTTGATTTGTTTTTTACGGTTTATCGACTGTTTGCAGGCTATTTAATGCTAGAAAAAGAGGTCAATTCATACCTTTCCCAAAGGTATTTGTGCGTAAAGGAATATAAAAAACCCGACTGGAATTGGAGCTCCTATTTTCCGTTAATCACTCGCACATCTTAACTTATAGCGCACCTGCTACTCTCATGCGCTTACCAAGTTTTTTTTAATTATTTCACGTAAATACGTAAGTTAAAGAAATTAACTGAAAAATGCTTGTTTTAAGAATGTTATTATTTATTTTTTTAATGGAAATTCTTGTCAGTATCCATCAGTAGTCGATTGACTGACCTCATTACTTCCGGATCAAGAGATACTCAAACATGGGAACAGTTTATTTTTGTTTTTACTGTTGCTTGGACGCAATGATCAAAGGAAATATATAATAAAAATCCGAATCCACGAGGACCAGTCCCGTACATTCAATGAATCAACTGTAATTTTTCTTTTTACACTTTTTAAATGTGTCGAAAATTTAAGGCAGTTGTTATTTGCAGTTTAGTTTAGGTACAACACCACAAGTATGAGACATTCAGTGAGGATCAAACTCAATGAATAGTACGAAGGGTCAAACAGGTAAGCTTATGAATAATTATCGCATGTCGACGCGATCTTGCCAGTGGCAGTTTTAGAGCAGTTTTGAGAAATTGCTGATTTCGTAAAATATCTTATTTTAAAAAATATAAATAAAAGATTTTTTCACTAATTTTTAAGCCAGTAAAAGGCCCAAGAGTGACTAAAGATAGAGTGTTACTGAAAGATGTTGTATTAACATAAGAGTAGGGCATGTGCGAAGAATAACGGTTGGCTGTAGATTTGAAATGGTTGAGATTATAGCGATCAGTAAGCATGCATTAACAACATTACTGAGGCTAAACTTCAGGAGAGCAACGAACTGCGTCTTCTTGGCCTCACGGTTTTCACTGACTTGAAGTGTAGCAACTACATCGAAACAATAGCTGCATCTACAGCAAGGAAAGTTGGGTCATTGTCGTACCAGAAATTTTTTCTCGTCTGTATTCCCTTTGCACATTTAAAAATCTATCATTTGTCTTTGTATTGAATAGTGTTTCTGGTGTTCCTGCTATATATCTCGAGACAAAATCCAAAGAAGGATTTGTAATATAATTGATCCTGACCAGTCATCTCGGCTTCAGTCACTTACTCGTTGACGTGGCGTAGATTTCCTCTGTCTTTTCTATAAATATTTCAACGGCAAATGCTCTGACGATCTTTTTTCCCTGGTACGCCGACTACATAAATTTAAACATTGGCATCTAGGTCCCACCCATTTATTGTTGAAATAGCTTAATGTCACCGCCACTTTAATTCCAATATTGTCTTTTCCCGAACTTCCCGTCTATGGAACTCCCTTCCGTTTACTTGCTTCTCTGATAACTACACTCGTCAAAAATTTAAATGTAACATCCATCGCCATCTTCTGTCTTTTTGAATCCCATTTATCTTTTGTCCTTTCTTCAATCCTCTCTATTCTCAGTTTCACTTTCACTCGATGTAATCCCCTTACGTACTCTCGCCTTGTTTGGATTGAAATTAAAAACATACGAATGGAATGGTGATTATTTGTCCCAGAGTACGTGGACTGGTGTGTCTTAGCTGTGAAGATTTGAACTGATGCAATTAAGGAATGTATTTCGTCAGAGAATTTGAAGTAGAAAAAACAACAGAGTAGCGAAACGCCTACGATGTTTCTTCCGTGAGAAATGGTCTGCATGGTTGAAACTTCTTCGACTGCAAAGCAGTGTTGTCACTTTTGAACACTATCAATGCTAGAACGTGGGGATATTTGAGCACCTCTAACCCGAATATAGCAACGGTGCTCTGTCTTTTGTTTGATCTGATTCTTGTAAAGTTAGAGAATAGCAAAAAGAGTCAGGTATTTTCATTTTCCAAACATCGTTATCGATATAAAAGCTTTCCACTTGATGAATTCGGTGAACTTGAGTGCCAATAGTTTTAGAGACAATAATAGAGTGAATGCAGGAACCCGTATGTATGATGTAATAAGTAAAAGAGTAGTGAAGTGGTGGCAGTCATAGGAAACGGACAGGATCTAATATGTAAAAAATGCCAAAAATATTGCAGGCCCTATCTCTGACATTTTACTGATAAGTGCTGCATGGGTATACCAGGGATATGTAAATTTCAAACAGATAGCGCTACATGAAAAATGTTGTTTAGAGTTGATGCAGAAACAAGTGCATTTGTGATTCAGCACTGATGCTGCTTAACCCATCAGTTAACACATTAAACAAGACACATTGCATTTTATAACGTTTCTTAGTTGTCATCCAGCAAAGGAAACATTGGTTACATTGCTTAATCTGGGATAGAAAAGAACGTCACTGGCTCGTGGGAGATTTTTGCCGTGTCGCTTGCTCATGCGAATTGGGTTTCCAGCTCTTTAGTAAAGTTCATGTGCGATGGAGATGGGCCCAGCCTTTTAGCAGAATGATGGGGACTGTTTAATGGCGTCAGGTATGTTTTGTTGGAGTTCACGAGCATCTGAATCCTATCTTGACAGCTGTAACTGCAGATACAGACCGCTTTACGCTTCTTTATCAACGTCAGGTAGTGATGGTTTGTCACTGTGCGCTGATAATACAAAACTGGTTTCTGGAATACTTCGCTGTCTTCTCGTGACACTGGTAATGCCCATACTCATCACATTTAAGCCCTGCTGCGTATATACTGTATATGTCGTAGTTCGCACTAAAATCTCTGCCACTAACAAACATAACTCGTTAATGGATAAAGCTAAATGCATTTGGATAGCAATATTCACGCCACAGGCAAAAGAAGTAGCTACACATTATTAGTTTGCCTACAAATTTAAGAACATGGGATATATTTGACTTTTTAAGGCGCTTAAATCTCTTAGTGGTATATTGTTTGAATGTTTAACGACACGTCAACACCCTAACCCTGCCGAGGCTTTTCTGTTGGGTGTAGTTTATTATCATACCCTGAACACTTACTGGTATAATCTATATTGTTAACACAATGGTTCGTCCCATCCATTGATGAAGGTTGAAAAAGGAACGTTGTGTAAATGATAACAACTATACAAAGATGAGAGTTTTGCGTACGAACAGTGTTATATAGATTGATCGATATTAGATATTATCTCATTGGAATTCAAATCGATGGAAGCAATCGATGATAAAGGCGAGAAATTAAATTAGCAAATAATCACTTCATGGGCAAGCTATTTATAAACATGACAAATATGAATTTGCGGCACTTTGAACCGGAAAAAGAAGTAATGAAAGTATGGAAATTCATTTACGTTTGGTTCAAGGTCGACTAGGTGATAAAAGCTGCAAATGTACAGTAGTAGGATCTAGAAAATGTTAATTATTCTCTCCACACATAAAAAGGTGTTTTTAGAGGATGCGCCAACATATCTATTCGTAAGTATGTAATAGGCTTACTTGATGAACGCATTCGAGACCTAACTACTTTGTCTAGCAATCACCTAAGTTTTTAAATAGGTACAAATCAATCCTAAAGCCAACTTCTTCGTTAAAAGAACGAGTTCGAACCTTCCCCAGGGCACCATTTCACGAACATTATGCAAGACTATGTCAAGCTTAGTAATTAACGTCACACACACACACACACACACACACACACACACACACACACACACACATATATATATATATATATATATATATATAGAGAGAGAGAGAGAATTTCATGGGAATTTAATGTCGTTAAGCGTTTTTGCCCTGTCTAGTTAATCTAGGCTTCGAGAACTTTACTGAGTAGGTAGGTTGGCTTTCAGACATTTTTTCATATTGTTGTTTTTTCAAGACCTCATCTGGACAAAAGTATTAGGTTTTGGCAAATTGTCTATTCGTTACATAAACGGTTTTCCTTTAATATATATATATATATATATATATATATATATATATATATATATATATATATATATATATATAAAGATAAGAATCAATCCGCTGGATGTCTTTCACACAAGTTGTATTCGCGCGATCTGTGGCTATACTTTGAATGATAGGGTGTTCAATGCTGATCTTTTCGCAAAATGCAACATTGATGGAATTGAGACCTTCCTGATGCAGTTACAACTGGTTATTTTGCAAAGATGTGTGACGACAGAACACCTGATGTCTTTATGTATAGACAGCTTGACAGTGGACAAAGGAGTCTTGGACGACCGTGAGTCTTGGCCGACTGTGGCTCAGGTATAAACCCAAGGTAAATAGCAAACTCTCAGCTGCCAATGTGCCTCATACTAAATTTCAAGCTAGTTGACCTGGAGATATTTGTACTAGAGAGGTATGAGAAATTTTGAAATTAGTTGTATTGATCAGAAAAGACAACGGCGAAAAGCGTCAGCAAATGTTCCTGTGGCTATGTCCCGAGATCCTCGCTGTTGCACAATAGGTGAACTGGTAGGAAGGACACTAGATGGACTGGAGTGTCACATACAACACAAACATAAAAACTGAATGAGGTTGTCGGATCCTCATACGTTGAAACCGATGGAAGGTCCATCATATATATATATATATATATATATATATATATAGACGTTGTCCTAGAATGATGGGACACAATAAGCATCTTGGATTATAAAAAATGACAAAGAGTAGCAAATATAGAGATTACATAACTGATATTTTAGAGTTCAACATATTGTCTAAGATTTGAATATTACATCCCTGAGATGATAACCACAGGTTTTTCTATTTCCTATAGGGAACTGCGATCTCTTTTACTGGCGGTAGAGCCGCATAATGTCCGCGTTTAAAATGAGATTTTACATCGTGGAAGACTAGAATTGCAATCCGTTGAAAATAATGTTTGAAAAACATAGATCGAATGTTTATTGGTCTTGGTTATTTTTGTATGCATATTACCATATTTTATACACATTTCAATATACCATGTAATGTGGAAAAAAGATATTTAATGTGTGTTCTTTTGTATTATAACTTCTAGGACACCAGAATTTTATCAGAAATAGTACCTACCATACTGACAACACCCATTTCTTAATAATGACTGAGATAGTTAAAAGTACTTGAACAAAATAAGAAAAAAACATGAACTTAGGGCAGTTAAGTCATAATTTTAGTCTCGATATACAACATCAAATTCGGAAATTGAAATAATATAATAAAAAAAATTAAATAGATCTTATCGGTTGAATTTAACAAAACTTGGGATTAATTTACGCTAACTAAATAGAACATATCTATCTATCTATCTATCTATCTATCTATCTATCTATATATATATATATATATATATATATATATATATATATATAAAGGACAATGAATACAACACACAACGGCGACAGTCTCTGTCATTCTTAAATCCAATCGCTAGGTTGTTGGGTTTAGAAAGAGTGTTGTCTCTGGGTGTTGAATTCAATTTCTATTTTTACACTTACATACTCCTCCTTATCTGTCCTGAGATATTAAACCATATATATATATATATATATATATATATATATATATATATATATATATATATATATATATATATATATATATATATATAATCGGCTTCTAATGCTCTGGATGGAGCGGCTTGGTGATACTAATGGTTCTCGGAGGAACAGTCTTATGGGTAAGGGAAACTCGGATGAATTCCACCACGGAATATGCGAACGAGCGGCGCAATATCGTGTCTAATTCGTTACCCGTTGGTACAGTTGGTATGATGTTAGACTCATATCGTAACAGTCCGAGTTTCAATTCTCGGTAGCGGATGAGTACTGCTGATGAGTCCCAAATATAGGACGAAACGGACGTCTAGTGCTTTCTGCATTCTGTTGAAGTTTCTTCTAGACTCGATGAATTACTTAATTATAATTATTTCTAATCCTCCTTAACTTCTAACACACACACACACACACACATATATATATATATATATATATATATATATATATATATATATATATATATATATATGAGGGGAGTTGTGATGTCTAATGCAATATTAGCTGTTTCCTTATGAGTCAGCATTCTTTGTCCGAGCAGTCATTTTTACATTCGATTGAAATTTATGAATTTTTAATTAGAAGAAGTTTTCAAAACAATAAGCTTCTCAAGTCCACTAACTGTTATCGCTCCAGTTCTCATGACAGATTCCTTCCTAACCTTTTGTTTGGAGTAAGTTCTAGCGTATACATTTTGATTACTTTTGTTTAATGTTTTCATAATTCACTCTTCATGTTACATGTGATTCCGGCTACATCACATTGAATCACCAATACTCGTACGATCAGCGAAGTAAAGCAACATCGAGCCTGATCAATACCTAGATGGGTGACCGCTTGGAAATACCAGATGCTGGAAGCTGGGATATGCGGGTGATTTAATGGATAACGGCTCGGATTGGTTATCGGCAAGCCGAGTTCCAATGGCTTCGTTGTACTCACGCGCAAATACCTTTCGAAAAGGTATGAATACACCTCTTCTCCCCCAGCTATGGGTTAATTATTAAGACTTATATCACTAAACTATTATTATCTTTAAAAAATAATTCTTACAATCTGGAAATATTTTCTGTTTTTAAAAATCCTCCAAAGGTTTGATAAGCCATAAAAACATTTTAGTTGTTGTTGAATGTCCTCGAGTTATGTGATTTGTCTTATTTGGTACATTTCTTTATTTATGATTGTGTAGCGCCGGTTCACAAGGTTTCATGAAACATGGCCCTCGTTGACCTAAAGGGCTCATTCTGTCGAAGCTATTTTTAATCACTGGCCTGAGAAAGCGCTTGTAGTTTTGGCAGTTCTGAACGTGATCGGCAGCATGTGGAGTATCCTTATCAAAGTTTCCATCTGATGAAGGAGAATCGAAAGTGCTTCATGATAAACGCTAACCTCTGCAAATAGCAGGTTTACGGATAAATTGCATCCTTGGCAATGTCTGGCAAAAGGTCATAGCATCCCGTAAGTATCGAACTTATGACAGGACTTATTGCAAGAAATGAAAGAAAAGAGAGAGCGAGAATGAGGAAAAAACAGTGAGCATTTGCATGATATAAATATATATATATATATATATATATATATATATATATATATATAATATATATATATATATATATAGAGAGAGAGAGTGATAATTAACACCATGAACCGATGTTTTCATGAAAGGACACCCAAAACGAATTACGATTTTGAAAGGAAGCAAGACGGTTCATTATCGTGAACTGATATCACAGTAATGCCATTCGAATTCTCTGATGCAACAAATGTACTTTGTAGCCAAACCCGATAACCTTCGAAATTTCCCGTCCGAAATCTTGATTCAATAAAGTGTAACATATGTCTTCATTTTCATTTCTACTATTCCGCCCTTTATTCGAATTCCCAAACAATGCATCAACTGTAAATAGCAAAGCCAATAAGAATTTCTGTCGTCTGCAGTCATCACACGTCGGCTGGACGTGACTGTCTTATGAAACTGTCGCGACATTGTCTTTTGAAACCGTGGAAAGTAAATGTGATGACATTATTTACAGTCAATGATTGACTCGACTTCATGAATTAGCTTAAAATGTGGAATTTCATGATAAGCAGGCGGACCGTGACCGTCTTTCTTAATTATTTTAAAATATCTTGTCAAACTCACATAATAACACCCGCATTATTTTAATCATTTCACCCTAAGTAAAGGCAATAATGTGACCAGGGCGTAAGAAGTTAGTGAGAGTGAAAAAGAATGAGAAGCTTTTGGTGAGAGGAAAGGACAATAAAAGAACATATTTCAGGAAGGTAGAAGATGGCAATAAAACCACTAAGATGCAAGAATATACTGGGAGTGAAAGAGATTGAGAAGGCTTTAGTAAGGAGAAGTGATTAGAAAGGAAAATAAATGAACAGATTTCATGAAGATAGAAGATGGCTATTGGCGTTGCATATAAACTTTTCAAAATTGTAGGTGTTAAGTCAGTAATAAATCGAAAGAAAGTTCCACGGGCGAGAAGTAAGAAACTATTAGAATAGGAGTGAAGGTTGCATCTAGCCAGGTCAACAGTAAAATGGTGATAACTAGTTGCCAACCTAGAAGCTTAAATTCATGCAGTTGAAACACCAAGGAAGAAACCTTATCAGAACAATTGCCATGAAAATAATTGTAGAAAATACAGAGGGAAGTCACGACACGTTGGTGAGACAGTGACTGAAATTGAGATGCCAGGTCAGGATCGATTATATTTCAGATACTTATTTGAATTTAGTCAAGAGTCTCAAGTTATATTGTAAAAGCTGTAGACCAGATACGGTAGCATTATTCAATGTATGGACGAATGATAAATGTGTAAGATGAAATTTGACGAGGAAAATTATCTGGTACGACACATCGAATCAAATTTCTGAGCAATAGACTTAGCAATTAATTGAATATAGTCACCCTATTTCATGTCATTTGAAAACTTGAGATCAAGGGGGTGCAAAGAGTTGATCTCCTGGAGTTTAGTATTAGCCATGCAGAAAAGGTTCAGTATGGTGATTAATTTTTTCAATAGTTGATTTGTTGTAGATTTCAAGATTCGATTCAAATAAACAGATATCCCGATTAAACTGTTAAACAATAAATGTTAAACTAGTACATACCTAAGAATGGCTTTGAGCGAATGAAGACTGTGGATCTTCGCAAAACTATACTTCTTTGAAATTACGGGAAGGTGCTATAATATCACAAATAACTGTAGCAGATAACAGAAACAATATTACTTTAGAATTTACAACAGCACAACAATACCTAAAATGAATAGCATATGTAACCCGAAGAGAAAATAATGACATAATCTAGATGTTAACATTATACACTTCTGCAAATAAAAGGTTAGGAAGGAAAATCCTATCAATATAGGAAAGAGCGATAAAAGCTGGAGAAAAATGTTTGTTTTAAGAAAGATATTATAATTTTCAACCAACAGCAGTACTACTTACTCGGTCAGTGAATATGATTTGTTTCCTTAGAAGAAAATGTTAATATTACCAATACCATTTCCAAATATTAGTACAATGAAAAAACGTTTTAAACTATAATATTTCCCTATAGCTATAAACGTTATATTTTTTAGGTGCTCTTGATTGGGTCGACATTAGTGTGTTTTTTAAAACAGTGATATCGACCCGAACACATGTTTAGAGTAATAAGAAATCGGTAAAATCAAAGTTATGTCCAGTTTTGTTCCTGTTTATTAGTAGAAAGTTTGAATAATTATTTAAAAGTAAATCTCTCTTGTGTTCTTAGATACGGGCTTTTAGATCCCGTGATGTCTCTTCGACCTAAATGCTTTTACATTGTAAGCTATTTATTTGATAATTACCGGTATCTGAATTGGTATTATTTTTCTTTCTAATTATATCTTCGATTTTCTTGGATGTGAAAATCCTAATATCATACTATTTATTTACAAGTTTTGTAGAAAGACTGTTAGATTTTTGTTAGAAGTACTATTGGTGGTGTTTAGTTTTTGAATTTTGTAAGCTCGCTTTATAGAGTTAAGGATGAAATGATGTGAAGAGTGAAGAAATTTAAATGTTTTCTCTCTGCATTTCTCTTCTTCACCTAGGTATTCTGGACTAAATATTCTAAAGGCTACGATTAAGTTCCTATGACTAATCCTGATTTTATTTTTTGATTGTATTGGGAATACAAATTAATTAGATCGTTTCTGTTGGTGGTTTTACAATAAACTTTAAAGTTTAATTTGCTATTGTTACGTATTAATAAGATGTCGAGGAAATTTATTTCAAATTCAAGTGAGAATTCGATGGTAGCTTCAACCTTAAGTTTCTTTATTATGTCTAATAGATTTATATTTTAAAGATATTATAAAAGAATGTCATCTATGTATCATAGTTATGTGGAGGACTTCTACTTTTGACTGAATGTATGGATTTTTGTATGTGTGTATATAACTCTAGCTACACACATAAAAATCCATATATTGAGTTAAAAGTAAAAATAAAATCATCCTTGATAATGGCTAAAACAATAGCCTAAAGCACTCGGACATACAGAATATTTGGACAATTTCTACGTATATATATATCTGTAAAAGAACATTGTGAATAAAGACAAAAGGAAAATTTATCTTAGGCGACGCGTTTCGTCCTCTGAGGGACTTTATCAAGGTAAAAGCATTTACCTTGATAAAGTTCCACAGAGGCTGAGATAAGTTTTTCTTTTTGTCTTTATTCGTATATATATATATATATATATATATATATATATATATATATATATATATATATATATATATATATAAGTTAATGATTTCTTTTCGGATCTGTATGCAATTGTCTGACTTTCCTAATAATGCAAGCTAAAAGTGTTTTCCGTTTTTATTCATTTTTTCTTATTTCTGCTGCAAATTTGAACCCAAGGTTTCCAGTTCTGTATCTGAACTGTTCAATTCTTATGCAGTTCACAAATTATATAATACGAAGCTATCTACTAAGCAAATGAAAGCTCATCTTTTTCGAATTCAGAGTTATTCTTCTCCTAGACTGCTTGCCAACCACGGTTATTGGGCGCAGTCTAACCATAACTATAGGAAGATTTTCTCATTTTTCTCTCTTTTCTCTTTTTTTCGTTTTTCTCACTTTACTCTCTTCACTCATTTTCTCTCTTTTAACTTTTTACTCATTTTTCTCTTTTCTTATTTTTCTCTCTTTTCTCATCTTACTCAATTCTCTCCCGTTTCTCTCTTTTCTCATTTTCCCCACTTTTCTCTTTTTTTCTCTTCTTTCTCATTTTTTCTCTTTTCTCATTGTTCTCGCCTTTCTCTGTTGTCTTATTTTCTTTCTCTTTTTTCATTTTTTCTGCTTTCTTTTTTGTCACTTTTTTTTTCTTTTCTCATTTTCCTCTTTTGTTTTGTCTTCGTGTCTTGCATTTTTCGTCTTGATTCTTCCGCCTCTATTTGCACCGTTGTTTTTCTAATAATTTTATGATTTTCCTGAATTCCCTTTCTCTCTGTTTTTAATATTACAGTATTTCTTTCTTTCTTTCTTTCTTTCTTTCTTTCTTTCTTTCTTTCTTTCCAAAGACTCCTCCCGTTTCCTACTCGATGTATGAATTTCTTTCAATCTACGGCCATTTCTGAATTCTAAATTTGTTTTTTTCTCCTTTAGATTTCATGTTCCCCAAATTTATTGCTCTTACAACAAACGTCTATTTAACCGACATTGTGAAATTCCTTTTCTTATTCATTCCTCGTCTTTTTTTCTTCCCTCTTCATTTCTTCTCCCCACTTTGCCTCTTAATCTAAATAATTTAAGTCACACTCCTTATAAACCGACATAACCTCATAACATTTATTAACTCGCAGACAAATGCAACCACACAACACCATCCGCTTGAATAGCACAATTAAGAGGTGAAGCCATAGCAATAAAGTCCGCCGTCCATATTGAGCGGTGCAAATCTTGCAGCCGCAAGCTCTTTTTGTCGTATTCCAAACACTGGTGGTTGGACGAAGGTAACAAAGAATCCTAAATGTTCGTATTCGACTTTGGATACCATCTGCCAGAATTTTATCTTCCATTCTATCATGTAATCTTTATCTTATCACTCGACCATTTCTCAATGGATTCGAAAATGTTTCATAAGAATTCCATCAGCCTCTTTATTAGTCTTAACTTCTGCGCCGGCACCAATAATATAATGAACTCATAATACACACACACACACACACACACACATATATATATATATATATATATATATATATATATATATATATATATATATATATATATATATATATCAATAGGTCTGCTGTCGATTTGAAAGAAGTATTTATAACACAAATATCTCTTACTGACATAGTCTCTTTTCTTGTCTATTCAGAAGGGGGTATTAATCATAGACGTAGAGCATAATGCCGTGAAGATTTTATGTGAGGATGCAGCTAACAATTACGTGTCAAGCTGCATACATAGAAGAAGAAGAAGAAGAAGGAGTTAGAGGAGGAGGGGAAAAATAGAAAGAAGAAGAAGATGAAGAAGAAATTAACACTAATAATAAAATACAACCATATAAATTAAGTAATGAATCAAAAATTATTTCGTACATCCGACCTGACCAGCTTCCGTAAACTTTAATGTACTGTTAACTTGCAGATAAACAAAGTTTGAAAGATTTCCACGTGTTTAAAACTTAAAGAAAATCAAACTTGATTTCTTTATTAAATACTATGCGAATCTACTAAGAACGCTTGCTTTTGACACTAATATGACTTTTATGTGGCAGTCGATGTTTTTCTTTGTACCGTAGAATCTGATCGGGTTATTTATTACCTTTCAAATTACAACATACTTTCTTTACGTATGTTTGTCATTCATTTCAACCTGAAGATGCCTAACACGCGCAGGTGAAACACGTTGTCTGTAATAGTTTTCAACTTTGTCGCTTTATTTCCACTCTGTGACACATACAAACACGCACGCATACACACCCACCACACACACACACACACATATATATATATTAAATATATTACTTTTAGTAGATGATCGGATTATTAAACCTTCCCTTGCACACATATTTGTCATTCACTCCGACTTAAAGACGCCTACCACGAGGAGATGAAACGTGTTGTCTGTAAAAGTTTTCAATTTTGTTTCGTTATTTTGTCTCTCTGTCTCACCCACGTACACATACACAGAGACTCACACACACATATATCAGGTATATTTTTTAATCCGACACCATTTCCTACAAACTAATTTCCTATAAACTAATTTTAGTGTGTACACGTGTTTAAGTTGCAATCTTTTTTTTATTATTTTTCTTTAACAGTAAAATTAATAACAACCGGCCTAGATTGTGAAGTCCTTCTAAAGACTTAATGTGCCTGACGCCATTAGAGTTATGACCTGGCTTATGATTAAAATGAATTTTTTTTATAATGATAATAATTGATAATGATAATAATTGATAATGATAATGACAATAATTGATAATGAGTTATGACCTGGCTTATGATTAAAATGAATTTTTTTATAATGATAATAATTGATAATGATAATAATTGATAATGATAATAATTCTCTATTGCCTTGAGCTTTTCAGATGATATGTTAATGATCCGGTCATAATTTTCCTTCTTTTCATTAATTCTCTTGCTAGACTTAACATGGCGGTTAGAGCAGCTAACATAATTCTGTTAAAATGCAACAAATAAATTATTGCCTGTCTTCACATTTACCCGTGTTGAGTGAAGCTAACACTGGGCAATGGCTGGTTAGTTTTTGTAATCTTTCTGAAGTTGATTTTTGTATGTATATTATGATAAAAGTATTAGTTATAATAAGGGAAATAAAGTGGAGATCTTTCCAATTGCTTTTTCATCTGTTTCAATTAAGAACTCTATTCTCCTAAACTGTTTGCTTTATCATGACAAGTGGGCTTATTTTTATTGTTTTGCAATATAAGATTGAAGAAAAAACAGACCGATTGATACTTTCCCTCAAGGGAATTAGTGTAAAGTAAACACAACAATCTTGACTGGAACTGAACTGAGCGTGCTAGTTTTGCTTTTCTCGTAACATACATAAATAAATAGAATAAGATAAACGAATAAGTCTTGTCAAACATGGCGGCCAAATCCTGATAAGATTTTCATTAAACTTCAAATATTGCATGTTGTTATTTATTAATTCATAGAGAAAAGAAATCAATTTCTATATTTCAGCATTTCGTTAGTAAGAGAATCGATTGGATATTGATAATTAGACAGAACTTTAAAAAATGGAACTAATTCTCTGGCCTTTTGAAGGTTACATTCTACTGTGATAAGAAATAAGTCTTATTATAGTTAATCATTTTTCATTATTCCAATTCTAATTGATTTCAAAACTAATTTTTGTAAGATTTAATTAAATGTAAAAGCTTGAATTGTCTTCTTTGAAGCACTTAAATATTTTACATGGATAATTTTGGACGGGATTTTATTTTGCTTTTACGATTTAACAGAATTACAATTCAATGACAGATATGTAGGTGGAGGTTTTGTCGATTTCCTTTTGTAAATTTTAATCATTTTCCAGAAGTAATGTGAGTCAATTCGAGTAATATTTGCTAAAAAGAGAGTGTCACAAACAGGCGAATCTATAATCACATCACATTTGTCGGTGAATTTTCTCTTGAGCTACACTCTTTCTTCGATTTCTTTTCTAGTTTAATCTATAATCACATCACATTTGTCAGAACTAGACAAAGAGGGGCATCAGTTTTACTAGTCAATACATTTATCCTGTTTAGAAGTTGTATATGTATACATATATATTTTAAATTATGTATATTTTGGCAGCATATTTTCATTTCACATTAATTTAGACAAATTTTGTTTATTTTTCTTTCTCTATTCACGGACAACATTTAATAAATTAAAGCCATTTGATATTTTTTACAATTAATCCAGGACAGTCTTTATCACAATGTTCATCACAGCTTTTGGAAAACTGCATAATTTTTGTTATTCATCTGAAAGTTAAATCTTTTACCTGTGGAAAAAATTAAGATTATGAACTTTTTAAATTTCGCGTTGTAAATGAGGGCAATGGTTATTTTTTATATATATATGTTTTTTTCGGACTAATTATATATACGGGTCAGTGATGCAGTAGCGTATTTGAGTTTTAAATTTAATGTCCAATTTATAGTTATTTTTTATTTTTATTCCTAAATATAGCATACCCGCAAAACTATATTTCTTCATATATATATATATATATATATATATCAACGTCATGTTCCGCAATCTTCAGACCATCTATGCTGTGAATATTTTGTTCAGTTCCAGTTTATTGTATTATCTTAACGGTTTAAAGGTGCGTTGTGTTAGTGTATATATATATATATTTATATATATATATATATATATATATATATATATATACCTTTTTGGTGATGTTTTACAGATATTCTTTTTTTGTTTTTCCATTTTAAAATTTCTGATCATTTAGTAAATGTATGTAAAAAATGATTATCACTAGTTTCTCTAAAAAGAAATTTCTTTTCGGATTTCTGTTTGTAATTTTTTCCCTTATTTACAATTATATTTTACTTTTTTTTAAATAATATGACAATTGCTTTAAGGGACAGTCTTGTTTCGCTCTGCAGGTTTTGAAAAATTGGTTATTTTTTTCTGGCATCGTTAAAGATTAAAAGTTTTGTATGTGTTTACTTTTTTCCTTGTTTGTTTTCTTGATAATTTTACATTTACTTTATAAAGACCTATAAAAAGGCATATTTATTTGTTTTCATATATATATATATATATATATATATATATATATATATATATATATATATGTGTGTGTGTTTTTGTGTGTGTGTATAATGACATTAACCCCGAAATCTGTAGTGCAACACCCGTGTGACGATGTTTAGCTGTTACGCTCCAATCTTAGGTAATTCAGAGCAAGAAAAAGATGATTTTTACGATCTCTTTTGGGATGTCATCTCTAAAGTCCAGCACAACGATAAATTAATCCTTACAGGTGACTTCAATGCTCGTGTTGGCAATGATTATCATTCTTGGAAAGGCGTTTTAGGTATTGGTCGTGTGAATTCGAACGGATTACGTCTTCTCACTATCTGCAAGGAATTTGACCTTAATATTACTGATACCTTCTACCAGCAGCCCAACTGTCGTAAGACCACGTGGATGCATCCTCGTTTGAAAGACTGGCATCTGATCGACTACGTCATCACGAAAAGAAGGGACATAAAAGATTTTAAGATAACGCGTTCATGCTATCTATCAGATCATGCACTTCTTCGAAATAAGTCTACACTGCATCTGCAAAAGCGAAGGATAATAAAATCTAAAGTGCCCAAGCGCATTAAAGTACTGCCTCTTAAATCGACTGAAACGGAAACTGAGCTCTCTGACAAACTTGATGCTGCACTTGATTCTATAAACTTTACCAATGATATCGAATCATCTTGGAAGGTTCTGCGGGATGCAACACATTTTACATCCTTGAAGGTTCTCAGCCTACCACATCGTAAACATCAAGATAGTTCGATGACAATAATACAGAGGTTCAGCAGCTTATAGATCAAATGCACTTTTCTCATAAAATATGGACTGAGGACAAGAACTCGTCCGATAAGAAGATCGCTTACAAGAAGTGCAAAAGTCAGGTTCAACGAGCTGTTAGAGTCATGAAAGAGCGTTGGTGGTCTGAAAAGGCCACTGAACTCCAAGAAGCTTCAGATAGAAAGGATGTAAAGGCTTTCTATGTTGGCCTCAAGAACGTTTTCGGTCCTCAGAAAAGTGGTGTTGCTCCAAACTCCACAGCAGATGATGAAACTCCCTTAACGGATAAGTCAGACATTTTGGATTGCTGGAAAGAGCATTTTGAAACGGTGTTAAACACCACTTCGGTTACTGATGAGGAAGCCATCACATCAATTGTGCAAAATCCAGAAACTCCGGAGTTGTCTTTTGAACTTACCTATCAAGAGGTAAGTGACTCCATCAAGCAGATCTCATCTGGAAAATCACCTACACTTAAGGATCCTATTCCAACTGAAGTGTATAAGCATGGTGCCCAAAAGTTGGTAGTTGCATCTCTTTTTCGTGGAGATATGGAAGGCAGGCTGTATCCACACACGATTATAAAGACGCCTCTATCAAACATCTCTACAAAAACAAGGGTTTCAGGTATGTCTGTGATAATCATCGAGGGATGTCACTCCTTTCATTTGCAGGCAAAATCCTAGCTAGACTGATTCTAAACAGAATCATTATACATGTTGTTGACGACATCTATCCTGAATAGCAGTGTGGTTTTCGGTCGGGTCGGGGCACCAGTGACATGATATTTTCTCTTCGTCAAGTTGCAGAGAAGGTTCGCGAGAAAAACCAGGGGTTATACATGGTGTTTGTGGACTTGACGCAGGCCTTTGACATTGTGAATCGAGAGGCTCTTTGGCAAGTCTTGAGGAAGCTTGACATCCCCGAAAACATGCTAAAGGTCATCATCTTCTTTCATGAAAGAATGAAAGCTAATATCATGTCTGATGTTATGATGTCAGAATCCTTTGATGTCACAAACGGCACCAAACAATGGTGTGTCATTGCCCCTATTCTTTTTGCCCTTTCTTCTCGGTGGTGTTGAAATATGCGTTCGCAGACATAGAGAGTGGCGTCAAGTTTCAGTTTCGAACAACTGGTGGTCTCTTCAATTATCAGCGCTTCAAAGCCAAGACCCACCTTCGTACACAAATTATTCGTGATTTGTTGTTTGCTGATGATGCTGCTCTTATTGCGACATCCTTTGAGTAGGCCCCACATTTAATAAATCGCTTCTCTGCTGCATGTAAAGCTTTTGTTATTACACTTAGCATAAAGAAAACTGAGGTAGTGCATCAACCTTGTCCTACTCCGAAGCAATTCTGTGGTGGCAAACAAAAACCACCAGTCTAAAACTTTCCAGAGTGACCATTGAAAGTAGAAAACAAACCCTGAACTATGTAAAGACTTTTACCTATCTTGGTAGCAAAGTCAACTATAGCTGATTTTTAGATGATGAAATCATGCATCGGATTGCTAAGGCTACCAGTGCTTTCGGCAAAACATCGCTTGTGGGATGAGCGTAGTATTCGACTGGATACGAAAATTCGAGTTTACAGAGCTGTTGTCCTTACCATCCTTTTGTACGGCTCAGAGTCGTGGACTCCATACAGGTACCATATACGCCAGCTGGATGTTTTCCATAAGAGCTGTCTGCGTGCCATCTGTGGATTTAGGACATCTAACGTCGACCTGTTTAACACGTGTAATTTTGGGGAAATGGGTCTTTTCCTCATAAAGTTACGGTGGACTGGTCATGTCTTGAGAATGTCTGATGACAGGATACCCAAGATCGTAATCTACAGCCAGTTAGATCAAGCTTACAGGAATGTAGGACGCCCATGGCTTAGATACAAAGACAAGATGAAGAGTATCTTGTCAGCTGTCAAATACCTCATAACACCCTTGGGCGCTTAGCCTTGGAGCGAGTAGAGTGGAGATCAACGTGTTTTAGTGGACTCAGCAGTTTTCATTTTGCTAGTCTGAATCGTCTTCAAGAAGCGAGAGCAAGATTTAAAAGGTCAGCCAATTTCACAGTGATCTCATCTCATAATCCTCACTCTTGTTCCATACGTGGCCTCCTTTGTAAATCACTAGCGTGTCTTAAGTGCTACTTAAGTTTATCGCACAAAATTCATAACTGAATCAGTTGGTTATGTTGTTAGATCCTCATACCTCGAAACTGACGGGAGAGTCCATTATATATATATATATATATATATATATATATATATATATATATATATATATATGCGGGGGACGATATATACATTTTTATATATCAATAACAATTTAAGGAAAATGTATGACAATTTCGAAGAAAAATTCGTGTGTGGAGTTTCATCATTTGGATTTCCTCAGACTAAACAGATGTTTATGTTGATGCGACGATACATGTACCCAAAGGAGAAAGGACGCTGACATTTTAAATTATTTTTTAATATGAGTTTTGGGAATATAGTCTATCCAATTCAATTTAGTTTCTTTCTCTTTTTATGTTTTAATGACTTTTGTTATTTAATATTTCACATTGTGATAATGAAAGATCAACCAAGAAAGGTGAAATTTAAGGATCTGGAAGTAAATTTAAAACATTTTCTATACATTTTCGTCTTAGTAAATTGCTTTCTCTTTTAACTAAAGTAGCATTTTATAAATTAAAATTATGGTCAGACTCATCACGGTGAGCAACTAATGCATTATGAGTGCTGTTTTGTAAAAATCTCTTTTGTGTTTATTATCTAAATTCCTTGAGGTTTCTACTATGTATTATTTGTGACAATTAGTACATGTAATATAGTAAATTCCCCCTCAAGTTTTAGCTTACGGTTTTGTTTAGTATTGACTAATTTTTTTATTGTTATGGAAGTTGTTGTGCCAAATGTTATGTTAAGCCTAGGTGTTTTTTCAATAGCAGTTGTGATTGAGTTGGTGGATAACACAATATATTCAGCTACTGTCAGGAGTGGCATAAGGGGACTCTTTAGCGATGGATCGTATATATTGCGTATTAAAACGGTTTGAAATCTCACATGTATATAACGGTACAGAGTGTGAATCATCTGTCATAGTCTTTTACGAGATCAGCGATCATGGATCCCCATAGCTTTTTTTTTTGCTAACTCTGGGTAATGATTGCATCCTTACTATCTCTCCCATTCCCTCTTCCGCCACAAAATTTTAATTGTCTATTGCGAATTCTCGGCACAAATTTCCTTTTCGTTCCCAATTACCAACTTCTGTGTTGCTCACACACTTCGTTCATATTATTCTCCTTCTCCTCCTCCTGTGGAACCACATTTCTGTTGACTCAAGTCTTCGCTTTTCGGGAAGAAATTACCCACTATCCACTGTCATATAGGAGGATTGATATTACATAGTAATTCAGCAATTGTTTCTTTGTTTCTAATGAATTTTTTCTGTAATTGTAGTAATAAATTAATTATATTCCTCCATCTCTAAAGGCATGAGTCATCTGGTATTAATATTAATATGTATAAACCACAAGATGTCCGAGAGAATAAAAATCTTCCATTCTGGCGAAATTTGAAATTCAAACAGACTCTAATTCCTTAAGCCCTATCCCAATCCAAACCAGAAGACCGGATTTTCACATCGTGAACAAAAAATTGTCAAATAACTAGTGTCGCTGTTCTAGTGGAATGAGAATGAAAAACTAAGAAAAGATTTGCATTTGATAGAGAAGTGAACAAAATTGGAAAGGAAGAATTCAAACAATTCAGTCGAAAACAACCATCAACATCATGAATACTTTTTTATAAATCGGTTGGACTTTTGAGGAGATTCGCTCTTAATTGATATTGAATAAAACCTATCAATTACAATTTGTGTGAAAGTGCCAAAACTTCATATAATACGACATAATATAGTGACTTATTGAGAATTTCGCTGAACTCTATTGAAAGATATCCGCTGTTATTTGTGTTAAAATTCATAGAGTAATAAAATGGAACGGCGAGTTGAGTTGTGGTCGATTGCGAGCACTTGATGTCATTTGATCTCCATTACCGCCATCGGGTTCTAGTGTTGTGAAAATTAAATATTCGAATGTTCAAAATGTAATTATGTTTTAGCAGACCAGATATAAAAACAAACGTAATTCAAATATTATTTCTTCAAAATATAACAATCTTCATTTTCAATTATTGCAACCCAACAAAGAAGGTAGATTTTTTATTCTTTTTTAAAGAAATATATGCTTTTTCCCGAAAACGAAAAAAAAATTGAAACTTTTCAATTTCTTTGTTTCTGAATCTTCTGCCACTTGTACTCGAAGCAAATATTAATCTGTAGGTACAAAATCTGATTAATATGGCGGATGCAGAAGAACGTCCCATCCTGATGATTTTATTTTTCTTCCATGTTCCAGTAGCTCGTAATGGACGATGCCTTTAAACATTACTTGTACCTGTTACGGTATTCATCCAGGATCGGTTGACCAGGCTCCGTCAAACGAATCCCCCGAAAAAAAGCTGACCAAGCGTAGCAGAGGTTGTATTCATTTGGATGTGCAAATCTAAAAGAGTTTCAGTGGCAATTTGGAAAAACAAACGGGGATCCCCAGCCTCATGTATACACACTTTAAGATAGTGTGATCCGGTTTGAATTCAATCCTAGACTGGTTGACACAAATATCTTTCCTGCTATTTTCTCGTAGTTGGGGGAGGGATGATGGATTTATGCCTTTCCCTAAGGTATTAACCCGTGAGTGAATGTATTGAACGCGTCTGGAAGTCAAACTCGGCTCTCCGATTCCACAGTTCGAACCATTAAGCATTACTCAAAAGTACCTTTAACGTTCTACCAGACACGAAGCAAGGACTTCTGTGGATAGGATCATTGTTTTGCTGTTGGCATTGATTTCTCATTTTGTGATATCCACTGTGGTTTTTGTTTTCTGTTGTCATGAACAAGCCGGAAGAGAGTTCCTGAAGCGGGAAGTGCAATAGAAGAAACTTTTAGCATAGAACTTACGGTCATATTGATCCATTTAAACTGTAAAATGAGGAGACCTTGCCGTCAATTTAGTACTGATCTTAAAATCGTCAACTCGAAGTATCAAAAAGGAAAGTCCATCAGAACAATTACTATAAAAATATTTATAGAAAAGGCACAGGAAGCTGTGTTAATTGAATGACATTTAGAGAAATACGTAATTACTTTCTAAGCACCCTAATATAAGCATAATAATCGTGTACCTTCACGGCATAGGCATGGCTTTCCACAATTTCCTGTCCTTAACCTTGTTCCGCCATCCATTTACTCAAGCTCATTAAATATGTTATGCGTTGTATTCTTCTTTTCCTCTTTCCTTCAATCTGTTCTGTGAGTATCAGATTTTCCAAACCCGTTTTCCTCCTTATGCACCACAACTATCCTCAACTATCGCTTGGTGTTAAGTAAAAGTTCTCTTTTTGTTTCCATTTTCTCTAAAACCTGTTCGGTCCATGGTATCCTCAGCGTCCTTCTGCAGAACCACATTTCTGTTGCTTCACGTCTCTTCTCCATCTTTGAAGATATTTGTCCAACATTCACTGCCATATAAGAGGACTGATATCACGTAACAGATCAGTACACGTTTCTTTGTTTATAACGATTTTTTCTGTTTCTTTATACTCTACTTAGATTTTGGAATGTATCTTTGGCTATCCAGGATTTCTGTGTCGTACTTTCAGTCCTCTATTAAAACGCTTGCCAGATATTAAAACTTTTGTACTTCTTTGATTTTGGTATTTCCAATTTGGAATTTGTGTTCTTCCGTCTTCTTTCAGTTGGTGTTTACTCCTTTCTTCTCGCTTTCCTTCACTATGTAGGAATCTTTGTAGTTCCTTTTCCATATAGGCTATCAACACTATTTTATGTTGTTAAAATTGTGGCCGCTAATAATTAACTCTGTTAGGAGTTCTAATTTTATCAGGATCGTCTCACTGTAAAGGTTGAATGAGTCCGGTGAGGAGACACATCCTTGTCTTACACCCCTTTATATTTTTGTATATCCAGGGAATTCATTTTTATCAGCATGCAGTCAGTTTGCTGTTTATATAGGTTCAGGGTCATTGTACTATCTATCTCAAATATGTCAAGGTTAGTAAGCGGTTCCAACATTTTTTGTGACGTAAAGTGTTACACATGATTAGCTCAATAGGTGAATTAAAACATAATGTATTTCCGTTTTACAAAAGCAAAAGTCATTCTCATATGTTATTCGCCATCGTCAAAATACCATCTCCATCCCAAATGGACAAGTTCGACATTTTCCAAGCAAATACTTTAAAAGCTATTTTGTCCAACTGATTCTGATGTCGTCTTTCTGTATTTTCTCTTTCTTTTGTTTTGTTTTGTCCTTTTCATTAAGTCGTTCGTCATAAACGTAATATCCTACAAGCTAACATCATCAACGAATCCATACTTACTGGAAATGACGACACCTTTTCGCGTCGCTTTGCATCGAATAAAAATTGAAAAATAAAACAATTCTTTCGCACATTTGATGTGTAGCGGTTTGAAACGAATACACACTCAAAAACACCTGCATGAAAAACATTTATTCCGAAAGACAGAAAACGCCAATATTTGCATATACACTGGACCATCTCGCATACATATAAATCGAGCTACTAAGCTTGTTGTAAAGCAGATTGTTGTCACGGTTCTTAAGCAAGTCTCGCATGCATTTACTAACCGGCGTTCGATTCACAGTATGCTCCCTGCTATTATGATCTTATGCCAGACTAAACTATGCGTGTTATTTATAGAAATCACAATGGTTAATTACATTAAGGTATACGAAATCCGACCAGAATGAATGTGCGATCTTGATGTAAGTTTCCAAGAAACGAGACGCATAGGATGTCACATCTTGAAGGCATAGGATGTCACATCTGTGTTGCATACACGGGTCCGCCAAGAGAAGAATCTTGTTTGGCACCAGTGACACCTTCAATGTTAGATGAGATAATGCTCAAGGCCGGTCATGAATAGGACCCTTGTTTGTGACCTCGAACTTCATCGACACTGGGAAAGTCATGGTGATGGAAGTCTGGCAGATAGTCATTAGCGTAAGTATAGCGTACGGGGGGAATGATTGGCAAATGGGAGAACACATCTGACGAGGACCGCGCCTTGAACGCTCCTTCGGCGAACCCCGTCTATCTTAATAATGAGTATCCACTATATATATATATATATATATATATATATATATATATATATGTAACAAGTGTAAAAACTATTATTAACTGACGTGTTTCGTCTTCTGAGAGACTTTATCAAGGCAAATGTAAAGGTTTTTTGGCTAAGAATAGTTTTTTCCCTATGGCTTTTTAGACATTTTTTTGAAGATACAGTCTATCTGAAAATAATTTTCACACACACACACACACACGCACACGCACACACACACACACACACACATATATATATATATATATATATATATATATATATATATATAACATAAAAGGCTCTAACACTAATATGTCTTGATTATAATTTATTCCATTGGAATCGTAATCACGATTCAATTCATCAAACCTACAAATTCAAAAAGAAAAGAAAAAGTTTTCTTTTTGAATTTGTAGGTTTTGATGAATTGGATCGTGATTACGATCCCAGTTGAATATTAGTGTTTGAGCCTTTTATATTATATTCTTGCTCTGTCTTGTACATAGAGCGCTACCTTGATTTTATCCTCTTGAAATATCTATATCTATATCTATATATATATATATATATATTGACTACTAATATATATATATATATATATATATATATATATATATATATATATATATATATATATATTGACTACTAATATTATCTATATCTATATCTATCTATCTATCTATCTATATATATATATATATATATATATATATATATATATATATGTATGTATATACACTATATTTCCAAAGTCTGATGAAACGCTTAGTAATTTTTTAAATTTGCCCCAAAAGTAGTTGTTTTGTACTTTAAATAAGTGAAAATTATTATACATGTTTAAAAAAAAATGAAAACATGACTTTTATTAAAATTTTTATTATGTCAGAAAGAAAAAAACATTTTATGATTAAATTTTGCTCTCGTCAAATTCCCTCCTTTAGCCTTGATGACTACAAGACAAATTTTTGGCATTCGTTGCAAAAATTTCTCAATGTATAAGTTTGATAATTAATTTCATTCTTTTTTTCAGTGACTCTATGCGCTCTGTTTCTTTTTTTTTCACTCTTCTGTCAAGTTTATCCCATGCTAATTCTGGGAGTGGCTTCAAACTTTTGACCTTTCTAATTATTGCCTTTTCCATATTGCCGTTATATATAACGGGCAATTTGGAAAACTTCCATTGCGATATGTTTTGATTCTGAACCAGTTTCATTAAGAAAAGAATCTTATTTTACAAGAACTAAATCTAGCGAGTGACAAAACGTTCACATAAAGTGGCTGAACTCTTGAAATCTAACTCTAAATCTATAATTATCGATATGCAATTTCAGTTTCGGTTTTATTTGCATTTTCTTCTTAAACTTTACACATAATTGAAATAATCCGTTCAATAAGGTGAAATAGTGTATCACCGTCCGTGTAAAACTTTCTTGTTGAAATAGAATTTTCTAGGTCGAAACGGTTGTCCCGATGATTCCAGTGGTACACGAATGCATTGAGTGTGTTGCTTAATTTTAAATCCTTTTACGTCCGTCTATTCTTTTATTTATATTTGTATAAGCGGCATAGAGGTCATCGAAACAAAAAATGGAATGGCTGATCTGAGTTCAAATTTTCGTCAATGATGTTATTTTCACTTTACAACAAATAGAATTGCGAAAGGCATACCATCTATTGTCCCCCGGCTTGAGGTTAAATAAAAGGGCAGACTAAGCTTTCTAGACTTGGGAGGAAACCAATCTAAGATAAGGAAAGCTTTGTATTCCAAACCAGGGAGAAAGGAGTGGTAAACCATTCAATTCTATTAACTTATATCTTCCAGGAGAATTCATGGTAATCCGCAGAAAATGAAAAAAGGAAGCTGTGAAGAGCCATTATCGCTTACGCGTAGAGACGTGCAATATTCGATATTTGAAAATGTGTCTAACTTTCAGCAACTTACATAGTATTCCCAATAGCACGTTTACGCCATTGACAATAGCTGAACAATCTATGGAAATGGCTGACAGATTAGCCGAAAGCGCGTGAAAGGAACAATTATTTAGACAAATTTGACACGCATTAAGTTCAAAAAATAAATCTCTTGTTTGCGCAAACAAAAGAAGTCATTTTTACAGAAGAACCATTGCAGTCATTTTTAATTAAATCCGAAAGGCATTGATGTTCATATACTCAATTATCTATCTATCTATCTATCTATCTATCTCTATCTATCTATCTATCTATCTATCTATCTATCTATCTTAATTGGTAAATAAACAAAAATACAAAATTGTAAATGTTACAATAATACAATGCACAATAACAATTATATTATAATAATACTTACGTGCATTAAAAAACACATAATTCTATTTAAATATAACACTTTATATATATATAAGAAAATGAATATACAATGTTATATGTATATGTATGTGTGATATGGCCGTAAACCTCAGTGTTAGATAGATAGATAGATCGATAAATAATGAACAGATAGATAGATAGATAGATAGATAGATAGATAGATAAGAGCACATTAGCAAATGAGTAGCAAGGTCAATATGGACAGGTTGAGATTGAAAGTGGGAGGGGGAAGATAGAAAAAATGACATGGAAATATGAAAACTACCCGCCTTGTTATGTATGGCAAGCATTTATTGGTACACCTTGGCGTGTCCAGATGTTCAATTTCCACCCAGACAGTTAGAACGGAAGTAACAGCGATTTTCCCAATAACAGTTTAGAAAAAGCACCGGGTGGTTTCGAAATGTTCATATATTCACAAGGCATTAATAATGAAACATTGCTGCGGATTTTCAGAAATCCTATGGAGAGAGATTTTGCTATCGGGTTTCATCGATAAGCACATTCGACCTACAAAAAAAAATGCCGAGTATTTTGATTAGGTTTTACTTTTAACATTTAGAATGTTGCCTTTTCATAAGTGTGCCGTGAAATGAAGGTTAATAGGAAATATTTAACCTCACTTAAAAACGCTGAAATACATTACATAGGCTTCTATATAACATTTCAAACTTCTGGGCTTTTGGTTTTAGCTTTAGATAATAGTTTTGTATTTAACCAATGATCTAAGTTATTAAAAATCTTTGACAAGCTACTCATGTTGCTTACTGTATTTTCTTGCGTGCGAACAAGGCATTTCTTTTTTGCACATATAAATTGTGAGAGAATAGGATATATAATTTTTATATATCAGAAAAATGTTGGCAAAATAACTGACAAAAGGAAGAAAAAAATTGTAAGCCGTATATGCAGTTTATATGCGATGGCCTTACTATCATGATAAGAATCATGATAATAATACACGCACAGCACACATATATATTGTGTATATATATATATATATATATATATTGTGCATATTTAGTATATATATATATATATATATATATATATATGAAGAAATATAGTCTTAAGGTGTGGTATATTTATGGGATAAAGTGCTCAATATCAGAGATAGAGCGTGTGGAAATATAAAAAGTGAACATAAAGTCAACACTTAGAGGTGACAGTCTGTTTCATGCTATATGCAATCGTCAGGCCTGACGATTGCATATAGCATGAAACAGACTGTCGCCTCTAAGTTTTGACTTATGTTCACTTTTATATATTTATTATATATATATATATATATATATATATATATATATATATATATATATTGTGTATATTTAGGCAGCAATTTTTCATTAATGCATGTTTCATTAAATAATATAGACAAGTTTTGTCTATTTATTTTAAGTAAGTTCCTTTCATATTGTCTGGTTTTACACGACTTAGTCGTTGCTTTGAAATTTTTCATGCAACAAAAACAGACTATCATTATTGTTTCGTACGTGTATTGGTTGATATATTGAAAAGTAATTGTCATCTTTGATAATGGCTTATGTAAGCCAAAAGCTTAGATTGGATTTAAACTTGTATCAGTATAGTGATTTCCTTTCGTCTTTCAATGATAATGTTATTAAGCTTATTAGACAATGTGAAAGGAACTTTCCAGGTTACTTAAAGGCAACAAATATTTTTAGATTGTAAGAATTTTTTGTGAGATAATAATGATTGAGTGATAAAAATCCAGGAACTAAATAACCCATAGCAGGTGGAGGGATAAGAGGTGAATTTATAACATTCCAAAGTGTATTTGTGCGTAAGTGAATGTTAACGAACCCAAATGGAATTCGAACTCGGCTCTCCGATTGACAATTCCAAGCCATTATCCATCACACCACCCGCACATCCAAGCTTACAGCACCTGATATACTCAAGTGGTCACCCATCGAGGTACTTACTGACTAAGCTTGGTTTTTCAAAGTGATGTGGCCGAAAGCCGCCAAACGTTTCAGTTAAATTATATATGCCATCATATTAGATCGATATTTCCAAATTTCTTTGATAAAATATTTTACTGATATAAATTCATAGCATCGGTATTCAGTTGACAAAATATTTGATCTTACATTCTCTGCCCTCTTTTAGTTAAATTGTGTATTTAATTACAAAAGAACGATACCACTTTTGATTCGATGAATACTTCGAGGGAATTTGATGGAAATGCTGTTGAAAGGAGCAAAAAAATGATTTATGGATGTGAGAGGGTTTGAAAATGATGCTGTATGCAGCAGAAAATTCCTATGGTTTTTGCTGCATCTTATTTGCAACATGAAGACCAGCGTTATCTCACAGTATAACGTTTACCTGTCCAGATAATAATAGGCATTTTCTATTATAATGCGTAATTCAAACGAGCTCATTATTCATTGTATTATTTCTTGTTCCAACATTACTTTTGAGTCTCTCGAATTACATATATGTTTGTTTTACTTTAGGAAAATATCATAACTGTTTCGCACACGGCCATTTTAATTTCTCGAAAGTTTCGTCTCAACAGCAATGTAATAAAATTCTTCAAAATCAATAAAAATATGATATTCATCTTTATTGGTAAAACTTTCACAGACTTCCCTTGTTATGGCTCTTTTTTGTTTATCATTTCACTCCAAGCAAGGCAATAAAACCACTAAGACGTAGTGGGGTGGTCACTGAGTGTGAAATAATATAATAAAATGAAAAACATTATTAAAGAATAAAAACGATAGAAAAACGGAAATTAGGAAGACAGAACACAACGATTGACACTGCATTTAAATTTGTGAAGATCAAACTTGACTGGAAAGCATGAAGCCACGAGACAAAAGTGCAACAGAAGAAACTGTTAGCATAGGATTTTCGGTTGTATCTAGATATTTCAACTGTAAAATGATGGGACCTTACTGCCAATTTAGTACTGCGCTTAAATTCATAAAGTCTGTGTTCAGAAGAGTTCCATATTTTACTTGCAACTGTTCAGATCTTTACTGAATAGACACACCTCGCTATTTGCACGAATTTGAATCACACTTATTTACTCCGTGTTCCAAATGTAAGAATGGTCTACCTCTTTAACAGCTTTTTCTCAAAAAGTGTCACTTTGAAGAATATACTCTCGCGTGGGGTTCTTTCTTGATCACCTCCTTTTAAGAGTCAATCGTTAGTTGCCCGAATTATCCTCATAATCTTGGCCCCTTATAACTTTTTCCTCGTTCATCATTACGATTACCATTTCGAGTAGATCTTGTGCCTTGTATGAAATTTAGTAAAAAAGTCATGTAATCATCACGTGTATTTAAATCATGTGATTAGATTTACGCCTTGTATTTCTATTCTACCACATGTAAAATTGTTGTCCTTCTGTAGTGAAACAGAGTTAATAAATACACCGCAGCAGCTTCCATTTTGACACTGACGTTGGAGGCTGTATCAGATTTAGTCACCTTTTCTCCCAGTTCTCATTATAAATTCATTTTTAATTAACTGATTTTTGTTGAAAAATAACTTTAACGGGCAAGAAAAAAGGTATCAATGTTTAAACGTTGACCGATGTTATTTTTCGTAAGTTTTTATGAAAAGCATTTTTATCGTTTGAAAGAATGCGAGGTTCGCAAACCGCGGGCTACAATTGACTGGACTCACAAGCAATAGATTGATGAATAAAATTCAATGAGACTTAACGATATCCCTGATATTGTACAAAAAATTATGCAAGGAACTTTTGCACCAATCATATATATATGAACAGAACGATACCAATAAGAAACATTCAATTGATCAGGGTATAGATAGTCAAGATAGGTATATGCAGTGGTGGCATCCAAATTTCCAGGAACCGATTCTATAAAGGCAGTTAATTTTAATTTTAACTTATTCTGTTTATTTTCTTAGTCTGAGAATGGAAACAATTCACTTTATAATATCAAAAAGAATTAAACCATTTTGATAATTTCATAGAAAACATTTATTTTCGAGATTGAAATTCTCTTCTCATATTTCTGTTTTAAAAGTATCATGACTTTTGACTCTCGTATCATAATGTCTTATGGTTTCTTGGTTACATTAGAGCTGAATCGCTGCAATTCCAAAGATCCAATGGAAGATCAAATTTATGACTAGAATATTTGCCACATTCTGAACTTCAAAACGGTAGTGGGGG
Organism: Acanthosepion pharaonis; assembly: GCA_903632075.3. NCBI lineage: Eukaryota > Metazoa > Mollusca > Cephalopoda > Sepiida > Sepiidae > Acanthosepion > Acanthosepion pharaonis. The sequence continues at coordinate 1,046,831 of CAHIKZ030004736.1, read as the reverse complement.
GGGGCTGTTTCAGTGAGAGTTCCACTAGGTGCCCGCACGAATGTGGCGTAACTAACATTTTACCTAGACAATCAGCTATTTATAAATAAGATTATTTTCTGATAATCCAACAACTGGTTTTCTAAGCTTCTATAATTTTAAGAATCGTTTCGCACGAAACGGGTAGATGCCACCACGTTATAAGGTGAAGGGTATTTTTTAAAAAAGTATGCGAAGAAATGAAATTATATAGAGATTGTGGCTTCATATTAATTTGGACTTCAGCTGTGATCTATCTATCTATCTATCTATCTATCTATCTATCTATCTATCTATTAATATCTACCTGTCTGTTTCAGTCTGTTCTTATCTGTACTGATTGGCTCAGTCTGTTAATGTATACCCAACCCAGAAGTTCGAATTCAATCCATTTTCAAAACTGGTGTATTACATTCTTCTTCTTATTATTTCTCTCTATTCAGCCTTACACTCTACTAACCTCAGCTCAGTAAATAAATTTATATATAATTCCAAGTCAATAGCTACATTCTCCCATATTTGTTATATGACATAATTCATCATCCTTCCAGGTTTTTTCAACCGGTCCATTCTACGGCATTCTTCAGATTAACTTTTGTCTACTATAGTGCCTTGTCTGTCACGAGCTATTTTTTATAACATGTTAATCCTTTCTTTTATATATATATATATATATATATATATATATATATATATATATATATATATATATATATATATATATATATTCTCCACTATAAACTCATTCCGGACAGGAATTTGCTCGAGTTATTTTTTTGTCAACCTTGTTTATCTCATTCACCTTCACTTGTTAAGAGCATTTTATTTTATTTATTTTAAAGACTCTCTATAATCTTCACACTAGGTCTATTTTTTAAACGCAATGTCATTCATTATCTACTGTTCTCTTGATTACTCTTCTATCTTTCTCACTTCCTCATAATGTTTCTCTTTTTTCTTATATTTTCACTCTCGATAACCCCTTGTGTCTTAGTGGATTTACTGCCTTACTTATGGTAAACTGATAAAAAAGCGCCAGGAGAAACCTATCAGGGTCAATAACGTTGATCTGAGCAGAAATTTCACTATTGATCTTACGATATACCGATCAGTATTCTGACAGATGAACAATTCCCACAGACACGTCTTTATTACGAAATCATGTTTTCTTATTAGGAACTTTGTACCTCGACAGGTCGTTACATTTCCATTGAGACAGAAATCGGCGCCAAAGAAAAAGACACACCTCACCTACAAGCTTGTTTTATTAATTATGGTGTAAATTATGTTGTCCCAGAATTGATCAGACAGTCTGACCAGAAAAAAACAAATTTATACAAAGACAGAACGAATTTTCCTTCTACTTAAAGACTCAGTAACGCGTTTGGCTATTGTGGTCTTTCCTGAATTCAAATCATCGTCAGAATGGATGGACTGCATTTCTGTTCTTTATAAATATAAATGCAGGATTTATTTATATATTTTATTGGTGATCAACGTCTTGATGTATGCGCAGTTTAACGTTTTTCGGATGAGTAGAGTTTATATTTTGGCTGTATCTGTTGAAAAAGGACTGAATTCTTTTTCTTCAAGCTATTCAATAAATAATAGGGCAGAGTGGGTAATCTTGCTTTAAATTGTTGCCAGTTTGAATTGTAGGTAGTGACGTGATTTAAATATCTGGGTAAATATTTTAATGGAAATTGCGATACCAAAATCTGAAGGCGCAGTGGAATTGCGAAAGATTCCTTCCAAAAGCAAAGCAAGGTATTAAGAAACATAAAATCTTCATAAGAAACAAAAGAAAGATAACTAAAATGTTATGTAATATTTGTCCTCCAATATGGTTGTGAATGATGGACAATCTCTTCACAGATGAAGTAGAGGCTTGGGGCACAGAAATTTGGTTCTACAGAAGGATGTTGAAAATGCCGCGGATTGAACATATGAGCAACAACAAAGTCTTAGGGAAAATGAAAACAAAAGGACAGTTACACTTATCAGTAGAGACAGTTGAACATTCTAGAGTATGAAGAAAGGGGGACGAGAAAACTTAACAGTCACAGGGATTATTGAGGGCAACAAGGGCAGAGGAAAGCAGCAGATGACCCCTGCCTGACCGGATTGAAGAAAATGTTTGGTAAAACAGGGATTAAGAGAAAAAGTTTACTAAGATCTACAAAGGACATGGAATTGTGGAGAATCATGATCGCCCACGTTTTGAAGGCACACGGTAGAAGAAGAAGAAGAAGAAGAGGATTGCAGAGTGGCCCCTCTTCAAGTAACAGCTTTAAGCTTTTCATTATAGACGTCTTTACAGTTCAAGTAGTCAAGGCATGGTGTGACTTTATCGCTTATTTTCAGGAGAGAGATAAGATGAAAGAATTTTGCATTACATAAAATGAATGGTCGGAATATATTGTGGGAAAGATAAAGACAAAAACTGCAAAAATGACCGATGACGTCGGAAGAATCGGTAAATGTCAGTGAAAAGTTGGACATCTCACAAAAGAAGAACAAAACAAACAAAAAAAAAACAAATTAAAAATATGTGGAATCAGATAAAATGGAGTGACTGTTAAATGAAACAGGAAAGGTTTGTGTTGTGGTAGGATCCACCTAATTTGCATAGTGAAGTAGCGACCATATAAATATGGTTGGTACCGGGAAGAGAGAAAGGAATCAAGAGATTCAACCAGAGACTCTGCCCGACTGCGACTCAGTCAACACATTCTCCAGGAACGGTCTTCCCAAGAATATACAAAAGACTATATGTAAATATTGTGTACACTTTCTTGTTTCAATACATTTTGTTCTAAGTACATTTTGTGTTGCATTATTATTCCATGCATTAGTCAAGTTTCAACAGTTTGATTTGACAAAAGTATTGTACATGGAAGAAAAGATAAATATTCAGCATTTAAAACCTATATCCAGATATAAAGAGTGTGTACAGGGAAATCTTCACTTGTTGGTGTCTGGCACTTTCACGTATTAGGCAATCATCAGACCGTATATATATATATATATATATATATATATATATGAAGAAACATAGTTTTAATGTGTGCTATATTTATGGGATAAAGTGCTCAATATCAGAGATAGAGTGTATGTAAATATTAATATAAAAGTGAACATTAAAGTCAACACTCAGAGGCGACAGGCTGTTTCATGCTAGGCACAATCGTCAGGCTGCGAATGTTGGATTTTTCCTCGACTATTTCTATATATGGGTTAATTTATTTGCTTTTCATTTTCATTTTGCATTATTTATTTTATTTATTTTAAAGACTCTCTATATTAACGTAGTAAAAAAGTTGGGGGGATTTACTTAGGTCGCTTATTTAATAATTAGTCTTAGTCTGGGAAGATAATTAAGGTTATTTATTCTTTCAATGTTTATATTGCTTACCATAGTCTATTCTTCTATTTTGGCGGGTGGGGGACAGTTTTTAATTTATTCATTTGGATTTATTATTTTTACTTGTTTTTGCTTATTTATGCTTATATTTATTAGTTCTATCTATTATTTTAGCGGGGGCAATTTGTTAATTTGTTTATTTATTTAGTAATTTATTTTGGTCTGGGAAGGTAATAATAGCTAATTTTTCCACCAAGCAGGTTTTTGATTGGTTGTTGTAGGTTGATGATCTTTTCCTTATTTTCTATGATATTTTTGGTGCAATTTATGTTTTGTTTGTAATTTCCCAAATATACTTGGCTATTAAATAAACGATCTAAACAAATCTTAAAAAGTTTTTACTACGTTAATAAATAAAACATCGAAAACCAAAAAGAATAAATAGATTTATAAAATAAAAATAAATAAAAAAGAAAAATAAATTAACCTATATGATTAAATAAATAAATAAATAAACAAATCACTCCCGCCAAAGTAACCATCAGAATGGACTACGCACAACGTACCACTGACTCATATACTTAAATAGTCGAGAAAAACCCAACACACGTGGCCTGACGTTTGCGTCTAGCGTGAAACAGCCTCTAAGTGTTGACTTCAATGTTCACTTTTCATAAATATATATATATATATATATATATATATAAATATATATATTATTTTATGTTCAATTTTTTGATCAAATCCAGATCAAATATGCATCGGAATCCGAAATAATGATAAGATAGAGAAGAAATAGGAAACATTTTGGCCATCTAATACTTAAGTTTTAATAATTTTTTTTAATAAACCTCTTAGATTGATATTTGTTCTTCATTTTATCATATCTAATTTTGTTTCTTAAACTCGACATTAAAAAACATACCTTTGTCGTCTCAAATAATCTTTAATGTTTGTCACTTAGCTTAAAGATTAAGAGTTTTATTAATAGACAAACATCTTTTTCGTGCAAGGAATGTTTCTGGGATTCGGAATAAATTTAGTTACATTATCTGTTACCAAAGGATAATCAAAATTTATACCTTCACTAAAATTCGGTTCTCATTGAATCGATTATATTTCATTCAGAAAAGACCTTTCTTTTTGGAATCGTTTCTTCAAAATGAAATCATCGATTTTTTCAAAATGAAACAGGTCGTTTTTCTAACTGAATTCGCCTTTTAATTCGAATCGTCTGCTGCTTTGAAATAATGAAATGGCGACACTTTTAAAAAGTTCTTTTGTTCCATTGAAAGCTATCGATTAACAGCCAGTCTCACACGACAAGAGACAAAGGAGAAAAGACTCGCCTAAAGGCGCCAAACTCTTTATACAGATTTCCTTCCACAGACAAAAAGGGTCTGAGCCAATGTTAACGAAAGCCAACGTCTCACGATTTGGCCATAACTTTGAAAAATGGGAGTTGACATCATCGTTTTCATTCCTTCATCTTTTCATTCTTTCCTTTCCTTCTTCGTAAATGTATGAAAGTAGACGTATTATATCTTCTTCATCTATGTGTTGTGTTCCTTCAGGACGTTAGCAATTATAATTTCCTGTCCTTTGTGGCTCTTAATAAATTTAGTCTTTTTCGTATCTCTCCTAAACCTTATTCCATCCATTTACTCAAGTTCGCTAGGTAGCTTATGCATTGTTTTTGTCTCTATTACCTTCAATTTGTCCTGTGATTATCAAATTTTCCCAGCCTTCTTTCCTCATGTTATCGAGAACCTTTAGCCGTCTTTTACTGGTGTTAAATATGTGTCCTTTCTCTTTTCATTTTCTTTAAAACGGTATATGGTATTCTCGGCATCCTTCTGTAGAAGTACATTTCTGTTACTTCAAGCCTCTTCTTCATCTGTGTGGAGATTGTCCAAACTCTCATTGCCGTGTATGACTGATATAACTCTTTTCAAACGAAATTTTTCTGTTTACTTTTCTTATCTTTTTGAAGGCACCTTTTTGCTATCCAATGCATCCTTTGATATATCCACTTCCCAGATATATAAATTGTATTTATGCAGAAAAATATATTGTCGGTCAATATTCAATTTTCAATCATTTTTGAAGACAAAACTTTACCTGTCAGAATATATCAAAATAAATTTGAATTCAAACAAAGCTTTTTCCAAAAGCATTACTCCAATTGTGCCTACGTTCTCATTAATTGTGAATTTATTAAGCATCTCACATCGCAGTGCCTTCTGTCACACAAACATTATGGCTTCTCTACGTTAACTGCTGTTGTACTAACGATTATTGCTAAAACAGTGTAGCAAGCTTTAGACTGTTGAAGTTTGGACATCTCGAAAGCATTTGACAGGGTGTGACATATCGGTCTTCTTCATATGCTGAAAACTTATTCCGTCTTATCAATCGCGAAATGTAAAGTTGTCCTGTACGACTATTCTTCTAGATATTTTTGTACTAATGCAATAAATTTCTTCTTCTTCTTCTGTTCCTTCAGAACATAGGTGAATATGGCTCACCACATACTCTCCTTTGTAGCTCTTAGCAGTGTTGGTATTTTTACTATCGCCCCAACTCCTTGTTTTGCGATACACAAGCTCGTTAGAAAAGTTACTTGCTGCTTTCTTTTGTCCAGCTTGCCTTCAATAAGTTTCATTGAGTTTCAAATTCTCCAAACACTCTTTCCTCATTAATTACCCTTTGTGTTCCAATTTGCTTTGATTAATCCCCATTCCCCTTTCACACTTGACAGTAGGTTTAGTCTAGCCGTTAAAGTATTTATAAGAGCATTATTTACCCAAAGGCCCATACGTGTACTCACTACACAATTAACTATTGTGGTATGTAAACAACGTAGTATATTTATCAAAATATCTGTCGATAGGACAAAGCACAAAAAGAAATGGGATCATGCCTTTCCCAAAGATATTACTGCAAGGTGAACAGCAGAAATTCGAACCCAATTTTCCATTTCAGTGTTGATCACATTCACGCTATCTTACACGCGCATACGCTCAGTTCGTCGGCCATATTTTCCACGGTACTAATTCTAAGGCTACCCAGGAAGTACCTCGTTTTTAGTTTTGAAAAAAGGAAGTAGTTTTATCTCATTATTCGATATTTTAATTCTGATTCCTGAATATAGTTCAGCTTTCAGAGATAATGTCTTTAATGTCTTTCTGTCCGAAAAAAACATTCTTGTTGTGTAAAGATAGGAAATTTCGCAGCAAAAGGGAGAACGTAACAATAACAAAGAAAGTGAAAGTGAAAGTGAAAGTTCATCGACCGACTGAAGGAATCAATGACATGAACATTTATCTCAGTTTGTACACACGATATGACGATTTGAAAATAATCTCTTTTAGTGAGCTAACAGCCGTAAGCTTCTTTCCAGGAAACCGTTTTATTCGTTGTTACAATTTTGGTTTCCTGGGCAAAGATCCATCCATTTACTGCCCACACTGGTGCAAGCGATGCTCAATCTGAAATCTGATCGGGTTCTTTCGATGAGATTGTTTAATCAATGCCTCAGCTCCTTGTTTCTGATTTTTGGATTTTTCGTCTTTTCCTTTCCGTTGTGCCATTGTATATTTTTGGTCATATGTTTTTGCTATTTTTGTGCTTTCATTTTTACTTTCTTAAATTCGTATTTAGCAATTATTTAAACTTAGTTCAATAAAATGCTCTTCCCTTACAGCCATTGTTCTGACATTCTGCGAAGTGTTTTTTCTTTTTATTTATTTTTCAATGGTTTTCTTATCACATATTTCTCTCTTTTCTTGCTTTCTTTTTTCCTTCCTTCCTTCCTTCCTTCCTTCTTTTTTTTTCTTTCTTTCTTTCTTGCTTGATTGTTTTCTTTCCTGCTTGATTTCTTTCTATTTCCTTGTAGCTTTTTATTTTTCTCTCTTTTTCTTTCAGTTATACTTTCTTTCGTCCTTTCTTTCGTCATTTCTCTCGTCTTCTTTCTTTTTTTATTTCCTTTCTTTTTCACTTTCTTTCTTTTTTGCTCTTTCTTTCTTTCTTTCTTTCTTTTGTTGTTTCTTTCTGTTGTCTTCTATCTTTCTTTTTATTTCCTTTTATCTTTCCTTCCTTCCTTTAACACAATCATCGGCAACTACATTTTCCTTATTTTTCTGCCATTATTCCCTTTCCATTTTCACTTTCTTCCTTTGTATTCACTTGTCTGCTTCTTTTTCTCTCTTTTTTCACTTCCTCATCCTCATCTTTTATTAATTGTCTTCCTCCATTTCCTTCCAAAAGATTTTCTTTATTTTCTATCCCTAAATCACGATAATTTCGAGTGAAATTACCATCGCCTTTTCCTGCAATAAACTCATCTACAACTTAAACTGAAAATAGCACGATTTATCCGCCCACCCCCGCTGGTGTTATTTTAGTTGTTCATTTAACCTGTGATGTCAGAGGTAGCAATTACTGAACATATAAATAAAATAAGTAAATTCCAAAGATGATGGCGTTCTATTATTCTTAAATCTGTTATAATTAATAGGCAGTAGTACAGTCAATATGGATAAATTGATTTGTTTTTACGGCTTGGCAAACTTTTACAGATTATTCAAAGAAAAAAATATTTTTGATTATAAGAATTTTTTTAGTGGAGGGTTAATAATGACCTACAAATACAAGTCCTAATAATTAATCCATAGCTGGGGGAAAAGAGGCGGATCCATAGCTTCCCCATGCGTATTTGCTCTACGTACTGACCAGTTTCGACGTTGCTTAACTTCCGTGATCGTACCAAAACCGGTGCTTCATTGTGATAAGGAAGCCTAATATTGTCAAGGTGTAGCATGACACTTAAGTATACTGAAAACGGAATGAGCGAACCAATTTCAAATTCTGTTTAGTTCACATTAATTCCTTTAAGAAAGGTATGAAGCCATACTTTTGAATTCTGTCCCATCAATACTATCACGACATGTCACAGTGATTAATGAAGATGAGAGACTAATCAGATTGTTCCATACCGCTAATATCCTGAATGTCTTGATGCTATTTGGAAATGAGGTTATATGCCGTGTTCTTTCAGGACATTGGCAATTATTACTCTCTAAAACCTTATATCTAAGCAACTCTAAGTTTCTTCCCTTAAGAATTCCCTACCAGTCTCGGCTTATCATCCATCTATACAAGCTTCTTAGGTAGGTTACTCGATTTTTCCTTGTGTCGCTCTTGCCTTTAATATATCTTGTGAGTATCCAATTTTCCAAACCCAATTTTGTGGCCAGTATTAAACTAAATGAAACTTCGTTGTTTCCTTTCTTTCATTATCAAATTGTAAATTTGTCTATTTCATAATTAAAATTGAAATCTCTCATTTTGAAAACGTCCAACTCTTTCCACATTCGGCTTCATTAATAATAAACTGTCTTTTGAAATCTGAAGCTTCCCGAGCTCCTTGAATATGAGACATTGCGAACTAATTATACGAACCTTTATCTTGTATTGTTAGCATATACTTAGCATATCTTTATTAAATAGAACATCTTATTGGTTAATAGGTTATCTTTATTAAATGACAAATAATCCTCATTTATACGTAGAAATCGTATAATAACCATTGATATTTATGTGGAGTAGTTGTATGATACTTATACGTCTAGTCGTATAGGGACCATTGATATTTCTACGTAGCAGGCAGATGGTATTTATACCATGCAGTCGTTGATATTTATACGTAGCAATCGTATAATATTTAGTTATATATGTCGTATTTGTATACATATGATATTTATACGATGCTGTCATAGAAGAATCATTGATATTTTTACGTAGCCGTCATATTTATACGTAGCCATTCACTTATTCTTGCTTGTGATTTTGTTATTTCCAATGTTAACATAATTGTCTGTATGGAAAGACAGTGTAGACAAAAATCATTTTAAATAGAAATCTATAAACAAAATAGAGGCATGAAAAATTCATGTTGAGATGTGACATTAACAAACATCACAATTGATTTGCCAACGCTGATCTCTATCAGGGAAAATCAACAATAATTTTTCAAAGTAATCATATTTCTTTTGGTTGAGACTTTCAAACAATGCCATGAATACAAGACAGGAAGATAATGAACATCTTTATATTTTGTTTTGTTAATGTTCAATGCAATGCCATAATTTCATGACAAAATTCATGAAAAAATACTTTGCTAGTATGCATCTTGACGGCAACGTAATCCCAAAAGAACTAAAAGTTCTACAAGTATTTATTAACGGTTGGTACTATTTTTAAAAGCATCGTCAGAAACAAATAAACAAGTACTGAACTGCTATGCCATATCAGTCTTCCTATATGACAATGACTGTTAAACAATCTCCCAAATGAAAAGATGAATTAAAACAACAGAAATGTGGTCCTGCAGAAGGATGATGAGAATACCAGGGATGGAGTATGCCAGTAAAGGGGAAGTTTTAAGGAAAATGGGAATGAAAAGAAAAAAATTGTATAACATAAAAAAGCCAGTTCAAATTAGTGAAACTCATAATGAGGAAAAGGGGTTTGGAAAATTTGAAAATCACTGGACATATTGAAAGTAAGAGGGGGAGATGAAAACATCTAGGAACAGAAAAGAATGGAAGGGATAGTAAGGCAACAAACATTACTTAATACTTCAAAAGATAGGAAGTCGTGGAGAGGCATAATCACCCACGTATAAAAGGAACTCGGCACATAAAAAAGTTTTTATTTCATTACCACAGTAATAATATCAGAAGAACATAAGGTGCAAGAAAGAATATCCACTGATATCGATTTATGAAGATAATCTTGTTCTAACAGAATGGTTCCAAAGATTCTAGCGTCATATTTTTCACAATGTAGAGAAATCTTTTCAGTGCCTTAGAAATTCATTCAACACTTTATCATTTATAGATCTTTGTTTACAAGCCGAAGGAAAATTGCTTCCATGTACTTACAGAATGTATGGCTACGCCAGAATGGCAAATTACTGGTCATAACTCAGATGACACGAATTAAGTGGGGGTCGTGTTGAGCACTGTGAGCTCGGAATTCTGATAGAGATGAACTGATTTTGTTATATGACCAAAACGGTGCGAATAAACTCATCTTCAGTAGTCTGCAAGAATTATAAGGATCAACATACGCCCTACACTCAGATTTCTTAGTGAGGCAAACCAGTACGTGGTGATAGGATTTTGGTCAACTAGTTGACATGTGTCATTCGATAATCCCGCTACCTCATAGAAACGATGCTACGGTTACTGTCCCACATGAAATAAAGCGAGTGAAAAGAAAATTGTCTATCGTTGGCGTCTATTATAATGTTGCATTGGGGCCTGAAGAATCGAAATCAGAAACGAGAGAAAATGCTGCATTTAGTCACTGTTTGTCACGTTTGTTTTTATCTCCTTGTTTGTTACAAAAATATACTTTTCAACAAAGCACACACTTTAGATGAAAAACGGTTTTATTATGAGAAACAAAGAAAATCATAACGCTTTTATGCAAATAATGTTGAAATGTTTGCATTCATGAACAATAAAAAGGGGTGAATTTCAAAGTCACTTTTAAGATTTTTAAAAATTAAATGCAATGAAATGATTGTGTTGGCAAAATGAACACACAAAGTATGAAACATTACGTTTTTTTCAACTCTTCATTTCGTCTGTTGCTGACGGCCAGAGCGTGTGCATGCGGACCCATAAAGCCCATGTCCGAATTGTGGACATTACATCAAACGATCTGCGATGTGTGAGAGACTTCCAAAATCATCTTTAGAGCAGTTGTTTATATATCCATCTATCCAACGTTTATTTTGTTTACACTTGCACAAATCATGCTCACCGAGGTTTAAAATTTGGGGTCACCAATGAGAATTAATTTGGACCATTTCATCTGCACCTGGCTTCCTCTGTCGATCTGATGTGAAAATGAGGCACTTCTATCCCTGTATAATACTGCATAAGAGTACTGAATGCGAACATTTATATCAAACTATTATACGGCCAAACTTATCTAGATGACGTGTTACTCAGATATATAAAGTATATAAATGAGACAAAACTTAGATGTTTATACCCATTTATATTTTCAAAGGCGCAAATGTGGTTAATGATATAGAGACTAACTGTTTATTGAATTTAGCCAATTTTGGCAAAACATCCAAATGAGCTCCAAAACTATTAACGAAGAAATGCGAGACTTATACTTCGCTCTACGGCAGGAATCGTTTAAAACGTGTGAAAGCCAGATAAATATACACCCTCAAATTCATCGATAAAAATTATTACCCATAACTGAAAGAAATCAAACATTACAGCATCTAATGTCATTTATCTGGCAAAAGGCCATGGTTATCTGTTATTGTCATAAATCTTTGTTCTAAGGTGTGAGTTCGTTTCTTAAGCGCAAACACATTTTCTGCTTTATTTCTTTCGTAAGTAAATTATCGACTAAG
>CAHIKZ030004736.1:680000-1025000 GCA_903632075.3 Acanthosepion pharaonis | reverse complement strand
CATTTAATACCTATGCTCAACTGGTAAAAAACAATCCCGGATGGTACAATTTACAAATATAAATATATTTAAATAAACTGGTATCTGGGAAAAAAATTGGAAAAAAAAGTAAAAGATTAAAGCCATGGGAGTTGGTCGGAAAAAATCGACCAACACCACAATGCCTAACCAAAAGGCAAAAAACAATCGAGTAAAATAAAAAAGACGTAAAGTGCTCAATACCCTAAGTAGAGCAGAGTATAAAAAATCCTAGTGAGCCAGAAACTACCTACTAATGTTTCACCTAACGGATCTTCATTTCTCCCTGGAGTACCGTTAGGTGAAACCTTGTTAAGTAGTTTCTGGCTCACATATATATATATATATATATATATATATATATATATATATATATATATATATATATTTGTGTGTTTAGGCAGCAATCCTTCTTTCATGCGCATTTTATTGAATACGACATTTAACCATTTTCAAGGTTGAAATATATTAACTGTTAAACTATTTCTTGTTAACAAACTATATAAATAAAACAGTTAACATGCTATTTCTTGTTGACAGTTAATATATGTCAACCTTGAAAATGGCTAAATGTATAGCCGAAAGCGCTCGGATAAAAAGAACATTCGGACAGTTTTTATATAATTTATCATCTGAAAAGAAAAAAAATTATTAGATCACATGAGAAATTATATAAAAAAACTAAATCAAAGCACTTTGTCGTATTCCATGAAATGTATATATATATATATATATATATATATATATATATATATGTATGTATGTATGTATGTATGTATGTATGTATGTATCTAGTAGAGCTGCCTAGTCCTCACTTTCCTTGGAAGAGCTCAGAAGCCTCTTCATGGCTATAGAATTATTTTCAACGGTACAACCTATTTCCCACAGACGAAACGTCAACAAGCCTCATGCTACTCTATATTTCCATGGTAAATGTTCGCAATTCTAACCAAGACCCCCAATGATACATTCACCTGAACAAATTATCTCTATTTCCATTTCTTTAGTAAGAAGTTCCAATCGGACATTTTTTTTAAATAATTCACCCCAAACATGGCAATAATGCCAGAAAGACTCAAGTGACTAAGGGTGTGAAAAAGAATGAGAAGAATTTAGAAGGAAAAGGAAACAAGTGATAAATCTCTAATCCTATTCAAATTTACCGGAGAGGAGTGTGAACTGGACGATAAGCGAACATAACTGTCACTTCATGGAACATACTCCCAAGTGGATGCTTCCCCAGGTACTACTATCTTTTCTTTTTCAAGTCTAGAGTTAACTGTTATCTTTCCTACATATTCGCATAAACTCCCCCTTTTACCACCTCTTCTTACCCTCATACAACAGCATCATTGTTGTTCTTCACCCTTGAATTAGGTGACCAATTAGTAAAGAAGATCTACATAATATTTCCGAGATATCTACTTAGCCTGCGAAAGTTGGTAAGGTGGATGTGAGACGCCGTGGTGATCATGTCTCTACGTTCCATGATCGCGTAATGGAATACAATATGACAGGAAATAGAACTCGGTTCTCCGATTTCTCATTCTGAGCCGTTACCCATTACACCACCCGCACATCCAAACTTACGGTCATATCACGTTAAAACACTAGTTTCTCGTCTGATCACTGAAGTTGATCAACGTCGAACGTCGTCAGTATTTAGAAGGGTGACCACTTGGGAATATCAGGTGCTGTATGCTTGGATGTACAAATGGTAATAAATATAAAGACGAATAGGAGTTAACAAAGTTCAGGATTTATTCAATCTGGAAAATGAATACAGTGATTTACTAAGCATAAATTGAATATGGCACAAGGCCGAAGTTATGGAGCATCCAGTGAGGTTCGAACTCACTAATCAGTTAGAATTGAACTAGTTCGACGTAACGATTTCATCACGTCAAAGCGTCCCTGGGAAAATGGATATTATAGACCGTGTTTTAAATTGTATAAAATAACTTTTTTGCCTCTTTAAACTGAAGCATTTTTTTTTTTGGAAAGGTCGTAATTGTTCTCTCTGGAAATGTCAAACTCTATTTTTTCCTAATTTTGTTTAATTTAAAGATATTTTACTGAAAGTGGCTTGATTTGAATACAACAGCGCACAAAAAAAAACTTAGCAACAACTACGATACGCTACAAAATAACAAAAACTCCAATTTACATTTAGTCTTCTCTTTCTTCTCACAAGTGACTCTAGAGTATACATACGCAAAGCCCAATATACCCATTATATTCATGGCCTAAAGATTGCATTCAAACTGTTGCCATTCGGTATTAACCTCAGTGTCCGCTTTTATATTTACACACGCTTTGTTCTTGCTATTGAGTATTTTTACCCATAACGATACCATGCCTCAAAACTATATTTTTATACAGGGCGCGATAGATAAATTGTCGTCTAAATAACTCAAAAAAAGAAAATAACACTGACATTTAATTTTAAGAGATATAGTTACCAAAATTATACAAAAATATCTTGACATACGAAAGAGTAAATTAATTGAATAAAATCGACATTGCCTTCAACTACGGTCTCTTTGGAATCTCCTGCAACTCTTCTGGACGGTCTCCTTGTTTAAGTTGGTGAATGCTGCCATAATCCTTGCTGTAAGTTCATTTTTAGTGTGACAAGAAGTTTTGTTGGTCTCCCGCTCAACTGCGCCCCACACACAATAATCAAGTGGGGGTTGCAATCTGGGGAGTTAGGTGGCCAGATGTAAGGGGTGAAGTGGTCACAGAAATTGTCTGGTAGCCATGAATGGCTTCTCCTGCTTGTATGGCATGGTGTAGAGCCCTGTTGCCAGACATAGGGTCTTCCAGCAGGCACCCGATTGATTCAGGGCGCACTACCTCCTCAATGTACTTGACGTAGACCTCCTTGTTGATTTTGAGGCCCTGTAGGAAGATGAATGGAGGAATAACGTCACCATTACTAGTGATCACTCCAAACACCTTGATGTTGACTGGATATATCATCCAACTCTTAATCCTCTGCAGAGTCCTCAGATTAACACCCAAACACTCTGAAATATTCGTATGGCAGCTTCCGGCGTGAATGCCAAGCAGTACAGCCTGCCTTTTCCAAATTTCTGGCCGAGTGAATCATTTCATGGTGCTTAACTGACCCTATTATGCTGTGTAGTCGACAAAATCAAAAGCAAACAACACGCCTGCGCTAATTTAAAAATGTCAAATAGCGATAAATTAGCCATCGCATATGATTAATATTATTTTTCATATTGTCCTTTTACAGATAATTATCAGATATATCTGAAATTTTCGGCACATTTACACATAAATATAGTGTATCGCAAAGCTATATTTATATATATATATATATATATAATTAGTATATATATATATATATATATATGTGTGTGTGTGTGTGTAATATATATATATATATATGTAATAATATCTATATATATATATATATATAATTAATATATATATATGTAGAATTAGTATATATATATATGTGTGTGTGTGTAATAAAATATATATATATATATATATAATATCTATATATATATGTATATATATATAATTATATATATATATAATTAGTATATATATATATATATATATATATATATATATATATATATATATATATATGATTAGTGAGTATAATTAGTGGATAAGTGGCCGAAGTTCATGTTTCGTCTTGTTTTTGATAAAGAAAATTCGACCGTCTCAATCATTGTCAAATTTGGATTTGTCAGTGTGGTTGAAAAAATTTTGCTATTTTCTTGTATTTTTTGGAATGCTGGAATTCGAATTAATTCAAAGTAACATCATGTACAAAACGGTCGCACAAAGTTAACACGTACGAGAAAAAGTTGCAACAAATATTTATATGTATTTTTATTTTTATTATTAGTATTTTGTACGCCTATTAAGTAATTTTTGTACATTAAAAGATATTTGTTTTCTCTGGTGAAAAATATTTTATTTAATGTGGGTTGTTTCTGATATACTTTGTTTTTCGTTTATCCCATTTTTTTAAATTCTATTCTTCATCATTAATCTTGGTAGGACTTTTAATTCTCTCAGAATCACCTCGATGTATAAGTAGAAAGGATTTGGTGAGAAAAAAGCATTCCTTTTTATACATATCTACTGAACTAATTTCTTATCCGTATACAAGCGGTTTGCTGCCAATATAGATTCTGGGTTATTGCTAATATCCTTCCTACCTATGTAGAGTTTACCTAGCAGTTCCAACAGTTCTTTGTGACATACTTTATCCAACGCTTTTGCATAATCTATAAAACATAGGTATAGATCCTTTTTTCAAAAAGATAGAATATAACGATTGATGCTGCATTCAAACATTTGAAGATTGTAGTTGACAGGAAAGTAAGTAGAGAGTTCCACAATCGAGAAGTAAGAGAGAAGAAACTCTTAGAATAGAAATTACGGTTATATTTAAAGATTTCAACAGTAAAATGGAGAGACATATCTGCCAATCAAGTATTGCGCTTAAATTGATGAAGTTGAGTTACAAAATAGGAAACTCCTCAGAACAACTGCCATCAAAAATTTAGAGAAAAAAGCAGAGAAGATATATTGCGGCGGTAGAAAAGTGACTAAAGCCGAGATACCAGGTCAGGATTTCGTTTGAACCACCTGCAGCCCACTGTTAAATAAATCAGATTTTCTATTATAATGGAGGAATAATGTTGGGAAATAGGCGTTCAAAGCTTCTGAGATATCAAAAAAGAAAAATTTATAACCATTCTGCAGAAAAGTCTTTTCTTAATATTCACTGATCAAAATAGTCTCTTATGGAAAATAAAGTTTATGCTATAGAGAATCAGTGTTGACTATCCCAGAAGTAGAGAAAGCAGATCATATATATGCTATGACTGAATGAGCAAGCCCTTGAAAATATGCAAGTAACAAATCTACCAAATTTTAATTCACAATAATATCTTGTTGCATTATGTACTGGGTGGTCCGAAAGTCTCGCTGCTACCTACCAAAAAGTAATGAGAACAATAGGAGAACAAGTAATACAAAGCACATGTACTGGATTCAGTTTATTCACGCCGTCACACATCGAGAAGGTCTGTATGAAAACCAACACTTTTGTGTCAGTCATTTGAAATAGAAAATTATATTATATAGGTGTGATAAAACATTCGGACCACCCTGTAGATCATTAAACGAAAGCTCTTGTTTGAAAATAGAGATTCCATCTTCGTGCCTATTGTTAAAACATCTGTACGAATAAAGTAAGCATACCCGCAAAAGACTTGTTAATTAAAAAGTAAAATCATTTCTTGCTTCTGGTAAGTCATGACAAAAACTCAAGGTGAAATATCTGATTATACAAACGTTTGCCTTATTTCTTTTCCTTGTGTCAGTTCTAATTTACCATATTCAGCTAACTCAGCGACTCGACATACAAACCCTCAAAGACTCTCACGCTTCCGTCTCCTTTAACTTAGATATCTCATGGAATTCTTAATGATCTTTATTATTTATAGAAACAATTTTCCAAACTTTAAATTTAATTTAACAACAGTCCTGGTTATAACGATAAAATACATTCGACAGTAAGGACTCTGATCGGAAGATTGCTCAGGGTTAATAGTGAAATTTCAAACAAAAGCAAAAAAACTATGAAAGCATAAAAATACATTTTTATAGTAAAATTAACAGCAATACAGTTTTGAATCAAAATGACCAACAATATAATTTTATAGAATTACCAACGATACATGATATAGCAAAATGACCGACAATACATTTTATTGCAGTTGAAGACATGAAATTGTGTTCAAAATATATTTAACTGAAATCATAAAATTGTGTTCGAAATATTTAGATTTCGACATTAAATAACCTCTAGATGTGTTGTATGCCGCTAAACAAAATCAACCAACCTACCAAATAATTTAACAACAGTAATCATGAACTAGATATAATGAAACGAAATACATTAAGAATCTTCCGGCATCGGTAGTCAAATTTTAAACAGGTGCCTACTGCAGCACAGATTTTAGCAAGCACATCTCAGGTAAATCTGCTAATATATCAAGTTCGATATTCATTGTTTCTCAATCTCTTTGCTTGTACCAGGGTAGGCTAAACGTAATAGATGTACTATTGACTAGACTGACCGCTAACTTTATCTCGCAAGATAAACGGGTGCCTACTATGCTTTGTTCGCAATTTAACTCTAGTCCTACAGCCTCTTTCCCGATAGACGCAACGTTTGCAAGCCTACCATCGCTATCACCACTATTTCCATGGCAAATGTTCAGAGGATCTACATTCCTCAGTACAACCAGCCGTGACCTTTGCAGCTGGGACCCACCAAGGCCACGTGCACAGGACTGAATCAATTTATTCCTTTCGTATATAAGGATGAAGTTCCACACAAGCAGATTCCTGGGAGGATGTGCCGTTGATCACTACAATCTTAACCTTTTCAAGTTTAGGGTCAACTGTTATCTATCCTACATATCCCTATAATCTACATACTTCTCTTACGTCCATAAAGTATTATCATTCCGTAACCTTTTAATTTAAGTGGCTTTTGGGTTTTGCATTGGATGAAAATTTAGTAAAAATCATTTTAAGCAAGTATGTTTCACATTAGGAGGATTTTCTTTTCTTGCTGAGAGAACTACTCTAGTGGCCTTTTGCCATACTAATCTACATTTCGAAAATACCGAAAAAAGAAAAGTTAAATAAAATGGCGGCCAAAAGCAAAACTGATTTGGAAGGTTGGAACAAAATAATCTTAGCGTCAGTTTTCCCTTCTCCACTTTAGCCTTGGACTGTGATAAGCTAACCTAAGAAAATAGCAAGGTAAAATAAAGAGAAAAAACATAGGTTTCATTTATAAAATCTACGTATTCTCTACGGGGTTTTGAGTAGATCCATAAGCAGAAACCGAGGACTGATTATTGCCTAAGCGAGCGACATTCAGGAATCTATCAGTGAATGTCTCAGACACGCTTTATCGAAGAATTGATATTTCCTGGTATTTTAGGAATATCGCTCGATCTCTGTTGGGTGTCGTGCACACCCGCCTCCCGCTTCCTGCAATCTGCCTTCGTAACATTTTCACGTCTCTTACAAATGATCGGCAAGGCATGAACGACCCGGCTGGTGGCGAAAAGAAAAAAATGGGCTTACATTGTTTTCTCTCCCGTTGATGTCGTTTAGCCGCTGAGGATTTGGGAGAAACTCCCCAAATCAAAATTTTTTGCTTCCAGTTCTAATTTGACGTTGACTGATCTTTTAAATGTAGCGTCCCCTCGAGAGATTCTGTTTAGGAAATAGCAATCAAGCTGGCCACTTTGAAAAAACATCTAGTAAAAATGTAAACTTCTAAATAATAAGTAATAACAGTATACAAGATTTTATGCTTTTCGATTTGAATTTTCTGGTGAATCGTAAGTTGAATAGAGTTCTACGACTATAAACTACCCCTGAAAATTCCCCTATTGCATTGTTAAATTTTGGAGCTTAACAAGTTGAACAAAATATTGCAATAATGATCATAAGGTGTATGAGGGTACAAATGAAAAGTTTTAAAACTGACACGTTTTTGAATATCACTGAAGCATGAATGCTAAAATACATGATTCCGTTATCGCATACTCTACCTTTTCTTTCTTTTTTCTTTCTTTCTTTCTTTCTTTCCCTTTCCTTACGCTAAAACAAGACAGAATAACTTTTGTCTCGTTTTGTGGGCAGGGGACAGGTAACCTATAACAGGTCAATCCTCGCAATCAAACAGAAATGGTCCATTATTTATCTGAAGTAATAACACAGAGAAACATGCGGCACCTAAGAAACAAGCAAATTATAAGATGATTTTAAAAATAAGATTTAGCATTCAATTAAAAGAATCAGAAAGCGTGTCTCTGTTTTTACCATAGAACCAGGCTGCATTATTTTTGGGTGGGGTGCAAGGCGGTTCCTACATTGTAGAATTCTGTCAAGAAAAAACATTACAGAATAAAAAAGAAAGAGGGGGTTTAGTATATATATATATTGGTCTTTCATCGGAAATGATTATATATTTAATGATATTTTTTTTTTTTTTTAAGGAATTATCATCTCTCTCCCTTTCTTACGTGCCATCCGTTTAAAAATTGTTCTTGAAATATTCATTCAAAATAACAAACATCTGGTATTGATCTCCTAATCAGGCATTAGGATTTTACTGTCACAGTTTTACTGTCTCAACGGTCGATTCAAGGTTTGAAAAAGGCATTTAAAAATCGATTTTCCAAAACTGGTGCCTTATAGATGTGTTTAATATCTGTCCACTTAAGATGTGTTTAATATCTGTCCACTTAACAAATTCGTTCAGTGTTCCAATCGGAATAATTGTTGATTGTTGAAGAATTGGATTAGCAAACGAATTGAGGATATGGAAGGCGTTAGAAAGAGGTAAACGAAGAAGTGTGGATGGAATGAAGAAGATAAGAGTGAAGGAAATGAAAAACAGAGAGTAATGAATAAAGAAGGAAAGGAAGGAACAACGAAAATAATATTTAGGAAAGCTTAACAACTAAAAAGTGGAACAGAAGGAAAAAAATGAAAGAGTGTAAGAAAAGTGAAAGAGAGGGAAGGGAGAAAAAGAAAGAGAATAAAAGAAGAACGTAAAAGAAGGAAAGAAAATAGAAAAGACGGAAAAAAGAAGATGAAAGGAAAAGAAAAGGAAAAAATGGAGAGAAAAATTGAATGTGAAGGAAAGATAGATATAAATGATAAAAAATGTGAAAGGAGGAGAAAGGGTAAAAGAAGGTTAAGAGAATGAGAGAATAAAACCGAGAGAATGAGGAAGGGTGAGAGAGAGAGAGAGAGAGAGAGAGAGAGAGAGAGAGAGAGAGAGGCTGAGAGACATTGAGAGAGAAGCTGGGAGAGAGATAATGAAAGAAGTTAAGAGAAATAGGTAGTGTGATAGTAAGAGATTGAAAGAATGACTGAGAGAGAGGGAGAGAGATAAACGGAGAGAAATTATGAGAGAGTGAGATTTCGAAAGAAAGGGCGAACTCGATAGAGAGAGGGAGAAATGGAACGAGACTGTAACAGAGGCTGAGTGGGAATGAGAGAAAAAGGTAGAAATTGATAGAGAAAGAGTCGGAGATGATGTGATAGTGGCTGTAAGAGAGAGAGAGAGAGAGAGAGAGAGAGAGAGAGAGAGAGAAAGTATGAAAAAGGAGAATGTAAGAGATTAAAAGAAGAACGTTAATGTGAGAATGGAGGAGAGAGATTAAGAGATTAAGAGAGAGAAATGGAAAGAGATTAATATAAAGACTGAGAAAAGGTGTGAGAAAGTGAGAGAGAGAGAGAGAGAGAGAGAATAGGAGACAGGAAGAGAAAAATTATGAAGAAAGAGAATTTGAGAGATTGAGAGAAGAGAGAAAGAGTACGAGAGAGAGAGAGAGAGAGAGAGAGAGAGAGAGAAAGGTGAAAGACAGTGAGAGAGAAAGAGAAAGAGTGGATTATAATTGAAAAAAAAATGAAAAAATATTAAGAGAGGAAAAGGAATAAAAAAGAAAACAGGCTTTGCAACTGCGCCGAATATATCTGTAATATATGGAACATTTTGCTATGATATAGTTATCACACTTGACGTCAAATACAAGTGCCTTTGTTATGAAAATATCAAGCTGTTTGGAGATATTTATGAAGACCGACTTGGTGAATGAGCGGAGGAAAAAAATAATTGGCAAAAATATGTTCAAAGGCTCATATGTCAAAATCAACTAATAATAGCAAAGGACATATACCGTCAAAATTCCGACAAGGTTAAAATAATATGAATATAAGATATTACTGGTCATAATACTAGGCTATCAGCTTATCATTGTTATTGAGTAATGAACTGAACACGGACAAATTACTAATTATGAACAAAAGCAGATAGATAGATAGATGGATATGGATAGAGAGAGAGAGAGAACAGACTGAGAGATAGTTATGAAACTGAGATAGATAGTTATAAACAGAATGATATATATATATGTGTATGTATGTGTAATTGTTCAACAAGCACTGTGGATATATATGCACTTTTTACGCGGGTGCTCATAGGATAGATATATAGGAAGTCAGACGGGCAGACATATATATATATATATATATATATATATATATATATATATATAGTTAGATAGATAGATAGATAGATAGATAGATAGATAGATAGATAGATGAATAGATAATGAACAGACTGAGACAGACAAACAGACAGATAGCTAGGTAGCTAAACTAATATATATATATATATATATATATATATATATAGTGTGAGAGATTAACAGACAGAAATAGATAGAAAAATAATGAAAAATTTATATATATATATATATATATATATATATATATATATATATATATATAGAGAGAGAGAGAGAGAGAGACAGTTAGATATGAACAGACTGAAATATATAGATCTCCCTCCCCAAATTAGAGTTATTTTGGGAATGGTTTCTTGGTCTTGCCGAATTCTTTTCCTCACTTCAATCGTGGAGGTGAATAGACTGACATAAAGGATAGTATAAATAATGATTTTTTTAATCATATAATAGAGTTGGTTTTATTCTGAAATGCCAATTTCGATAAGATGATCATGAGAAAAGAACGCTCAAGCAAGCGTTCGATTTTCACTGAACATTGTCATTATGAAATGCGATAGAAAACTTTTATTTTCATCAGCATCTTCCTTAGGCAATTCAACCAATCAGATTAAAATTTTACTATTCAGATGGGTTTAATAATTTAAATAATTACTAACAACACAAGTGAAAACCGAGATTTAATTGTCCTAAATGAAGCTTTCTTTCCATTAAAGAACAACAGGTTTTTGTATGATTTGAAATTGACTCAGAATATTAGGCGTCATAAAAATCCATCTGGAAATTGGAAATAGTCAAATTTTAATTTAAGCAGAGGATTTATTAATTTTGTATTTATTTTCATTTTTTTTTTTTTAGCATTTTGGAGATTTTGAATCGAGTATTTATTTTTAGTATTATTCTATAGACAAGTGAAAAATATGTGTCATTCTTTGAGAATAAAAACTTTTATCAATTTATGTATTTTAAGATATTATTGGTTAATATAACAGAACTCATTTTGATTATTGTAAAGTTTATTTGGTCACTCCAAGATTGCTACTGGTACTATATGACCATAAACCTACCTATCGTCTTGTGTGGCCATCGGCGATGAGTGTTTTATTAACACCTAGCAAACCTATCAAAAGGCGGGTGAACCTCTTTGCAGGGTCAACAACCATCAAGCACATTTTTTTTGCAGAGAATGAGCTGATGGTACATCATTTCTGGAAAGATGGTTTTCTATACGATGGTCAAAAGACAGGGCGGCGGCTTCCCCGCTGTAATCAAAGGACATGTGTCCGTGACTGAGTCGAGCCTTCATCGGCTGTAGTTTAACCTTGAGGGGGATGGGTCCCGCCAGGTATACTTGTACAATATACGTTGCGTATGAATGAATATCTCTCCGGCTTTTAATCCTGTGGAGGGAACCGGCCAGGAGCTTATTTGCGTATCGATCCTTAGACTACATGCGGTCATGGAACTGATGATTACTTAGACTCATATCGCAATCATTATTGACACATCATTCCGTGTATGTACTCCAATCGTTCTATTTTTATCAGACGTTTTAACAGATTTAATCAGTTACATCTTCCATTCTCGATAGACTTAGACATTCTGTACTGTGACTAGAAATAAACATTTCCTCTTTTCATTTTGTTTCATATTAATATAGATCAGCGGTGGCCAATCTTTTGATTCCATGCGCCAATATTTTGTACGATTAATTTAAATGCGCCACACAAACATTCACTTCCTTTCAGTACGTGTTGTAATATGGACATATTTTAAAGTTATAATAAAATCTATTTATTTGAAAAATATATGCTTATGACCTGGGGTGTATCCTTTTAGCACTTTTGCAAAGGACGTGCAATAAATATAAAATCACTGAAATGAATGAGTAGAAGTGGCTTAGTTTCTTTTCATCAAAAGGATCCAATGCGCCACTTGTAAGCATCCAATGCGCCACTTATGGCGCATGCGCCACAGGTTGGCCATCCTAGATATAGATTAAGAAGTCCTGATCAGGAATATAAAAAAAAATGTTAATTCAATTTTTATAAAAGTTAATAGGAGGTCCATCTTGTTGTTTAAATTCGTTGTAAATTGACCCCATCACCTACTAAGGACAAAAAAATATGCTCAGATATGATTTCTTAAAATGTCATCTTCTCTTGAATTATAACCTTCAGTTCTTTTTGATATGTTACTATAAATTAATCTCTGCAGATTTCTAGTTTTCACTTTTTTTTTCATCTTAAGAAAACATTTCGTATGAGGATAATTATTTTGAATTCCGTAAGGGGATCACTTTAAAATGAATTTACATGGCAAAATGAACCCTCTATTAACTTCATCTGTGTTATTCCAATTCCTCTTCGGATTTCTCTGTCAAATTTTCTCTGATTTGACCTTTCTGTAATTGCTTTATTTTGACCTTTCCAATTTATAGTTCTTTTCATATGCTCCTCTTTTAACAACCATACATTTCATCTTTTTACAATGAATGCTTAGTCCTTTCTTCTCGCTTTTCTTTATTTTGTTCTTATCTTGTTTAGAAGTATCTGCAGTTTTCTTTCTGTGACTGCCAACAGTATGATGTCATTTGCATAACATAGGTTGTGACTGCCAATAATAAATCCTCCAGTTCTTTTAAGATTGCCTTGCTGAATAAGCGAAAAAAAAAATCTGAAGAGAACACTCATCCTTATCTTATACCACGTTGTATTTTTGCCTACTTGCTCACTTCATTGTCCCCAGTAAATGCCCTTGATTACCGTATCTTTTTTTGAATAATTGACATTTTCTTAATTCTATCTGTACGTTTTATAATTTTGAAATATTTGACTTCAAAGTTTTTTCAGAAATTGATAGAAATGCTATATATATATTTTTTTCTTAGCATTAATTGAAGATTTTTGGATAAAACTGAAGGGATCATTTAGAGCGTTGCAGAGATAACACGCCACGGACCATAACTAAAAACAACAAAAACAAACGAATATTCCACAGAAAATCTTTTAATCTCAGGTAAAGCATGTTGAAATAGATTCTTGTGTCGTATCTTCACAGCGCTCTGCCCAAGGCGCCATGTGTGAACGAATGCGAGTTCAATACGCCTATCATGTGATACATGATTAAGTATATCATCTGGATTTTGATGAGCAGAGCGTGTAGCAGAATTAGAGCAAGAAAACTGAAAGAACTGTTTAGCTTCATTAAAGAAACTGGAACAGATCGATACACGTCCGAATAATTCAAAGAATAATTAAAAAAATGACTGTTTTGCTATTTTAATATTTCATGAATCATAATTTTTAAGTTAATAGTTGAATAAACCAGTTGCGAGTTTCAGGATTACAAAATATCCGTGGAAATTCTCCTATTTCGTCATTAAATATTTGAGCTTAAAATTTTAACCAAATATTTACAATCACAATCATAAGTGTAAATGCAGGTCAATATTTAAAGAAATAAGGGAGTACAAATAAACAATATTCAAAATTGACAAATTTTTCCATTTTACTAAAATAAACGTTAAACATCGTAATTACCGTCTCTCTCTCTCTCTCTTTATTTTTTTCTTTTTTCTTTTTCTCACTGAAACTAAACAGCGTCTCTGATATATTTTTCCTTCTTTTCTCGCGATCAAAACAGAATAGACAATTTTTCATGAGGTATTGGTAGGGAGTAATGTTTGTGTTAACTTATTAAATAAGTGACAAAGGAATAAGTAGAATTGTAATGTGATATTTAACTCTGAACATCAAAGAATGCAGTAAAACTAAGGAAAATTTCAAATGAAACGTCACGATAAAAACAACAAAAATGTTATCTGTCCGAATAATTGATAAAAAACCGAAAACACTTCTAAGATCTTAAAACACCATTCATGAAAACCCATTTTCCGTCTTTCTTTAATGCGGGCATCATTTAGTTGTCGCCTGTTTCTAATCAATTGTTCGCCAACTAAAGTGAAACGATACAATTTTTGGATTTATAATCCTTTCATTGCAATAATTAACGTTATTATCTTTTCATGCGAGTAAAGCAAACCGCTGTCGACTTCTTTATTCACCAATGCAAACAATTTTCATTCATTTTGCAAAAGAGTTAATTGCATTCTTGCGAGTGAACGAAATATTTTAGAACCACAGGGATAAAATGTGATCCGGCAATGTCGTTTTCCTTTGAAAGTAAGAAATGAGCAGTTGAAATCATTCTTCAAAAATTGAGCGAATATTTATTTGAGATAATTATTCATATATCATAAAATGCGATTTACTATTACAATCTATCTATCTATCTATCTATCTATCTATCTATCTATCTATCTATCTATCTATCTATCTAAGTCTGTTTATATCTATCTTCCTATCTATTTTGATATCTTCATTTTTGTCTTTTTATACTATGTATAAAAAAGCTTGTGATATGCAACCAATGTTTTCTCAATATATCGAACGATGCTGGTAAAGTTTCCAAAATGTACTTATGTTTATATAATATCTATTTTATAATATATATATATATATATATATATATATATATATATATATATATATATATATTGATGGTTTCAACTTATAATATTTAACTTGTTTTATCAGGTTGCATTAAGTAAACGAACTACGTAGAAGATGATTTATTCTTAAATACTTTAGAAATATATAATCCACATAAATATTTAAAGGAATATAATTTTACTGAGTAAAATAGTCGCGGAAAACATTTCTACATCTCTCTATTATCTTCTAAATTGTTCTTGTCGATTTCCACGAACGATTCAAAATGTAGAGCAACCAATGTAGCTCTACATTCATCGCTAACATTTATTTCAAGAAATCAGTTTTTATGTACTTCTTTGCTCAAATTACATGTTTTTCTTCGGATTGCTTTTCAGTTAAATTTCTATTTTGGTGGCAATTTTGTCTACGGCTAATGTTCTTCAGCGGATATCATCATTCCACGTTTCATTTGAGATCGTAAAACTGATGCTTTAACTTTACCCGTCGATACCGACATCATTCATTCATGATTCTAAATAGAGTAATTGGGTAATTCTCGAATAGAAAAATGGTGTGGAATATTTCAAAGGGTATTATTATTTTAACAATATTAAATTTAGGAAACTTACAATTCTTTTATTTCCTTATTTTTATAATCTAAAAGGGTTAAAATAACAATTCTATAGATTTTTATACAATTAAAGCGAAAATAAG
The DNA here is from genome assembly GCA_903632075.3 of Acanthosepion pharaonis. NCBI lineage: Eukaryota > Metazoa > Mollusca > Cephalopoda > Sepiida > Sepiidae > Acanthosepion > Acanthosepion pharaonis. Next base: position 1,009,651 of record CAHIKZ030004736.1, on the reverse strand, counting down.
CTGAAAAACTACATTTTAAAAATTAATTTTCTTGTTTTTTTTTTTTACCTCGAGTGCATGTTCGTGTAACCTTTTCCCGCCGTTAATATTCATTCCCCTCTGTTGACATTACCAAGAAAATCTGGAATCCTTTTTCGAGCTGGCGAAATCATTTGTTTTTTTTTTGCTTCCAATTTTTCTCAGATGTCTTTTTCTGATATTCTAAAAGCCATTTTTTGGGTGATTCTCTAAACAATGTTTTCGATCTCATTTTCAATTGTTCTCTGATGTTTCCGTTCAACCTTTTCGCAATTTCAACATTGTGTTCCCATCACCCAGTAACTTTCCAATATCTTGTTTCGCTTTTAAGATTATATCCTTTTTTTGCACCACGTGGCACATGAAATTAAAAATTAAATATCAATAACTATACTGTTATATATATTTGTTTACAACAATATGAAGTACCCCCGTATTACTTCAAATATCTCATACCGTGAAATAAATTATTGTAAATATTTCTAATAAATACAGGTAGATTTGTGAAGTCCACCTGACATATTTAACATGTAAAGATGTCAATTGTTATATTGACTTCACAATTGTTCTTTTATTCTCTTCTCTCCTTAATAGTATATTATTATCATATTCTCAGTCACCATGCGTCTTAGTGACGTTATTGCCTTGGTTGGGGTAAAATGATTTTTAAAAATGCTCCCAACATTGGTTGGTTAATACTAATTCTATTAGAAAAAACACTTATATAATATAATCTGACACTATCTATCTATCTATCTATCTATCTATCTATCTATCTATCTATCTATTTTAGTTGCTTATTAAATTTATATGTACCATAATCCTGTGTGTATAAGACGCAGAAGTTTTCATCCCAAATCGTGTCTAAAAGTCTGCTGCGCCTTATACTTTAGTTTCCAGGACTCAAAACCGACAAAATCATGTCAAATTGGGTTTATTTGTTTTCCGGGGAGATAACGTCTAATTCCTCTTTGTTGCAATAGGAAATAAACATTTCATAAAATGTCTCTCTCTAAATTCCCGAATGGTTTCGTACATTTTTCCGAATTCCGTTAAATCGAGACACCTATGCGAGCGTGAAAATCAATCAAAGCTAAAAATATTATTTGATTTCCGATAAAAAAAAAAAACAAAAAACAAAATGATGCATAATTTCCGTATAAAAACTACCAAGTAAATATTTATTCAATTTTATTTAAATTTATTTTCTCAAAGTCTGTTTGGAGATTTTGTGGTAACAACAGTCGTTATCCCATTTTTCTATATTCTAAAATCAGCTGCGCTTTATACATGAGAATAAGAATAAGCTTATCTAATTGAAATTCTTTGCTTTATAACTGCGTCTGATACTCTCCAAGGATTATGGCATATGTATGTATGTATTTGCGCAGGGACGTAGAAATATTTGGCTTCGTATTCCAGTGAGCGGCTAGCCCATTGGACCCAAAAAGATAGATAATGTATCCGTCTAGGAAATGGAAAACTGTGATATAACATCTACTTTTTTTCTGGGGTCCTTACCATTGTTGGTATGAGTCGTTGCAGTGTTGTACTAGCTTTAGACGACTATAATCTCAGCACGGTCATGAACGTTGAACGATTCGATAGTCATCAAATGCGGCATACACACACCACACACACACACACATACACCACACAAACACGCACACAGATATATATATATATAGCCGATTGAATAGATTTTTGATCATGAGAACCGTTTACAAATCTCACCATAGTCGATTTGTTAAGAAGGAGACCTTAATGCTGGTCCCAGCGTGCGGCTCCATTGGGAAATGAATGACAACCACCCCACGGATTGACCGAAGCCTTGTGAGTGAAACTGGGCAGACGGAACTTGTCAGAAACCGTCGATGGTTTTGCTAGCACGAAGTCACAAGTTATCGTGACCGAGCGTTTGAGTGTACTAACGTTGTTCAAACTATTGATCACGTCAGATTATTGCATTCTCTTCCCAAAGCTCATTCTGCTCACCATAGTTGCAGTATAAACTACAGATGGTATTGTGAGTTTTGAAGAATCAGAAATATTCCCTTAGCAACAGAAATGTGCTAGCCACCGTAGCAGACAGGGGTGCTCAGAAAATGACAGTAGCCTATCTTATTTATCAGGAGGAAATCCCTGCATGCATCCGTAAATTGGGGGTGGTGATTTTTTTTTTTTTGCAGTCATTCCCTGTAATTGAAACCAGCAAATTTACGATTGTATTTTTCCAATTTTCTTATAAAATGTTGTACATCCAGGTCAAAATTTTGGACAAACTGTGAAAAGTTCATTTTTTTAGTACTTTTAATCGTCAGAAATTATCAGAATCTAAATATGGTTCACATATCATGGAAAAGATTTCATTAGTTTCATCCTGGCATTTGTTTCAATTTAAATATCGAATAAATGACGCCATATATCGCAAGGTTTCACACAGACTGACAACACTGGAAATGATTATATATATATATTTTATATGTATTATAATTATTTTATACATTTTAAATATTTTATATACATTTTAAATGTCATGTCTCCTGCGGTGAAAGATATTTTATTTAATGGAGTTGTTTCATTTGTATAATAATAGCTTCGAACATTTTCAGTCTTTCTTTACAGTGTGTATTGTATAGTAAATTAATCGTGTCTACTAATATATATATATATTGTGTTTTGTATTTTTATTGTTTGTGATTGATATGTTCGAAGTTTCGCTGAATAACAAGCTATGAGATAGTTTGGTGCATGTCTGACCGAGAAAATAATTTGATGCTGTATTGTGATTAATCGCGTGTGTGTGTGTGTGTGTGTGTAACGTATGCGCGGCCGCAATTTTCGACGGATTTGCACCAAATTTTACATGCACATGCTCCAAGTTAGCGGGAAGGCCAAGACCGACTTGCATTTCCCAACTCCCATCGATAGTGGAAATAATCGATTTTTTCATGCTTCTACGGCAGTTTTCATGTAGTTTGCGGCCATTTCCTACTGGCCAGAGTGAGAGTCTATAGCTGGCTGCCACGAATAGTCAGGAAGATTCTATTGGCCAGCATGAGAGCCAACAGCTGACTGACATAAATGTTAACTAGCATGCTAGCATGCAAAAAAATCGATAGCTGCATTCGTCACAAGTGGGAAAAATTTAAATCTGCATGGCCCTTTACTCCAATTGACTCATTCGCTTGCTTAAACTCAACGTTGATTCTGATTCCGCAGAACTGGGTTGGGTGTGAAAAAGTTTTTGTTGCTAACATTCTTTTTTCATTCGGTTTTTCCAGTTACGAGTTCTTTTTTAAAGCTGGTCGTTTTGTGTTCATTTTGTTTAGTTCTTTTTTCGTAGTAACAGATTTAATGTTTAGTATAGAGCTTAGAAAAAATTTGCAGTGTGAGATAGGCAAGAAGTAAGGCATGTAGCAGCACCAGCACGGAAAAGGATACTCCTTTAAAGGCAAGGAACGGCAAAAATATTTTAAGTCAAGTGATAACGATTGCTGTATGAGTCGTACGATTTTTGAATCAAGCACGGGCAACGCCGGCCATGCTGCTAGTGATAATATAGGTGCAATCTCCCAAAGAACAAGATTATTAATAAATAGTATTTTTTATCGAGTGGCGATTTTTGAGATCCCTTGTTATTGGTAATGATTAGATTAGATGTTTAAAACTTTTTTTAAAACTTTTTATAATAAATGATAAATGTTAGTTTTTTATTGCAATCATTAAGTGAATTATATTTGAAATCACGTTTTCATCCTGTTGATCTTTAGATGCATCTGGTCATCATAGAATAATTTCATGATATTTTTAGTTTTCTTTATAGCAGGATAGCTATTTGTGTCGATTTTTGTAAAATTCTAGAATGTTAATTTTATTTGATCTTCGACGACGTGCAAATGATTCTTCGTAAATGTTTGTTTTATGCTCTGCTGAAAATCTTTATAAAATAACGCGCGTGCGAAGAAGAAATTAAATTGGTTCGGTTATTATGTTTTTATAACAGCTATTTTATATTTGTGAGGACTTTCACTTTTATAATTAGGAGTTTGTTTTTTTCTTTTTGTTTTTATACTGTGAAATATTAAAATTGTAACGTTGAGTAGACATTCTATTATTAATGTTAAATTCATAAGTGTAGAACATAGTTTTATTTGAAGGTTTCTTTTTTTTCTGTTTTATCTTGGTTTTTCGTTAGTATAAACATATCGATATAATACGCTTGATAAAATGAATATAGATTTTTATTTTCTACGTGATTAATTATAGGACTGGGAGACAAACTCATATGTATGGCGGCAGTTTGCGAGCAAATGTTGCGGTTATGATCATAAAAATGGTACTTTTGCTGTTTAGGATAGAAGAATTTTAGGTAAAAATTTGTTTTAATATTCAGAGGTGAGAGCAAAGAATGCTTATATATGCTTTGTTTTATTTTATCATTATCTCCCTTGATGGGATGTTTGTAAAGTGATTTTACAATACCCAACAAGTGTACGGTGTCGTAATTAGGTTTATTTGATTGCAGTATTATAATAAACTACTTAGTGGAATAAATACTATATTTATTCGGCAAGTATAGTAGAATGAGTTCAGTAAGTGATATACTTATATATGTATTTCTAAAAGTTTAGATCATCGAGGTGAATTAGGTTTGTATGTAATATTCCCCAACAGTTTATTGGAATTTTTTGTTTGCTGTCTGAAAGAATGTCTTTTTTCGAATACGTCTAACCTTTCAATTCCCACTGAGCAATATATAATATATAAACATATATCAGGAATCCACATCGCGCCTGGTACTTTTTGGTAAATGTTGCAAAAACCCAAAAAAAAAAAAAAGCAAAAAAAAAACAAAACACGATTATATATCTTAGAAGCCCTTTGCATTAAAGAAAACAATTCACAATGAATAAATTTTGTTTCTCTCTAGACACTCATGTGTTAAAATGTCTTAAAAGTATAAGCTCGGTCTTTCCTTGTAACACTAAATTATATTTACTTGTTGTAGCACGCGGAGGTTCATTTCAAAGTATTATCTATACGAACATTATATTGGTCAAAAACTTGGACTTGAAAACTGCCAACGGTGGTCGGGAGTATATGGAACATTACACAAAATTTCGTCAAATTCCGTTATAAGATCTAAACGACTTATTCGGCACCAGGAGAAACCAGGAGAAAAGACTTTACATAATTTGCTGTCCATTCTATTTAATAAAAGATGTTTAAATTATCAGGCTATTAAAGCAGGTATTTAGTATTAGTAGAGCTTGTGGGTCTTCAGTTATGTTGAGGGCATCATCAAGGATCCGGCTGATATGTTGTCAAGGCTGTTCGAATTAGTTCCATCAGCCGTTGATTTGTATGGTTTGCTTGATGCTTCCATTTCACAAGCTTCATTACGAAATACAATGATTCACAACATTATACTGTACTTTAAATTCACATGAATAAAAATCAATAGTATTCAATTGCTCAGGATTTTCGGAACTTTTTTATTCTAGAAGTGAGTTGCATATACATACTTAAGTATCATCTTTCGATCCAGATTCGCCTGTAATTTCATTAAAACCATTTAAAAAAAATCATTTAATCCCAAGCAATCCGATAACGCCAAGGAAGGTAGGGTACTGAGCGCAAACGAATATGAGAAAAATTAAGGATGGTGAAGATTAAAAGAATAGGAATTAAGAAGATAGAAGATGATAATACACATTGCATTTACATTCTTAAAGATCGAATTTGACTGGAAAGCAAGAAACCAGAAGAGAATTCCACAAGCGAGAAATCCGAAAGTAAAAAGAAACTTTTGGCATAGAATTTTCACTTGCATTTAGTAATTTCAACTATAAAATGATGATACATCTTTTTAAACATTACACTCCAATCAAGGCGGGAATTCCAGTAATACGCAGGGTTTCACTGAGTATAGGCCGGATTGAGGAAAAGACAAAAGATGAACGGAATACAAAAAAACACAACCCCCCCAGAAGATGGCAATTTAATGTTTTGAAGATTGTAGTTAACAGTAAGTAAACGGTATGGATTTCCACTGGTGGGAAGTGCGAGAAAATAAACTGTTGAATTAGAAGTGGCGGTTTCATTTAGCTATTTCAACAGTAAAAGGGTGGGACCTAGATGCCAATCTAGTAACACGCTTAAATTCATATAGTCGGGGAAACAGGAAAAAACCTCGTCAGAGCAGTTGCCATGAAAATATTTGTAGAAAAGACAGAGTGAAACCACATCACATCGGTGAGAAAGTGATTGAGGACGAGATGCGAATCGGGATCGATTTCATTACAGATCCTAGCTGCCAGTCTAATACTTTCTAGTAGGAAAGCTCATCAAAACAAAGCTCATCAAAACAAAGCTCCGAACTCCTCTATGGTTGGTCGGAACACCACTGACAGTCTCTTTCCACACTGTTCGGTCCTGTATTGCTGTCCCCAGATCACCAATGTACAACACTACGCCCCGACATATGGTGTCTGGGAAAGTCAATTTTCGTGAGAAGACACTTCCAGAAGGATGCCATAGGAGTAAGGATGATACGAATTCCCTATCCATTCGGTGGTAGTGACGGACAAACTGTAATCGTTTTTGTTTAAGTTTTAGAGAGATTGAACTCAGTTCTTCATAAATTGTGTTAAGCGTTGCATGGGATATCCAACTGATGTTCTGGATTTTTCTAAGTAAATTTATATATTTTCAATCCAGTCGTCTTTCAAGACGAACAGATAATGTCCAAGTTGCTGATCCATACAATAGAAGTGGTTCAATCAGTGTTCGAAAGGTTTGGACTTTTAAGGAGGATGGAAGATCGAGCGCCAAATCTTGTAACACGCATCTCATGTAAGAGCTTTGCGGACGTTGAAGTTTTTTTGGGAATCTAACATGTGAGATCCAAGATATTTAAAGTCCTCACCTCTTTTGATTTACAAGCGCTAATCTTAGTTTTGGGACGTGTTTTGAAAGATTAGAGTTTGTAAATCATTTATTATATCATGAAGTTTTTAAGTTCTTTTAATCCTTCCTCATTTTTTAGTTGCAAATAAGATTTTCCCTTTTCTTTAAGAAAAGTAATAGTGCAAGATGCTTTCGAGAAACTAAACAGAGTATTAAGCATTAAGAAAATTTCGTTAGAAATAAAGAAAGAAATTCTTCACTTCTTTGTCCTATCTAGCTGAGAATGCTAGACCATTTCCTAAAAGATGAAGAAGTGACTCGAAGCAACAGAGAGGTGGTTCTACCGACAAGTTCTAAGAATACCAGTGACAGAACACGGTAATCATGAGGAAGTTTTAAGGAGACCAGTAGCTATAAGAAAATTGATAACTAGCATTCAGAAAGACACAGCTGAAATTTCTAGGATATATAAAAAGGAAAGAGGGTTTGGTGAATGTAACATTCACAGGGCATATTGAAGGTAAGAGAAACAGTGGAAAGTAACGAGTAAACTACTTAACGAGTTTGTTTGAATGCAAAAGAAGGGATGGTAAAGAATGAAACGTTACTTTGTGCAATAAAAGACATGGAAGTTGTGGAGACTAATGATCGCACACAGTCTGAAAAGATATGGCAAATAAAAAGAAGATTCATGACGTTCATTCTCTGACATTGTTCTCTAATCCTTGCTCACCTGAAATTTATTAAACTTCTCTGTCATGGAAGAGGAATGACTCTCTCTCAAATCCAGGACTAAAATTAGAATTTATATTCTTAATTTTTTTTACTAACCATAAGTTGTAAGCTTCCGTTTTAACGTAGTTGGTTACAGTTGAAACCCATTCGATAGTGTTAGTTAGAAAGAAAGTGTCGTATACAAAATATCAAGGAGTCATATGTGGCTCACAAGCCTATGTTTGAATATTGTTGTTCTATGTAGTCATTTTCTAACATTAAAAGCATGGGGTGAAATGATTCATAAAGTATTTGTAAGTACTTAATGAATCATTTCACCCCAAGTAAGACGATAATGTCATTAAGAGGTTATTGGGAGTGAAAAAGAATGAGAAAACTTTAGAAGGAACAGAAAACTCAGTTCGAATCAAGAAATAAGGGGTAAAGCTCAAATCTTGTTCAAAAGACAGGGAAGGATAGTGAACAGGGCGATAGACTCACCTGTCTATCACGATGGAAAATAAACAAATAAATAAATACAAATAAAATATAAGAAAAATTAATAGCATTTCGGCGTTTAGGCTTTGACGCTCGAAGAGTGAAGTTAAAATAAAAGCACTTGCAATTCAAGTACCTAGATTCAGGTAGGGACAGTTAATTATGTAACCCCGCTCTTTAATGAATTTTAACTATTTCTGCTACCACATCACCCCATATATCTAGCCACCTAACTCCCAAGGTTGCAGCCCCTTGATTATTATGTGTGCGTGGGGGGAGGGGCAGTTGGGAGAGAGGCCAATACATACCAAAGATGAACTGAAGGCAAGGATTATGGCAGCATTCATCAACTTAATCAAGGAGAGTGTCTAGAAGAGTTGCAGGAGATTCCGAAGTTGTCTGAAGCCGTGGTTGAAGCCAATGGCAATTTTATTGAATGAATTTATATCTTTCAAGATATTTTTGTGTAATTTTGGTAAATATATCTCTTAAAATAAGATGTCAATGTTATTTTGATTTTTGCGTAATTTAGACGACAATTTATCCATAGCACACTGTTTATATATACAGAATGGGGAAAGTTGCACACCATTAGTTTTAGTGGATAGGCCAAAGAGGTCCTGTGGCCATCGAGGTCACTAGACCTCATACACTGGGACTTTTTTTTTTCTTTTTACTGTGGAGCCATTTGAATTCAGTTTATCCGACGCGCCCAAGAAATATTGAGGAACTTAAAGAAAGAATTAAATATGAATGCAGTAAAATGACAGAGGAAACTCTCCGACGTGCCAGTGAATCATGCGGACTCAGAATTGAAATGTCTTTTGAAAATGAAGGACGGGGGTTAGGATTAGGGTTTTGAACAGCACATATAAAAATTAAATTACTAGTAAAAATGTTCATGCGTAAATATACTTTTAATAAATTATCTATATAATATATGATTTATGGCTCACCCTATATATATATATATATATATATATATATATATATATATATATATAAATACTAGCAGCATGGCCCGGTGTTGCCCGTGCTTGATTCAAAAATCGTACGACTCATACAGCAATCGCTATCACTTGACTTAAAATATTTTTGCCGTTCCTTGCCTTTAAAGTAGTGCCCTTTGCCGTGGTGATGTTGCTACATGCCTTACTTCTTGCCTGTCTCACACTGCGAATTTTTTCTAAGCTCTATACTAAATATTAAATCTGTTACTACGAAAAAAGAACTAAACAAAATGAACACAAAACGATCAGTTTTAAAAAAAGACTCGTAACTGGAAAAAACGAATGAAAAAAGAATGTTAACAACAAATACTTTTTCACACCCAACCCAGTTCTGCGGAATCAGAATCAACGTTGAGTTTAAGCAAGCGAATGAGCCAATTTGCAGCTGTTTATATATATATATATATATATATATATATATATATATATATATATATATATATATATATTAAGATCAAATATAGATAGGAATGCAAGAGAATGATAGGATACAGGACAAATAGGAAATCTTTATAAATCTGACATGCTTTGCTTTTATTAACACATGAGATGTGGAGGTTTATTTTCCACGAGGGTCGGCCAGTTGAATGTGAGAGGGAGAGCACGTCGCTCTACCCCGGAACCAAGTGATATTTAGCTACCCCCCACGAGGGTTACATATGGCACAAGGCCGGTTTAACGTGGGATTTCCGATTTTGACTGTACACATGGGTTTCATTTGGACACCATGTGTATTTAAAGTACTTTCCAGTTATTATTTTTAGTTAGGAGGACTTGTGTATGTTTATGTTTCATTTGTTTTACTTTTTATGTATCGTTCTCTGAAAAAAACCAAAAAAACGCTGAGTCACCGGAAGTTAACGGCATTCGGACATTTGAGTAGCCGGCAGTAACTTCCGGCCGGGTGCGATACCCTTACCCGTGCTTTCAAATTGATTTCGTGCAAAAACAATTGTGTTTTTCCAATTTTTGGCGCTGTCAGAACCACCACCGGGTTTACGTAGTCCTGTGAAGTTTTGTTGAAATCGGTTGAAAAATGTAGGAAATACGATCCCATATATAAACGAACAGACACACACACACAATCTGTGTTTTATAATAAGTAAGATATATATATATATATATATATATATATATATATATATATACAACTACATGAAAATTTTGAAAAAGTATTTTTTCTATGTGTTCACTGAAAACATCTAAGTATTCATTTCTTTGCAGATGCATGTGAAGACTGTACTTCTGCATGTGAGGTCGTTTTCCTTTAACTCTGCTAATTCTGTTATCGGCTCCATTAACAAAGCAAAACTCGAATAATGCGTCTAATGAAGTTGGCGAGAAACAGAAGGGTGACTGTGTGGTGCTACTCTGAAATCCCTGAGGCACGAGGTGTCATTGAACCAAATTTGAAATTCGACAAATCTTCAACACAGCGCTCCAAAGAATCACGAATTTAGTGAGTCGAAATAGCGGGAAATTATCTTAGCAAGAGCTTTTTGTTTAACGAACCAAGTTTTTTATTTAAAGTTATGCAAAGTTACTTAGATCAGTTTCAAACAAGTTTTGTCATATAATAAACTTTTTGAAGACACAACAATGAATTTAAAACGTCCTTAAATAACAAGAAATTTTATCTTAATTTAGATTCTTTGGTTTGTGCAAAAAATGAACTAAATATTGGATGAAAGAAAATGAACTACCCGAATATTGTGAAGTGATAGAGGCATATAGGAAATTCTTATGTGTTTTATTTGGTTGCATTAAATGCAAAAAGATAAAGTAAAAACAGATGTTCATTCTTTAAATTGAAAATTCGTTTGGTTCTATTAATATCGTAAATATATTCATAATAAAATATAGAATCTGAAGCCGACGCGAAACAGAAAGCTGCCACTATTCTTAAATATTCAGGTTGGTAGACGAAAATAAATAAATCTACTATTTAATAAATAAATGGAGCGTCTACTCAAATATGAGTATCCACTCTAAAATAAAGTTTAAAGTGATAAAAATCTATTAGATTGATAAATAAAAATTCATTACCTTAGAAAATAGATATGAACCGACTGTGACAGATAGATATTAACAAATTGAAATAGATAAACACAGATTATATAAGCGTTCAGCATTGATTCGATATATTTGATGTTAAATTTCCGAAGTAATTAATGATAAAAGACAAAAGTTTATTAAATAACTGTATATAGTAAATGTTGTTTAATATACAATGTGTACGTGAATAAACGCATATAAAATAATTTACTATATTGCAATATATATCGACGCATATCGTCCATAAATTTAGCTATCTGATGAGATATCGAGCATTAATCAATTCCATCTTTTTAAGTTTTAAACAAAATAGAATCATTAAAATAATATTAAAATTAAGATAAAATTATTTATTTCTAAATTCCAACAATGTATTATTAAGTTTACAATACTATAAAACAAGTTTTAAGTATGAGAGAAAACAAGCTTATCAAAATAAAGTAAAAATTATTTCCGTTCATATTTCAGAGATAAGGTAATGTAACTATTTACATTGTTCGGACTATTGTCTTCATCTTTATTGTCATACTCACGAAGTTTCGGCTGTGGTACGTTCCGGCTTTCTTCAGGTGATATTCGTTGGAATTTCGAATCGAACCATTTATATAGTCCACCGTGGTAGATTTTTCAAGTTCCACGTGCTATGCCTCTTCTAGATATCGCAATTTCAATGATCTCCATTTAGTAATTAGTTTTTTTCACCTCTGCTATGGCTAGGCATTGAATTCACAACTCTTTGGGTCAAGTCACTGGGTTACTTTAAGTAATTCTTTTTTTTCGATTGGGTCATGTGTCATGTAACCTGAAGAAGGCCGGAGTGTACAACAGCCGAAACGCCGCAACTATGACAATAAAGATGAGGACACTAGTCCGAACTATGTAAATAGAATTATTTCTCTTCAAAATTACGTATGTTGATTGATAAGTAAGCTCCCCAGTTATATAAAACATGTTTTAGATCATGCCGAATAATGCAACTTGTATAAAAATGATTTAGATTTAATTATTTTTGAAATTATGAGGACTGATTGATAAGTAAAGTTTCCAAGCCCCGGAACTCAACAGCATAAAAATTCTGGAGCACGAAGAATAACGAAACTGATAAACAAGTGAGATTTATTTTTCTACAAAATTCTTTTCTGTTGTAGTCGTAATTTCGTGCAATAAATTTTCAAACATTCTATCCATTTTCACTTTCTTTCTTTGAAACAAGTCACTGATTTACTTTTAACACAGTTCAACTGACAAATTTCAACTAGGCACCTCGCTCATATATATATATATATATATATATATATATATATATATATATATATATATAAGTGAACATTGAAGTCAACATTAGAGGCGACAGTCTGTTTCATGCGTCTAGCATGAGACAGACTGTCGCCTCTGAGCGTTGACTTCACTGTTCAATTTTATATTTATATTTACATACGCTCTATCTCTGATATTAAGCACTTTATCCCATAAATATAGCACATCTTAAAACTATATTTTTAATATATATATATATATATATATATATATATATATATATATATATATATATATATATATATCAGTCTTAGACTTATACACACTGGACTTCCATCCTGCTTTTAAAACATCCAGATGATATAATAATTGATTCTTCTGATCCTGTTCCATTAGTTTTAAAGCTCATAAGATTTAGCAACCGGGGAACTTTAAATGTTTTTCCCTTCGTAAGTCGCCCATTAGAAACTAAAACTTCTGCACTTTGAAACGAATAAGAGGCGCCAAATATTTTAAGGTGGACAAAAAGCTATTTCGAAGTGTCACAACAGCCAGTTGGGCTCCAACTTAAATCTCCCATACTCAAAAGTCCAACCATTTGCATCTTAACATTTGTATTTAAGCGATTGCTATTTGAGAATCCGTGAATGAATTTCATATTCAAGACTGATATTTATTCGTACAAAAAGTACAAATTGTGGCACGAGGCCAATAAAGGGGAGGGGTAGAGGCTGGTCAGCTCTAACTATCTTATACCTAGCTAATCAGATTCGCGACCCATTCGTACATTACATTTTACTCATTCACCAAAAGAACTCGTCCATCACCAAACAATCCTTCAACCACCATAATACCACGTGCTCTCAAGGGAGACCTACCAAAATCGCGCCCCATGCCATAAAAATTTTAATGATGATATATATATATACAATTCTAATAATGATAAAATGAGAGGGAGGAAATGGAACCCAATAATAAACTTAAAATAAACACAAATACAAACTAAACATAATTGATGTTAGTAGGGACCGTCCAACCCATAAAACAGAGAGACCGCTGTATTCTGCCCAGGGACAAAATCAAGAGACGCTCTCGCTAAGGGAGTGGGAAAAAGTATAAAATATTAGGCTGGAATGGGAAAATATAAAACTGACCCAGTCGAGATGAAAGTGGGGGGGGTCAAAACAAACTGGGGAGGTTGGGAATCTCGACTTGGATCATAACCAAAAGAACGGCCGGGATGCAGGCCAGGAACAACACTTACTCACATTAACTAGGTACACTGAAGCTTGTATAACCTAACCAAGGGGAGGGTTTCACAGGAAGCCACCCTAATGTGCAATAGGTTGACCTAGAAGAGAAAATCAAGGCTAGCCCCGTTCACACGAAGCAAGCTCGCTTCTTTTACCCACCTTTCGCTAAAGGCTGTCGAATGCAATCGTTTTCTATCCGATCTAATCTTCATCTTGAGCTGATGCTCAAAGAATCGAATTAGATCCGAATGAGAAAGACGATTGCCTCGCAAGACTTCCTCCTTTCGCGTCGTCCAAATCACCATTCGAGCCGTGGCCATCAGCCTCAGAAACACCATCCGTTTCATCCCAGAATACGGGGGCGACACATTGTCACACGCGTATGCGCGATCAATGGACACAAGCTGTTCGGGAGCGAGACGAGCTGTCAGCTCGCCGACATGGTCCCATAAGGGGCGGACCTGGGGGCAACGGTAGAAGGCGTGCGCAGCCGTTTCTTCTAAGCCAAGGCCACACCGTTCACAGTCTGGCAAATCCGCCAAGCCCCATATGAAAGCCTTGTCGTTGAGAGGCAGCCGATTCAGAGCCAATCGCCAGCTAAGCGAAAACTCAGGGTTGCTGTGGTAATTCGCCGCTGGCGCCCAAGACCAGTAGGAGCGAAATTCCTCCTCCGACACGCCGAGCATATCTCGTAGGGGATCCTTCGCGGGCCTCTCCACTAATTCACGATAGAAGACCTTCCCATAAAATGGAGGATAGCGAGCGCTCGAGCGCCTTCTTGTGGGTCTTACAGAGAGGAAGTACGGACAATCGATAAAGAATCAGGGGGAAAATGTATGTAACACACCCTCCGCCCTGCCAATCACGGAAGGGCAGGGCGGATATTCAAGATATTTCATATTCAAGACTTTGTAGTTGTATTATACGTCGATCAACTTCTAGAATGAAATGTTTTCAGTATTTTCCATATTTTCATTATTCCACATATTTTCATTATTGTTATGGTCCAAAGTTAGTACCATGGAAGAACAACACGAAACACAACACAAGAAATAATACAAGAAGTGAAAAGGTTAGTAAGACTGTCCGACTGGTTTGGCGTGACTGCTATCAGCTCGACTCGATTCAATACCGTCCCAATAGCAAACCCGTTTGTCTCTCTTGAGAGGCGTAATATATATAGCGTTCGGAAGAGTTCATTCTTGTCGGTCTAGGTAAGCACCATGACAATTATTCTACACGTTTTTCAGCATTCCACGTGTTTTCAGTATCACACATGTTTTAATATCACGCCTATTTTCAGAGTTATACGTTTTAATATTCTACATATTTTAATAATCCATGTTTTCAAAGGTACCAGTTGAAACATTGTGGAGACAATAGTCTGAAAAATCTATGGAATAATGAAAATAGTTCTTTTGACAATTTCATACAATGCAGTAAGCCGAAGAATGTATCGGCTGAAATGTGTGAAAAGCAACGAAGATAATGACAAGAGTCTGAAAATCATACAAAACCAAGAAAATACTTGATATCAGAATTGTAGGAAAACCCAATTCTATTAAAAAGATCAAGGCAAATAATTCATTACACATGGTGCCGCTTTCTATTATCGGGTATTACAAGCGACCTTCTTCAATCCGAAATATTTTTCGGCTTTAAATAAACCACAAAGGTTGATAAGCCGTAAAAATATTTTTAAAGATCTCACAATTTCAGGAAGCACTCAATTCATTTTATAATTCTAATATATTTTTTCAAAGTTTAAAATCACATAGCCGGCCATTCTGTTTTAAAAATATTTCTTGAATTATTCCAAGTGACTTCACAACTTATTTTTTTTTTGTTTAATTCCTTCATTTTAATTCTGCAACTCATGACGTAGAAAGGATTATATTTTGAACACTAAAACGCAGTTCGTCTCGAGGCTTGAAAAAGATGAATATTTAAATAGCCTCCTCATGTTTAAGATTCTACTGCATCTCATATAATTAGCAACTTTTAATCTTTCTTAATTTTTACAAAAATAATAAAAGAATTCCTGGAAATATTTGCACTATTAATGGGAAAAATATTTCACATAATCATATGATTATTCTTGCTTCTCCATTCGCCTATAAGTTACACTCAAGAATACGTTACTTGTACCTTGTCTACAAATACATAGTATAGCATCAGTGGACAGAGTAAATCTCTAACCCTTTTATTTACTTCCAGTTAGTCTGACTTTGGGGGAAGTTGAAGCTGTATATATGTCTTGCTAACAAGGAAGAAAAATAGAAAGGAAGAAAAAAGAAAGAAAGTGAAGATGGACAAGGCGAAAATGCCTCCGTCAATTAAATGTACAGCAAAATGAAATATGCGAACCCGAAATTGTTATTTTTCAGTAATAAAACTTAGCAAAAATCCTGGAATCTTTTACGGGTTTTGCTACAGATCATTAATGGGAATAAATGTCTGTTTAAAAAATGCTGAGGCATGAAATCACTGCTTTTACACATTAACCTTTTATTTTATATAAATGAGGCAAATTATTAGGTAGTGTTGAAAGTTTGCATTAGCAGTTAAAAGCTGAAAATGTACGTACACTTCAATGTGACAAAATACTGCTGAATTTCAGCTAGTTGCATGTCAGATGTATAACTTGTAGAAGACACAGTCAGTTAAGTTCCATACGTGATACACGTTTGGAAAGATCATGTCACTTTTGATTCATAACTGATTAGGCAGAAGATTTTTCTGTAGTAGGTTGCCGTTTATTTCTGCTGTAGGTTAGTTTCTAAACAAGGCCATAGGACTCAGTTTGTCTATTCACCCATAGTTGGATTCATGCCTTTCTCAAAGGTATTAGCACGTAAGTGAATGTAATGAACTCGATTGGAATTCGAACACGATTCTCCTCTTCATTAATCTGAGACACAACACTTTATCCTTCCGTGCCACCTAGATGACTACATATCACATTGAAATTTAGAAAATGTATTATAAATTGTACCAGATATCCAAGTTTCACGTATCTAGCAGTGTTGTTATTTAACTAAACGTAGATTAATTTGACATAAGATTACATGTACGAGACACCTAGTGAGGATCGAACACATTACAAGTTCAGACAGCTGATCATTACACTATGATAAGGAGCTTTCAATTATTCTTTATACGTTTTCTTGGTACAAGGCTATAAGCATGGAACACCCAGGAGGATCGAACTCACTAGAAATGAAGTGCAAGAATAGCTTGTTAACCATTATATCTCGACAGTGTAGTATGTGATTCGTGCCAGGAAATCCAATAGGTCTTACTCAAATTTATGTCGATAAGGAACCTTTAAACTGAGAGAAATTGATCTGTGGTGACACAAATATGTACAGATTTCTCTGATACTAAAATGAGCTTTGTATTCGGTGTCACAACAGATCATGAAAATAGCTAGGTACATCAGAGAGTAGACCCAGAAGGTGGTCTTATGGTCACCAAGTACAGTAATGGGCCTCAAAGATTGTCAGTGGTTGCTCCAACATATAAACAGGAAATCAACCCGACTGAAATTAGGATACACACACACAAAACAAGCGAATGATATGGACAAGAAGGGATCCTAACTCCCCATGCGAAAAATCGAATGTTCAACGAAAATCCCGTAAGAATCATATTTCTTTGGATACAACAAGTGAATAAAAAATCATTTTAAGTGTAAAGAATTAAGTATCTTATTCTTATTGGATGATACTAAACAGCTTTAAACATATTTTCCGTTCAATTCAAGATGGATTTCATCTTTGGTTTTAAGAATTTTGAAACAGACTCAAACAGATATGAATAACTAAATAAGTACTATCCTTTGTATCTCTTAGTAAATTTTGACTTTTCATTAAAGATAGATTTCATCTTTGGTTTTAAGAATTTTGAAACAGAGTCAAAGAGAAAGATTGGTTATGAATAACTAAATAAGTAGAAAAGTAGAAATTACTTGAAAACTAATTTTATGAAATTCCAATGAAAATTATTTATACTATAAATAGTATCTTGACTCTTAACCTGTCCGTGTTACCAGAATTGTGTTGAGTCAAAGTTAGAAAACTAGTCTCTTAGCCATTTATTCATGCGTTGAATTCAGTTGTCAATTACGGTCCATACTTGTAGTCTTATGTCAGACTTATCTAAGCTTACTAAATACTAATGTGTAAGTTCTAAAACCATAGTCAATACCCCCTCCTCCTCATCTTCTATGTGCCGTATCCATTCTGTAGATAAATACGATTTGTTAAGTATAGATAGAGTCACCATTCGATATTTATATATCAAAATAAAAAGACAAATATAGATCTTTTAAAATCTGATCCTATTTTTATATGTACTATGTGATTCCTGACAGGAAATATTCGAGTCAATTTATTATGCATCAGGGAGCCTTAAATGTAGGAAGTGTTGATCTGTGGTAACCCCAATATATACTGGATTCACCCTAAGAGATACAAAAATAAGTTTTCTGTTCAACGTCACCTGAAAAAAAATCAAATGACCTCAGTGTCCAGAAGGTTAACCTAGAAGGTAATCTCAATGCCACCATTGGCAGAATCGAGCCTCGAAATATGAGAAAGCACCAACATAAACAAGGAATTGTGTTATGGTCCAGGTTAGGACCAAGGAAGAACAACACGAACACAAGAGTAGAAATAACGATGGTATATTACACGAAATAATAATACAAGATGTGGAAGGTGTTAGCATGACTATCAGTCTGGTTTGGAGTGAACTACTATCGGCTCGACTCGATTCGACCCTCTCTCTTAAGAGGCGCAGTATACATAGTGTTAGGAAGAGTTCATTCTGTAGTTATAGGTAAGGACCCATGACAAATTAACCCCAGCTGGAATTGGAACTCGGCTCTCCGATTTCCAGTTTCGAGCCGTTATAAATTGCATCTAAGCTTACAACACTTAGTATTCGCAAGCGGTCGCCTATCTACGTACAGACGAGGATCGAGGTTGTTTAATTTTGATGACCGTACGGGCCCCGGTGTTTCAACGTGATATGTCCTTAAACCATGATACATTAGAAGAAATCATTCAACGTGTATAATTAAGACTGAAGAAATAATAGAGTAGCTGGTTTAAGAAAAGTGTGTCTTTGATTATTTAAAACTCAATAGTCAATAAGAAATGAAAAAAAAATAACCAGGATTAGTGGTATTAAGATCACGAAAATGAGGTTAACTCCAGCAAAGAATATACCAGAATAGATAATGTCTTTAAAATCGGATAGTAAACATTAAACCTATCTTTTTCTTTTTCAAGCCTTTCAAAAACACAATCTTCTCGTTCTGTTATCACTGCCAGCACTCGTCATATTAATTGAATTTGCTGTCATGTATGCTGGAACATTAAAGGTAATAAACAAGTATACTATCAGTCGATAATTTTATGATTTTTAATTCCCAGTTCAGATTTCAAAAGAATTTTAAGGTTTTTCCAAAATTCTTTAGGGTTCAATAAGAAGAATACTGAATGAAAAATTATAATATTTCATGTTTCATTATTCATAAATTTCGTTTTAAAAAAATATGAAAACGTTTTCTTTCATGCCTTATAAATATAAAGAATAAAAGAAGAAATTTTTGATTGTCTTCCAAGGAAAAAAAAACGACAGTGAATATGTTTATTTACGATTTAGTAAAAAATAACGTTTACTAGAAATTCCCATGAAAATTTCACGGTTTACCAATTTTAATTATTTAAAGAATCTTCATTCTTAACTTAATGATTACCTAAGCTCATGGTGAGTTCTATGACATTAAAATATCCATATCAATTCCCCCATTACATAAATATTTGAGCTTAACAACTTTAACAAAGTATTGCAATAACAATCTTAAATATGAATGTAGGTCGTTATTTTAAGAAGTTCGTACAAATGAAAAGATTTGAAAATGACAACTTTTCCTATTTCACTCAAACAGCCGTTAAACATTTCTATCTTTCTTTCTTTTCCTTTCACAGGAAACTAAGTAGCGTCTCTGATATAATTTTCCGTCTTTCCACGCGATCAAAACGGAATAGTCCATTATTTATGAAGTATTAGCAGGAAATGTTAAACAGTTCTTTCTTTCTTTCTTTCTTTCTTTCTTTCTTTCTTTCTTTATTTATTTATTTATTTATTTATTTATTTATTTATTTATTTACCTTATTTACTTACTTATTTATTTATTTATTTATTTATTTATTTATTTATTTATTTATTTACTTACTTGCTTACTTTTACTTTTTACTTTCTTACTTGCCTCACTGAAACACCGTAGCGATATGTGTTTTCCATCAATCCACACGATCAAAACAGAATAGTCTATTATTTATGAGGTACTATTAGAGCGTAATGTACGCAAGTGCTAACTAAAGGATGGATAAGTAGAATTCTAAGATTCTATACACAGGCTGTATTAATTTTATTTTTATTGTTATAATTATGTTTTTCCTATGTTTATTAGTTAGTTAGTTAGCAAATACTTTACACCCTCCCATTAACTCAGATAACCAATGGGCTAGTCTTGTTTGGTTTCGAGGATAGAACTGTAATACGTTGCCTGTCCCCTGTCCACGAAATGGAAAAAAAGAAGATATATCAAAGGCGTTGTATGGCAATGGAAGAAAAAAATCGAAAGAAAGGCAAGATACAGGAGATGACAACACATTCATGTTTAACGTCTGTTTCAGTGAAATGGAAAAACTATCATTTTGTAATCTCTTTTTTTTTTCATTTATACCCCCTCATGTCTTTAAATAGGCAACTGCATTCATATCTATGCTTATTATGTAATGTCTATCAATATAAAATTCTGTGATTTCCTTTAGTCCGCCCGTTCGTTACATCCTCTAAAATAGGCATATATTGACCGATCGAATCCACATTTGGGGGAGAAGTAAAAACAGGTAAGGGAGTACAAAGTACAGTTACTTTTACTAGGGTGCGTAAAAACCGCGTGAAGGGTTTTTGTCGAAGTATTTTTCCAAACAAATTATTGAAATTTCATCGATTGGTTTGCGAAATTGAACGAAAGGTAGAGTTTGTAAATCTCGTCAAAAATGTTAGCGATACTTTCAACAATAGAAAATACTGTGAGGATTTTAACACATTGGTTTTGTTAAAATTGCTACGAGTATAGTCGTTGAACTCGCAAGGGGGATACAAATCATTAACTTAAGAATTAATATTAAGAAAATTCAAATATGAACACAGTGAAATTTTCACGCGTATTACTACTAATATATTAATATATTATTATATATTATTAACATATTATTAATATGTAACAGCGTATATTAATTGTTATATAAATTTCATGCACTAAATGTAACATATATTATAGGATAGACTTAGTGATAAAAAACTATACAGAGAGACAAGCCCAAGCGTAACAACGATGATAATTCTAGGTTTGGTTTGACCGAGGGCAATGCTTTATTTTCTATGATAAATAAATTTATCTTCGATTAATATTTAGTATTCGCTTACCCTTAAATAAAATGACCCGTTTCTGTCTTTGTTTGTCTGTCTGTCTGTCTGTTTGTCTGTCTGTCTGTCTGTCTGTCTATCTATCTATCTATTCTGTACTTATGTATGTGTGCATCTGTCAGTGCGCTTGCTTAAATTCTTTTATTATCGAGATGTAATTAATAATTTTGACATTTTTGATAAATCGATAAGCATTTTACTAACATAAAGGCTTATAAATAACGTATATAAACAAAAATATGATTACAAATGTCAACTGAAATATATAAAAATAAATGGGGCATAAAGGATAAAAAGAAGTTATCTCCTTTGAAATTAATTGGAGAGTTTTGAAAAAACTTAAATTTCATAATGTAAGATCAAATATTCATCATTTATGCATGGGAAAAATGAGTGAAAATATTGTTTTAAGAGGAGAATAAATGATTAAATAAAAATAGGTAAATAATGTGCAGGTATGCGCCAAAGTACTTGCTGTTCCGCTTCTAACCTGGATGAAGGAAATGAATTATTGATGGTATAAGTGAATATGCAAATTAGTGACACTGCACTGTGTAATTAATTAATTGATGAGAAATTGTTCACAATTTTTGTAAACAGCCTGAAAAGTTGACCGCGACGATACTTAAAAATCTGATTTGTCGTAAATTTGAATTCTTTGTAATAATTGTCACAAAGAATACATAAGAGAAACCTCAAGGAATCTAAATAAAAGATTATATGATTACAAAAGGGGCATTTTTACAATATAATATGTCAAATGCCTCGGTTGTTCACTGTAACGAAACTGACCACAATTTTGATATAAAAAAGCTACTCTGATCAAAGCAGCAAATAATTCACTACGATGTAAATGTCCGGAGAGTGACTTTGGTTGCAAGGCCATCTACAGTAAATTGGTGCCCTGGCCTTTCTAACATTTCACCATTCCTGTCATATTTTCTATTATTACAAAAGTGATTGGAAAGAAAAACAAAAGACCCTTAATGAATTCGGCTAAATAAAAAAAAAAAAAATTAAATTCCCAGCATCCCTCTGTCATGCGCATGTGTAGTCCTACCAACATAACAAATTTAGTCCGATGAAGTCCTGAAGGACTTTGTCATACAATTACCCCAATACGGTTTTTGATATATATAGATATATATTCTTATCTAATATATAGATATATATTCTTATCTAATATATATATATATATATATATATATATATATATATATATATATATATATATATATATATATATATGTGTGTGTGTGTGTGTGTGTAAGGATTACTTAACTGCAAATATCAATTTTGATGTTTCCCCGACTTTAAAATTTCTTGGAATTATCTTTTCTTCAAGAAGTCAGTTGTTTGAATAATATAATTTATTTAATCAAATAAATATTAAATGTACGTCCAAGTGTTCACATACAAATATATATATTCTTTGGTGTAAATAAAACAGTGCTGAATGCAAAATAACAGATATATATTAATAAATATACATAATACCCGACGCCGACAGTACGACTAGGAGTTTCATGCATTATGCAATCATCAGGTACTAAAAGAAGTGTTCGTAATTTGACTAATATTTCTGTGTCGCGCGGTTTCGCGGTGTAAGTTGGATAAAATATTACCGTTTTTAAATGTTTTATTGTACTATAATCTAAATTTAAATTTAAACTTAGGTTCAAACTTAAAATTAAGAATTGAAAATTAGAAATCATAATTTCTATTTAAAAATGACCATCTAAGAACGCTGGTAATATAAATACGTCAAGGAGACAACTCTTTTGCCAGTGTAAACCACTCCAAAAACAATAGTTAGGTAATGAATATATATATATATATATATATATATATATATATATATATATATATATATATATTATATATATATATATATATATATATATATATATATATATATATTCCCTCTGACCTGTGAACATTTACACAATGAGTTATAGATCTAATGCAGATCAAATATGACATGATGATGAGCTAAAGAATAAATAGAAACGTTTATCAATCTAACATGTTTCACTTTTATTATTTTATTAAAGTTTCGTCAGTAGGCGTAGTTGGGTTTGATTTTACTAATGCTACCCTAATTAAAAAAGAACATAATTTTTAAAAAATTATGTTCTTTGAGAGCTTAATAATAACTTTATTCCCAACTATAAAAACACGACGAAAACATTACATAGCATAGCCATGATTCTTTGAATTCTTTCTTAAATTTATATCTATCTAATACAAAGAGTACGTATCTAAAAACAGCTCCAGATTAACAGAATACTACCCAAGTACGCTGACTGACCACACAAAAGTGAAAACATTAAAACTCTTCCTATTAGAGAGAACACACATACACAATTATGAATACATATTACGATCCGATGCCCGCTTAAACAAATTAGAATTTTGACAAACTTACATATTAATGCTTATACATATTTCATAGTTTTGCTGCTCTACCCATGAAGTAAGCACAAAATTTATTTTAGTCGTTCCAACTCAGCGCAAATCTAACTTGTGCATGACTATTATAACCATTCTTACCCAAACTTACTTCTGGACCAGAAAAAGAGAACGGACACACTAAAGAGGCATTGAACACTTTGTTTTCCTACAGTTTATATATAAAAAAGAATAAACGGTCCCTAGTAGAATCTCAATTTTTTATTTCTTCTTCTTTAAATGTTTATATGTGAACACGCACACATTTAAAGTACACTAACACGCCACGTTAAATTCCATATGAGTTATAGTGATGTTATAACACAGTGATGTTATAACATGCATATATTAAAATTTTGAATAAATATTATTTGCTCTCCTCGGTATTGAGCACACTTTTAAGAATAGTGCTTTTGGTTATCGGAATTTTATTCTATTTGTACCAACCTTTGTACTTATATATATAAGACATTGTTAATAGTGAAACGTGTAACTGTAGGGATACAGGAAAATGGCCAGTGGATGGAGTTTGTAAAACGGAATGCGTCGTTTACAAAGCGGAAGTAAAGGATGCGAGTTAACAGAGCAAGGTACATGTGGGGGTGCACTGAAGGTAGCTTCAAAAAGTGACGGTACACCCACAAGTCATCGCTTAGATTAGAAAGCTATGAGAATTGTACCAGACAGGCCATCTATGTGTGGGAATTAAGGGAAAAATAATAAAAGCACTAATTTAAGCTGGAGCATATTGAGAAGATGCAGGCCTTACAGTAATGGTAGTGATGTCTGCAGACTGTGCCAAGAAGAAAAATTAACAACATTAACGTATCCAGACAAAAAAAAAAGCTATTAAATGAGAAGTCTGAAGTCATGTCGGGATGTACACACACTAAAAAGTATATTTTGGGTTTATACGAACCAGGATGAAAGTACGTATAATTTTTTCTTCACCACCCCCTTCATTCCAATTCCCCACTTTGACTTACACCCCTCCAGTTGTTCTTCCGGGTATGCGTCCATAAATAAACAAATAAAGAGTTAGAAAATTAATTAGCTTCTACTACCTGACAAAACCGCAATCGTTGAAACCATGGTAGCATATGTGGCTGAACTCTGCACGTTCGATTTTTTGAATTGCGTATCGAGCACTTTTCATATAACCGTTTACTGATTTGATTGAACTCTGACCATTAACTATTTAATCATTATATATATATATATATATATATATATATATATATATATATATATATATATATGAAGAAAAAATATACGGAAAAACAAACAAAAATCCTAATATGCAACTATGCTGTTTTAATGTTAATATAATGTCAACGTCGGACGTTTCGGTCTAATAGACCATCTTCAGGACATATTCATAAAACATAATTAACATAGACCATATTCAATTCAACATGAAAAAGACGATGGACATAAAAGCAGTACCAATCCAAACAAATAACTGAAATCTTTTATAAGATCAGCGTTCCGTTTAAATATGATCACGTCGTCGTCACGTGGGCGATGTTGTGAATATAGGTTAAAGAAGAAATAGGAAATATTTAAAAATCTAATTAAAATGACCTATTTGTTCCGTATCCTATCATTCTATCGGATTCTGATCAATATTTGATTTGTATTTTCTCCCATTTCACACACACACACACACACACACATATATATATACATGTGTGTGTGTGTGTGTGTGTGCGCGCGCGCGCGTATGTGTGTGTGTGTGTGTGTGTATTTCTAAAGGATTGATGGATTTATTTTAATCCGATATTTTTTATCACATGAAGTGTCATAATAGTGGATATTCCTAAATAAAATGGTGCATCTTTTTTTTTTTTAATACTTGTACACTCTGTAATAACGTTTGAAGTAATGTATATATAACAAATGTAATTTACACCGAACAAAACACATCAGCGAAATAGTAAAATCCGGGAAGATAACGGGTTCTAGGCAAATATTCTGTTCAATGTTATAAAAAATATAGAACAACATTACCTAATAGATAAATGAAAGGTTCAATGACTTCTGAATGGAAAATTCGCAGACCTCGATCCGTTCGTCGGAGTGAAAAAAATCTAATTGAATTCATTAAGATACTTACTGAACATAAAATGTGATATATATCAATAAATTCAATTAGATTTATCTAACCATGATGAGCTGATCAGTGTCTGCGAAACTTCAAATCGAAAAATAAATCACTGAAATTTTCATCTCTCTACTCGTGAGTGTGTGCGTCCGCAAGCACATTTGTATGTATATGCGCTTATAGACAGGTATTTGTGTTCTCTTTTGTTATCACAAAAATCATATTTTGGCTGAACCGATTGACCCTGGTGTAATATATCAAATATTTATTCTTATTCGTCTTATTTTGTATGCATAATACACACTTTGAAATGGCATTTTCTCTTATGAATGACATTTCATGTGGCTTCTTTCTTTTGTAAAATAGGAGAATGATACAGTCTATTTCGATGTGGACTATGTTCATGTAACCGTTTTGCACATGACGTCACTTAAGAGATACGTGTATATTTGGATTAATTTGAATTTAGAGTTCCAAAAATATCAGAATGTAGCTCAAAAACATAGTCTGATAATGACTGAAACAGTCGAAAGTACTAGAAAAGCACAATAAAAATTAAGTTTCTGTCGTTTAATCCTGATTTATATCCAGATGTGCAACAACTGATTTTAAAATTGGAAGATTAAAATAGAAAATTAAACAGATAGACCACGTCAGTTAAATTTATTGTATACAAATAATTGACTCTCCCGTCGTTTTCGACGTGTGAGGATCGAGAAGCTCAGTTCTTAGAATCAAACCCGCACATATCATTTGATTATAGTATTGAAGTCTTGTGTAGAACCAACCACACTTTTTGGAAGAGCTGAATACAGAGAACAGGTGCACGGTATGTCACAGGGTCTCCAAACGACCCTCCGCAGGTTTCAAATTCAGAGTTGTCCTTCTAGACCTGTTACCACCCAAATCTATAGAACTCAGTCTGTCCTGCTATTTATCTATGGCTGGGGAGAGCAGTCTTGTAGAGTCCTTGCAAATATTTTTCTTGATATCGAAGGAAGGCATGATTGTTTTAAAAGTCAATTTACTTTTATTAAGGTTTATGATGACTGTGCCTTAGACGTTCTAGGGTATTTTGACTTGTTATTAACAACGAGCAAGGTGTTTGTGAAACCTAGCATGCAGAACCTCTATGTTTTCGGGGATGGCATCAACATGAACGAATCAGTTGTTATAGCGATTATTGGTGGTGTTGACACCACATTCATTTCCATTTTTTTCCTGCTTGTTGCTGGATTCAAGTAATTACAATCTCCTGGAATACACTGTAGTTTTGAAAATCATGTGGAACTGAACATCGTTCGATACTGGAAGCAGACTGCGACTATTGAAAGTTTAGAACAATATTACTTACCCACTATGAAGAACAGTTTATACAGATATAGCAGCTTCTGTTTTCAATATTTGTTAGCGGGTTGTTGAGACAGAGGAAACGGATGACGACAACATCGTATACATCTTCACATATACAAATGCTGAGTCTGATTAGGAAGCCCATGTTCGCAGATTATACAGCTTTAGTTCATGCTTATGATTATAACCTTTTTTTATCAAGTAAAATCAGTATTCCTGAACTAATTTTGTGAGATACTTTGTTTGCCACTGAGTGAATAATTGTGCTGATCCTTTGTGGATTCTTTCTAAAGGTTTGTTACTATGCCATCTTCGCCTAGTGCTCCTTCACTTTTCGTACTGTGGAGCACAAACATTGATACGCCGGTTGTTACCTACACGACATCACTACACGGAATAAATGTTGGTTATACTTTTATTGCTAACGTCACCATGTGTTTTTAATAAAAGGTTTTAATGTTTATTTATTTGAGTTCTTGATGGATTATGGTTTATATTATTTTCTTTTCTCAGAGCATCTCTATTTTTCCATGTTTTTTTCTTTTTTATTCTTTCTTTTGTTTAGTTCTGTACTTCCGATTTTATGTTTTGCTTTTTTGTTCATTTTCCTCATGTTTTTAATCAGTTCTAGACTTGGAAGCATTTTCCACTGTTTTTTTCATTAGCCTTGCCTGTCCACTCTTTAACTATACTTAAATTTTCCATAATTCTTTTACTGCTCAATAAAGTCTGAAATCGGTTCTTGATTTCTACCAGAAATTCTCTGACGTACTTTCTGATTTCATTAGGACAGGTAACCTTCTTAAGAATAATTGAGTCCCCTCAAGTTTGGAATTCAAATTTCTCTCTACAAGTTACCATTTCATGATAGCTTCCACAATTAACTTTGATGATGACGGTTACATCTTTAACAATGTGGGTTTTCTCTTGCAATTATGATTCCAAAGACTTATTTACCGACTCCGAGTTCTGCAGCAATAAATCCGCGCTTCAGATGTAACACACAAACACACACAGAGAAACACAAACAAACGCACACACAATATATATATATATATATATATATATGTGTGTGTGTGTGTGTGTGTGTGTGTGTGTTTGTATGAAAATGGAAAAGAATTCAATGAAAACTTTTATATTTACATACGCTCTGACCTTGATATTGAGCACTTTAACCCCTAAATTTAACATCGATTAAAACTATATATTTTATCGTATATATATATATATATATATATATATATATATATATATATATATATATATATATTAATTGAATTAAATTATTGTTTTTTTCGCTACACAGTTCTAACCATGTTTCAAAATGGTTAGAACTGTGTAAAAATTCATATGTGTAGCAGAAAAACTATATTTTAAATCAATTAATTTATAATATTAATGCTCTGTAAATTTATATTGAGCACTATTTTGTAAAAATAAAAATATCTATAAGAACACCGGATTATATATCTTACTGTTCTTTATATATATATATATATATATATATATATATATATATATATATATATGGGACAGTGTTTGCGGTTATTGTCAAACAGCAGTCAACCAGTGTCAATAATCTTTGTAATTATAGTATTCGATATCAAGAGATAAAGCATTTTTGTTCTATGTGCCATGTCCCTTCAGGATGTTGGTGATCAAGGTTCTCCACAATTTCCTGCTCTTTGAAGCTCTTAATAAATTTTGTCCTTTTGTCAGCTGTTCTAAACCTTGTTCCACCTATATTTACTTAACCTTCTTCTTCTTCTTCTTCTTCTTCTTCTTCTTCTTCTTCTTCTTCTTCTTCAGGACGTTTGTTAACCATTTACACAAGCTCGCTAGATAGGTTATGCTTTGTTTTCATCTGTACCGCTTAGCGTCAACAATGGCCTGTGAGTATAAAATTTTCCAAGCTCTCTTTCTTTATTATGAGACATAAAAATTTCAACTGTCTCAAAAAGAGACTGTTGGAAAAAAGAAAAGAAAAAATAATTATTTTTATTTGTATTTTCTATAAAATTTCGTCGTTGCTAACATATTTGGTCCCTGGTATTCTCAGCATCCTTCTGTAAAAAACTCATTTCTGTTAATTCTAATCTCTTCGTCATCTGCGAGGAGATTGTCAAGCATTTACTGTCAGACAGGAGGACTGATATTACGTAGAAGTGCAGTAGTCTTTTATTTGTTTCTAACGAGATTTTGATGTTTTTTTTTTTTAACACTGTGCTTAGCATTTGGAAAGCATTTTCTCTATCTCACTGCACCTTCGGATAGTAATAAATAAGATGAAATTTTCACATATCTTTCCACTAGAGTTTTTTGGAGAATGGTGCTCCACAAGTCTTCAGTCGAATTAAGGCAGGACGCACATGTTGGCCACTTCATCCAACAAGTTTCTTCAAAATCTATTTTATTTATGCATATATCATGTTTGTGCGTGAGCGCGCGATTGTGTGTGTGTGTGTGTGTGTGAGAGAGAGAGAGAGAGAGGGGGGGGAGATGAGAGAAATAGTGAAAAAGGGCGGGAAAGAGACAGAGAAAGAAAAAGAGAATGAAAGGGAGTGGTGTCATGGGATAATGAAACATTCGTGAGACATTTTCTTACGCAGTTCTTATGAAAGAATATATGCTATATTCATTGTTACTGAAGAAGGACTGAAAATCAGCTTATCGAAACAGATTATAACAGTGCGGTAAAGCAATCAGATTTGAGAAAACTACAATGAATGGAAACGATTAGCATTTTAGTATCGATTTTCTATTATTTCCACTCGATGAACGGTCAGCATGTATTTAAGACTATTACTTTCTGGTGGGAAAATATCCTGATGCCTTTGTGGTAGTAAATGAAAAAGAAAAAAACCTGGAAAAGAAAGCAATTATGTGAATGCCGCTGACAAAAAGAAAGAAAAAAAAGAATTAATTACATAAGAAAAACATATTAGATGCAGTGAATCAAAAAGCAAAAATGACCACAGAATTGATTCGGATCAACGCGATCTTGTGTGCGAGAAGGATCATAGAATTGTTGTTAGTAAGCTCGTCACTCAGACTATTATTACCGTCGTGAGATCGATCAATGTCTAATCTCCAGCACTGATATCCTTGCACCAGATTAAGCTAAGCTTAGTAAATATTAATAATGGCGCTTGTCATGGGGCTATAGTTAGTAGACTCGTCTCACGGTTCGATTCTTACATAGTGTAAACTTACAAACTTGTCGCAGACTAAGCGCAATATAATACTACAGATGGCGCCTGTCAGGAAGCAATGTTTAAGCTCGTCACACAAGTGATTAGTGAGTTCGATGCTTGCTTAGTTCCAAACATATATCATTGTGCTAGACTAAGCTAAATTCGATATTAATAAGAGCACTTATCACGGAACAACGGTTAGCAAAGCAAGTCAATATAGTACAATTAAGAGCACCACTATGCTAAGCCTAGTATCAGCTGTATGGAACGAATGGATGAGGTTTTGACAAGTACAACAGTAGCGAGGTCGGATTTACTTGGTTCTTCCCACATGTGTATTTTTTTTTTATAACAGCTGGTTCCTTGTTTTGAAATGTTTGCAAATAATCTAGATTCTCGGAACATTACCGTTTAGTTCTCGCTACGTGCTTCACTTTTTTATCCTTGTTCCAGACTTGCTAAGTATAATAAGTATCAATATATGCATATGTATTTAAACCCGGTTGCTCCAACGAGATGAAAATTATGAGGGACGCTCCGAAAATATTACCTCCTAATTATATCCATGGAAACTACAACAGATGTTTTTGTTCTGCGTGGTATGCCCCTTCAGGGCGTGAGTGATCATGGCTCTCCACAACTTCAAATCCTCTATAGCTTTTAGTAACGTGTGTCAGTTTACTATCCCTTCAAGCTCCTCTTGGGGATCTCCTTGTCCTAAATCGTTGTTTCCTTCTGCACTTCTTGTACCTCCTATGAGTGTTAAAATTTCCAAACGTCATTATGTCCTTGAAATAGATGTCATGTTTGTTTCCATTTTCCTTACAATTTCTTCGTTGCCCCAAATTTCCGTCCATGCTATATTTGATAGCCTTCCGTTGAACTATATTGCCTCAAATCTCCTCTTCATCTGTGAGATAAGAGCTATATAGGAGAGAACTGATATTACATAGCAATTCAGCGCTCTATTCTTTCTTTCTAATGTAACATCTCTACTTCATAATACTTTCTTTAGATTTTGAAAGGTATTTTTGGCTAATCCAATGCATTTTGGGATTTCGGTAGCCTATTTCCTGTCATCTCTTAAAATCTTCCCAGATATTTAAACTACTGTACTTGTTTTCTTTTGACATTTCTGATGTTTAGCTCGGATCTCGGACTGTTACTTTAGCTAAAAACTAGACATTGTGTCTTAAAATTGATGATCAGTTCTTTCTTCCTGCTTTTCTTTACTACCTATTCTAGGAGTTCTGCAATTTTCTTTCTGTATCTGCCATCAACACGGTATCATATGCATGTCTTTTCTTTTTATTCACACAAGAGCCACTCAAGGTCGTAAAAGAAAGGAGCAAGAGGTGCATATTATGAAGATATGCAGGATAGTTGGCCGTAGTCTTGAAGAGGTTAAAATTGTAGTGATCGGGGAAGCATTCTCTTGACAGTCGGTTCCATAATGATAGTGACCAGCAATAATAAATCCTGGTTGAATAGGGTGTGTAGCACAGTTGGAGTGCAGTTGCAATTTTTTTTCTATATAGTCGCCACTATTGGTTATGCATTTTTCACCGGTGATGGATAAGAATCTACACCTTCACTTTTACACATTCATTACTGTGCTCACATCCTCTGCGTGATCTTCGTAAATATTCAGCAGGCATTGATTTAGTCAATGAGTATAAAGTTTCTTTGTATGTAACAGTTCACTGACCCTTTCTTGCCAAATACTATTTTTCCAGAGTACCGCTGAGCCGCTATCTGTAATAAGGCACCAAAAATTTGGTTTATTGAAAGAAATATTCAACCTTTACTGTAAAACTAATATTCGCCACTAATGGCGTGGGTTGATATAACATACGCAGAGGCATTATTCTCGGAGAGTTCCTCGAAACATTATTCATCATCTTTCCTCCTTTCCTCCTCTTCTTCTGCAAGATACCGAAAAAATCCTCAAATTTATTCATCGATTCACAACTGAAAACGTTTTTTTACGAAAGAATACGGAATAACCATCAGTGTAGCCCGTATGCAAGGTTGGAAAAAAGGATTTGTTAAAAATTTGTTACGACTTAATAAATATCACTGAAATAAAATCGATATAATCCGAATATTTATAACTTTAATACAATTTCCCCTTCGGGTCGTAGGCGATCATGGCTCTCCACAGCTTCCTCTTCTTTATTATCTGTCATTTGCCATTACTTAAAAAAGGTAATGGAGTTCGTTTTATTTGCTTTTTCCACGTTTTTTGTATTCAGGGTACTGACTGCCACCCCACATAAGGGTCCAGTCTAGCTTGCTACTTAGACCAGGGCTGGGTTTATGGGAGGATAGAGAAAAATGAATGCAACAAACTAGGCTGGAATATAAATTCGATTTGACGATGAGGCATCCCGCATAGACAATAGAATGTGAAATTGAGTATAGATAATACCTATACTTGCAATGTTTAAAATTCTTCTTTAAAATTAATTACATTATAAAAAAAACCGCGAAAGCCATTGTCTGGTTTCGACTGTCTCTTTCAGTTTTTATTTCTTACTTTTTACACTTAACCTGATGACATTTACCAATCAATTCACTCGACCGTCTGCAAAAGTTCGAACCTGACGAGAAGTTATTTATTTTCTACTTAACACTAATCTCTTAAACAAAATATACTTTTCATACTGATCTCTCTCTCTCCCCCCTCTCTCTCTCTCTCTCTCTATATATATATATATATATATATATATATATACACATATATATATGTACACACATACACACACACACACACACATATATATATATATATATATATATATGATAAAATATAGTTTTAAGCTATATTTTTCGGTAAAAAAGGGACAGTGGGTATGTACATATAAAAGTGAAAAGTAAAAACACAGAGTCGAGACAGTCTGTTTCATCCTTGAACACAATCTTCCAAGCTATATGTATATATATATATATATATATATATATATATATATATATATATATATATATATCAACAAATAAGATTAAATCTTTAGCTTAACTGTTCCTATTCAGATTATCTCAAGGGCTTAGTAGCAAAATTCGTAAAACTCCAAGTAGGGACAGATAAGTAGATCATTGAATTTTATTTTTGTTGTTGCTTTATACCTTGATATTGAGCAGTTTAATTACAAAGACTACTTGTCTTACAAACGCTGCCTTCCAGAAATACACCGATCGAGTTTTTTTATTTTATTTTTAGCCAAAGACAATCTTTCTTTTATATATTGGAATTTTTTGGGAAGGGCAATTCTTCGGCATTCCCACGTACATACATAAAGTATTATTTTACTCATTGATTTGTTCTGGTTAATCATTTTCGATTTCATTTGATGACGTTTATAAACAGATGGAAAAATAAAACGAATATACCATAAAGGCCGATTTTCACCTGCGTACGGTGTATACAACTGTTTATATGATATATGATAGTTTACTTCGATGCCCAGCGGCCAAAAACCCCCATAGTCCATCGCTTCTGGCACCGGATTTCAGCGGCCAACTCCATGTATAGTGGTTCTAGATAAGTACAGCGCATAGTTATTGTCTCTTGGCTGAACTATTAACAAACCGAGAACAACTTTACAGGGAGTTGGCAACTGAAATTCAGTGCCAAAATCGATGGACTATGAGGTTTTGGTTACATCTTCACATACTCTTAGTATTATATTTAGAGCGGTGATGACAAAGCATCGTTGGGTGGAGGGTTTCATAGGCTAAAATCAGTGGCCAGGTAGCAGGGTTCTCTCGATTGAATCAACAACCAGGTGACAGAGATCAAAGCTATCCTTCAAGTCGGAGGAGATCGGCTAAGCCAGCTCTACTTTGCCTAAGAAACTTTACGCATGAAGTAGCTATACTTTTTCAGGTTTGATCACAGACGATCTCCTCCGACTTGAAAGTTAGCCTTGTTCTCTGTCACATGGTCGTTGATTCAATCGATAGAACCCTGCGAAGGGCCCCCACCCCGCGGCTCAAAGGGGATTGAGACAGGTTAGGATATTTTTCGATATTTTCCAAAGAGAGAATAAATGCTATGAAATTACCCCAATTATTTGATTTCTCTTATAGGGAATTGGCAAACATACGCTGTCATTGTAATACTTAATTCTGAAAGGAACATTTCAGTTATGTAAATAAGAAAATGATATCCTTTGCATCATTTTTCTGTTCGTACCAATAATTAACTTTTCATCGTAAATCAATAAAAAAGCAAAGTGGAAAGAAAAGAAGGAAATAATTTGAAATGATATTTACACTATTTACATTATTTGAACTGTTATCCTCATCTTTGTTGCTATATTCCCGACGTTTCTTCAAGTGATTGGAATTTCGAACTGATCTCTTTATTTCGTCCACCGGGGTAGATTGTTCTAGTTCCACGTACCATGTCTTTCCTGAATGTCTCAGTATCAGTTATCATCCTTTAACTCAAATCTCTGAAGAAAACCAGAGCATACAACGGCCGAAACGTTGTGAATATGGCAAAAAATATGAGCACAACAATCCGAACAATGTAAACCGTGTAAATAATTACAATACCTCATCTCAGAAATTTCGAGGGATATCAAAATGTTATTTATCTTCCATTTCTTTATTGGTTTCGTTGCTTTCTTCTTCAGCTATATTAATCCGTCCATCCTGTCTTTTTAAATTATTCGAGTAGAGAAATCATTTCTAATGACACTCTGATACCCCATCAGGCGACGGAAGCTGATATTGTCAAGTATTTCTTAGTTGTTGTTTTTTTCTGTCACTGTTCCTTTCTTATGGCACTTTTTCAATCTGTATCAAGAACCCGTCATGTCTTGTAGATTCTGAGAGAAATTTTTCATCTTTACAGTAAGATTCAGCCTATAAAAAAACCGTCGGCCAATCGAGGTAGTGGGTTATGTTAAGGAGCACTTATATGGATAGGAGTGGAAGATAATTGTTAACTCAAAACTTGAAATGGTTAAGATTGTAGTGATCGGGGAAACAACGCCTTGAAAATTTGTTACACGGACCAGTAGTTCCCGGGAAGAAACTATTCGAGTGGAATTTGCTTTTAACCAATGGAATATGGAGGGAATCTGGGTTGTTTGCTACAATGGAAGGAATATGGCATGTCCTAGCCGTGAAGGTTAGACCCGGCGGAACCAAGGAATTATTTATTTTCGCGGATAATTATTCCATAGTATTCTATTCATGTACCTTATGAGCAGGGTTGAGCATTATCTTGCTAGTATATCACGTCACCTTACCAGTTACAAGAATGACAAGGGAAATGGTTAAACAATGTGTTCTAGATGTAAATTGCATCGTTCAAAAATCCCACCACGAGTTCAATGGTAATTATGAAGGTACGGTATCTAATCGTTCTGATAAAAAAAAAGAACTCCAGAATTTGTTGGTGAGGGACACAGACTCAACACGGAAGCCTACATTATGTGCCTTGAGGAGGTAATAATTCCCTGGGTCAAAATGGTGGCTACTAGAAGACCCGTTGTCTGGCAACAGGATTCTGCACCATGCCACAAAAGCAGGAGAAACCAGTCATGACTGTCAAATTCTGTGACCCCATCACAGACTGCAGCCCCTTGATTATTATTTGTGGGGTTTGATGAGCGAGAGACCAACAAAACTCCTTGTAACACCAAAGATGAACTGAAGGCAAGGATTATGGCAGCATTCACCAAATTAAACAGGCAGGCTGTCCAGAAGAGTTGCGGGAGATTCTGAAGTCATCTTGAGGCCGTAGTTGAAGCCAATAGCGATTTTATTGAATAAATTTACTCTTTACTATTTCAAGATATTTTTGTATAATTTTGGTAAATATATATCTGTTAAAATGAGATGTCAGTATTACTTTCGTTTTTGCGTCTTTTTGACGACAATTTATCCATCGTGCCCTGCATATATGTGCAGGTGGAAAAAAAGCAAATATTGATAAGATAGTGAGAGTCGCAAAGCACTGTCTGAGGCCCTCAGTCAAGCTTGACATGTCCCTGGTCGGGGCATTCGGGAGCAGTAGGTGCCGGTCCTGCAGTCTGTATGGTTATGACAGCATCGCTGGGCGGAAGGTTTCCTAAACTGAATCGACATCCAAGGCAGAGAATTGACCCGATGGCATCAAAGGTCTCATGTCCGTGACTTAGAGATCCTCCAAGTTCAAGGCCATAGGTTGTAGTTTGACCAGGAGAGGATCCATCAGGTCTACTTTGCTCAGGACATGCTACGCATGAATGAATTCCTCTCCGTTTTTTAACATAGATATATAGTGAGGAGCGCACTGACACTACTATCACATGTGTTTATATGCGTTGAAATTTATAAAATCTTTCACCCTTAAACGATTTTTCAGGAAAAATACGTAACTCATGTCTAGTAACTGTTATCGCTCTTTATGTACTGATGTGGATTTCCTTCCTAATCTTTGATTTCAAGTTGTATGGAATGTCACTTATTTTTTCTTTGCGGTACATGTGATGTGCTATCCATTTTATTTGTTGCCACTGTCCTCATGTGATGTGATTTCTGGTATTTCGTATAACTGTTTGTGATTATGTTGCGCCAGTCCACTATGTTTAAGGAAGAAAGGTTCTTTACTAAGAGACTCAGACTTTCATATTAAGAAATTGATAAAGCCCGATAACTATTTTATATATTTTCTGTTGATACGTTATTTTAATATGTACAATTTTTTTTAAAGTAAATCCACTGTTTTTTTTTTTTTTAAATAAACAGTATTAAATACATTTATCGGTCTGAATGTTCGAGAACCTTGAAGAAAATATGCGCTTCTCCGACTGGAATCGATCCTGTAACCCTAATGCGAACCATCTTTTGATCTGATGCGTTGCTAAACACACACACACACACACACACACACACACACACACACACACATATATATATATATATATATATATATATATATATATATATATATAATGGGTTGGTGTCAAGGCTCCCTGGAAGCCTCTTGGGAGTGTTACACACCTTCGTTAAAAATTATCCAACCAGGAGAAAGAAACACTTGCAGCGACTTAAGAGGATCCAATAAGGTTGACTTGTTCTTTTTGGGGTTACAGAGTACATTCGCTTCTTGCTCACTGATTGTAGTGAAACATATTTTTACACGTTAAACATTTTATTCACAGGCATTCCTTGATGTCGTAGGTCTTGTAATCTGGCGATGGTCATATTCATAACGAGTTGACATTATGTATACACGGATGCGTTACTATGCTTAAACATTAGCGTATTAAGAAAATGCAGTGCAGATATGTAGAAAAATAGGAAAGAACACGTTAGGTAAATAATGCGGAGTTCTTTAGTATTTTTGTTTTTATTTTAAAAAACAGTGCTCCATACAAAAGTAGAGCTTAAATTATAATTATTTTTGAAACATGAGAACTCTTATGAAGCGAAGGAAAATAATTATAATATATATATATATATATTGTAAGAATGAGATTGATATAAAAAGCCATCTTAAAAGTCAGCTTTAAAAATCTGATTTTTTTGCATTCTGTCTGATCTGATTGGTTTGTGTAATCTCGTCGAATAGATCGATCAATCTCTATTCACCTCCAATGTCCTATGTTTTATCGCTCATCAACGCGCTGAAGCAGAAAGTATTTCGATAGGAAATTCTTTATATATGATCGGCCGGCTGATCCTTTTTATCTGCAAGATTGGAGCAATCTATTTTCCCATGTGGCCTCTGGCAAAACCAAGTTGTTGAAAATATCTATCGATCTAAATATACACAGAAAAGGAGAGGAAAATAATGAGTGATAGAAGACAGAGAGAACGAGAGAGGGAAAGAGAAAAGAAGATGCTGCTGCTGCTTCTGCTGCTGCTGCTGCTGATGATGATGATATCAATTACCACATCCGGATGGATCCCCATTCATATACATTTGCGTCTGTATTCAGATTCACTTATACGATATAGCCCTACATATACAGCCATTAAAGTCGTCTAGTATGATTGACGCTGTGCTAAGACGAAGCAACCTTTCCGGCCTACACATTATCCTCTTAGCAGTTTCTTTAAGTATGTTCGATTAACGGAAATACCTACTAATAAACGTTCTGAAGAAATGTTGTTTGCGTTAAAAGATGGTTAGACTACAGGATTGATTGAAAGACAAACACTCAGAAAATACATAGTTTGGTTGTTTTTATTTAGCGGCATACCAGCATCCATGTGTTATTTTAATGCCGCTGTCTAAATATTTTGTATGCAATTCATTTTATTTTTGGACTGTATGACAGTAAGTGCTGGGTGATCCCCTCAAAGATGAAGAATAGACTTGAAGCAACAGAAATGGGTTTCTACAGAAGAATGCTGAGAATACCATGGACCGAACTTGTGAGTAAAGACGAAGTTTGGGCAAAATGGAAACAAAAAGGAAATTCAAAATTAACATCAAGAAGAGACACTTGAGGTTTCTGGGACACAATATGAGTAAAGAGAGCTTGGAAAATCTGATGTTCACGGGACAGATAGAGGGCAGAGAAAAACAACGCAATACTTCCCTTAATGGGCTTGAATAAATGGATGGTGGAACAGGGCTTAGGAGAAATAACAGAAAGATAAAATTTATTAATAGTTACAAAAGAGAAGAAGTTGTGGAGAGCCATGATAACCTACACCCTGAGGGGACACGGAACATAAAGAAGAAGATACAAATATTGCTAATTAACCCACAGCTGCGGGGAGAAGAGGTTGATTCATATCTTTCTCAAGGGTATATGCGTATAAGTGGGTATAAAGAACTCAACTGGAATTGAAGCTTAACTTTCCTAATTAACAATTTCCATTACACCACTCGCAAATCCAAACTTACAGTACCTGGTATTCCAAAGTGGTCCCCCATCTAGGTACTGACCCGACACGACATTGTTTAACTTCAGTGATCGTACGGGAACCTCTGTTTCAACGTGATTTGTGCGAAAGCCTCAGTTAAAAAGGAAAACTTTTGATCAAATGTTGATCGGATGGAAGCATAGATTTTTGTATTAATGGTTACGCGCTAATGTAGAAGTAAAAAATAAAATAATCTTGTACACAGTAACTGTATTTAGATTAAGTTGATTAGTAATAAGCCTTAGCGGAGTTTATTATACAGCCATCAAATAGATTACGCTGTCCACATTGACACTTTGGTCTCTACTGCAATAGATTTGATAGAGAACTTGAATGAGCAATATATTTACTATTTTCTTCTGCCAATAAAGAATTCAGTTCGAAATTCCAAGACGGTTAATGAGTAGCAAAACAGACATATGAAGAATCCCAGATAGCACAATGGTCGAAACATTGCGACTGTAATAACCAAGATGACATGACAGTTCGAATAGCAAAGCATATAATGGTAATTCCTGATTTCAAAATATCTGACAAAAATTCGCATTTTCTTTGACATCGATTGCTAATCAAACCAATCGAAAACAGACAAAATGCAGCACAAACCGTAAAAGCCATAAACATTTCGATTAAGGTTCTTACTTTCATGTCTATTCTGACAACTGACAACTCAAAAATGAAATAAAATTCGTACAAAATAATTAAACTCGGTAAAAGAAAAGAGGGAAAATGATCTCATAATAGAAACTGCAATTAATGGTAACATTTATGAACTGGAAAAAAATTCTCTTCATTTATTTAGTGATTCACTTTTTTCTTTATGATGCCTGATATTCTTTTCGTTTTCTTTTTCTTTCTTTCTTTGAGTTAAACATGTTTTTTCTTTCTTTTAATCATCATCATTTTTTTTTTTTCTTTTAGTAATTTTCTTTCTTTCTTTCTTTCTTTATTTATACACATTTTTCTAATTTACTCTTTTTTTTATTATATTCTGGAAGTTGTTCTTGCCTTCTGTCTTATTTTCTTTGTTTTTTTTTTTCAATCTTCTCTGGCAGTATTTCCTTCTTTCTATTATTTTTTTTATTTTTCTATCCTTCAATCCTTCATTGTTTGGATTAATTTTTCTTTCTTTTTCTTTTCTTTTCTTTTTCTTTTCTTTTCTTTTTCTTTTCTTTTCTTTTTCTCTTGCTTTTTGGTTTTATTCTTCTATCTTAAAACGGCTTCTTTTTCCTTCTTCGTTTCTTTCTTTTTTCCCTTCTTTCTATTTTATTTTAGCACTGAATATTTCATATTTTCGTTTGTTCCTAAATATAAATCTCTTCCTCAGGCGACTGTCATAGATTTATGCTTTCTCTATCACTCCTTACACTGTATATCTTACCTTTCAGCCATTTTCAGTTCAGGATTTTGAGGGGCTACGCTGTTTATTTTTACGCTTCCTTTTTGGATGAATATTAAGTGTATTCTAACAGAGGACGAAAAGTGTGACCATGAGACCCGAACACACACTGGGATGGCCAAAGATGCATTCCAAAACTAAACACTGTATTTAAAGACAGAAAAACTTTATCTGTCCTCCTATATACCAGTGAATGCTGGACAATCTCCTCATACATGAAGAAGTAACTGGAAGCAACAGAAATTTGTTTCTACAGAAAGATGCTGAGGATACCATGAAACAAACATGTGAGACACAACGTGGTTTTAGTCAAATGAAAACAAAAAGGAAACTTATACTTAATATCAAGAAGAAACAGTTGAAATTTCTGTAGCACGTAATGAGGAAAGTGGGCTTGGAAAATCTCATACTCACAGGACAGATTGAGGGAAAGAAATACAGAGGAAATGGATGGTAGAATATGGTTTGGGAGAAATAACAAAAAGGCAAAACTTATTAAGAGCTACAAGGGACAGGAAGATGTGGAGGGGCATAATCGCTTACGTCCTGAAGGGATACGGAACATAAAAGAAGAAGTTTGAGCTTTGTCGATTTTATCATTCTATTACATTACTTCGCGTGTGCTCTCGAAAAATTGCTAAACTTTAAAATATGCATGTCAACATCGTAAATTTATTTCACTTTTGAATTTCTATTTCTTTTTGGATTCAATAAAAAAATGCTTTGAAATAGTCTTGTTAATTTTTATCAATTTCTTCTCTGAAAAATTTCATTTTTTTTCTTCGCTTTTTCGTCCATCTATTTATATGTTTCGTCTTTCGTTTCTCATTTTACCGAAACTTCTTATACGTTGTTATCTCTGCTTCTTTGACATTTCCATCTCTTTTATATTCTTTTCTTTATTGTCTTCTTCCAATGTCCACTAATTACTATTATTATTATTATTATTATTATTATATATTATTATTATTTATCCTTTTTTTTCCTTTGTTTTCCTTTTCTCCACATTCGTTTTTCATTTTTTCTCATTTTTCTGCCGCTATCAGTTCTTCATTTCTTTCTCTTCCACCCCACTATTTGTTGTTCTACCTTTTCTTCGCTTACATTTTTCTCTTCTTCACTTCTCATCTTTCTTCTATCATTCTTTTTACCTTTAGTTTTTCGTCTATTCTCCTTTTCGAGTTCATTTCACCCTATGTTTCCTCTTTCTTATTCTTTCTCAACTTTTACTTCTCCATCATCATCATCATCATCATCATCATCATCATCATCATCATCATCGTCGTCGTCATCATCATCACCATTATCATCATCACCAATATTTTCATTCTTATTTTTTTTCTTTGTTCAATATTTTTTCGCTTTTTTTCTTTTTCGTTTTTCATTTTTTCTTTTATATCATTCATTTCCTCTGCCTTCTACTCACTTTTTATCCGGCTCTAACCTCCAACTCACCCTTTTTTCACCTTCTTCATTCTA
Organism: Acanthosepion pharaonis; assembly: GCA_903632075.3. Lineage (NCBI taxonomy): Eukaryota > Metazoa > Mollusca > Cephalopoda > Sepiida > Sepiidae > Acanthosepion > Acanthosepion pharaonis. Next base: position 967,568 of record CAHIKZ030004736.1, on the reverse strand, counting down.
TTTCTTTATTTCTCTTTTTCCTCTTTATTATTATTATTATTATTATTATTATTATTATTATTATTATTCGACAGGCGTCGTCTGTAAATATCGCAAGTCATTTGCTGTCAGATTCCGGCAATATGATAGACGACACGAAATTAATATTCATATCGCCTCCTTCTACATCCAAAAGCAAGATAGCCATTTTCTGTCTTGGAAAACTATTTTTTTCTTCTTCTTCTTCTGTCTCATTTTCTTCTTCTTTGTTTTGGTAACTGTGTATCTAAAAGTTTCGTATTGGTTTGTTGAAACATATCGTCATTTATTATTATTATTATTATTGTTGTTGTTGTTGTTGTTGCCACTGCATGGCCGGGTACCAGTTTCCATTGACAGATCAGAATCGGTCGATTTCTTCAGATATTCCAGATCGATCGTTATACCTATTATCATTTTGTCATTATTTTCTTTTATGTATTTTTGATTGATGCTTGTTTGCTTTTTTATTTAATTCATTATTCAGACTCATCAACATCTGTCTTTGTAATTTGATCGCACATGATTACGAAACAGAGAAGCCATAATATTGCGTGTCAAGACTTGGATGAGTTGAACAAAAATAATTCAATCATTAGAGTTGTCATTAGGTATTCTACAATCATAAACCGATGGCTAGATCATCACCTCACGTGTACATCTATCTATCTATCTATCTATCTATCTATCTATCTATCTATCTATCTATCTATCTATCACCATTTATATCTATCTCTCTATCTAATTATAAAAAAGTATAAGGAAAATATTCGTCAATCCTGTCGACAAAAACTTACCAGAATCAATCTAATTGACAAAAATATCCGACAAAAAACGTGCTACAAATCACAAAGAAACACAACAGAAAGATAACTAGTACATCACTAATTCCCATAACCCAAGCATGTAACTGTAGTACAAAGTCCAAATACTCACTAAACGGTAACGTCCTACAAAAAAAGTAATGTACCAAACTACAGTAGAATACAAAGCAAACCAACAAAATATATAGGAATAACAGAAGGTCTCTGGAAACAGAGAAGATTTTCACATAAACATCATTTCGTAGCAAAAACTACTTAAACAACTTCATGACGGCACAATGCATAAATAGAGCTTTAAAAACGGAGACGTTGCAATTAACATTCAAATAGAAAAAGCTGGTAAAATTCCTCCTTAAGCATCCAGTTTTTCGATCAGCTCTTATCAAAATGGATCGTTGATGAATTCTAAACTTGTGAGGCATCTATTTTAGAATCGAACTTAAACAGTTGAAGTAAAAGAAGTCTTTTTTCAAGCTCCAAATCACTAGTTTTCCGAAAGTTCATATTCACACTATTTCCACAGTAGTCACTTCAGTTTCTATTTTCTCTTCAGAATTACTGCCAATCGTGATTTTCTGGCTTGTCTCATCGTCAATAAGTTCATGAAGTATATAATGAACGATGATTGTATCAAGAATGTTGTCGATAAAGTGCCTGCGATGGACCGTTTATATTATTTTTTAAGTTTTAAAATTCATCCACATTGCAATTCTGGTCCGACTCTGCTGTTATCTGAGGATTGCAGATAGCATACGATTGCCCTCTAGTATAAGACACAAAATAAACGCTAAGGTAGATCCTTTTAATTGTAGGGATTAAAACTACTTCCTTCTATCAGTTGAATTACTTCCTTCTAAGAATCGAGATGGGGAATAATTCCATCTGTCATTCGAGATGGGGATTGCATCCATTTATCAGTCTGGGTAGAAACTACTTCGAGATGAAACTGCTTTTTTTATTAGTCGTAGTAGATACTACTTTCTCATTCGAGGTTCTAATAGTCGAGGTAGAAACTACTTTCATATCTCTTGCTCATTTCTGCTGAATTGGAGCTTCATTATTTGATCCAAGGGTTGAACTCGTGGCTATTAGATGACAGTAAAAATAACTGACACTACAGGGACAAAATATCACAACAATCAACAGATATCCCATATCAGCCAATCAATGGACACCTGATGATAACCTGAGGGTACTTGGTCGAAACGTTGTGTAACATCTTTATCAACCGATATGATCATAGTTCGAAATAATACGCGAATATTGACAATTACTCATTTCAGAAATTTTAAGGCTAATAATAATAATAGACGTAAACAAGCAAAGGAAATATGTTAAAAGAAAAACTAGTCAACAAATAAATAATAGAATAGGGACGGTTTACATCATTTACATCGTTTGGACTGTTGTCCTCGTCTTTCTTACCTTACGACATTTCGGCTGTTGTACGCTCTGGCATTCTTCAGGATCTCTCTATATTTCTGAGATGAAGTATTGTAGCAATTTACACCATTTACATCGTTCGGACTGCTGTCCTCATCTTTTCTGCCATATTCACAACGTTTCGGCCCAGTGGATAAAAGCATTGGTTGACTAATCTATAAAAGTAACATTACTCAAAGATTTGTGAGTTCAATACCTTGCCAAAGCAAAAAACTTGTAGAGTTGCATTATTAAAGGGAATTAACTGAATGTGAGATATCCCCCAAAAGCGTAACACGTGGAATTAGAACATTGTACCCCCGTGGACTAAATAATGTGTTCGGTTCGAAATTCCAGCTTATATCACCTGAAGAAGGTCGAAGCGTACAACGGTTGAAACATTGTGAATATGGCAATAAAGATGAGCACAGCAGCCTGAACGATGTAAATAGTGTAAACAGTTACAATACCCCATTCCAGAAATATACAGAGAGAGAATAAGGAGGGTTTTGAGCAGGAAATGCTACTCAGAATTTAGTTGCACATAAAAACAACTGTGTTGAGGTATTTCGTGGGCAAATTTAATTTCAGCTCTCGGTGTCTCAAGTAAAAATAATAATGATGCACTGATTATTTATGAAGTCGAGTTTTTTTTAATCATAACCAGTGATAAGCTCCCTGTTCATCTTTCCTATTTCTCCTGTCTATTGTTCTTCTATCTCTCGCTTTTTCTTGCAATCTCTCTTTTCCTCTCTGTTTCTTTCTTCCGTTCTTTCTCTCGTTTATTTCTCCGTCTATCTCTTTCTACTTCTCTTCATTCCCTTCTTCTTCCCTGTTCTCTTCATTTCATTTTTCGTCTTATCTTTCGCTTTCATTCACTCTCTTTCTCACTTTCACCTCGTTTATTTCTACTTCCATTTCTCTCCTTTTCTAACTTCGACTTTTCCTATCTCTCTCTCTCTCTCTCTCTCTCTCTCTCCCTCCTCGTCTCATTGTTTTTCCCTTTTCTCACGTTCTTTATCTTAATTCCGGCTTACCGCTGCATCACGTTGAAATGCCGGTTCTCGTACGGTCACATAAGTTAAGCAACGTTGAGCCTGGTTAGCAACTAGATGGGCAACCACTTGTAAGCTACTGTAGGTTTTGGTGTACGGGAGAGCCGAGTTCCAATTCAAGTTGGGTTCGTTATATTCCCTTGTACGCAAATACCCTCTTCTGCTCGTGAGCTAGTAAGGTTATTATACCCCTCCCAAATTATTACAGTCTAAAAATATTTTCTGCAAAAGGTTGATAAGCCGTAAAAAACAAATCAATCATGTCTTAATTCATTTTCCCTTCCTGTTCTCTTTCATTCACTTTCTCTTTTTCTTCTTATTCCTTGTCTCTTTATTTTTCCCTTTCTATAGTTCTTTCTCTTGGTTTTTGCCTTCCTATCTCGCCCCACATGACTTCCTTCCCATCCACTTACATTTTCTTTTCCTCTCATTTTCTTTCTTGCTCACCTTTCTCTCTCTATTTCATTCTCTTTCTCTTCACTCTGTCTCTTTTCACCTTCCCTTTCCCTCGTTCTTTCTCTTCGTTATTGCATCTCGTTCTTCTCCCTTTAATCTGTTTATATCCCTCTCTCTCATTTACGTTCTTTCCCCGTCTTTCTTCCTCGACCGTCTTTATATTTACATATTCCTAATTTTCTTTTTCTCTTTTCCTCGTCTTCTTTTTGTCTCTCTCCCCTCTTAATCCCTTCATTCTCCTCTCCCATTTTCTCGCTTCCTCTCTCTCTCTGTTTCCTTTGTCTTCTTCTCTTCTCTCTGTCAACTTATCCATCTTTCCCCCTCACTGACGTAACTAAAGCGTCCATCCAACGAGTAAATTTCATATCTTCTGCATTTTAACTTTTCGAATAAGTCTTAACACATGTTTAGAATTTTATGATGGTGAAACTTGTATCTTAAAATAAAGACGAAATATTTTCTTTCTTTTTATTCAACGACATTATTTTCTTTTCTACTGTGCTGAATATCATTTAAATACATTAATATCAAGGCGCAGTTGCCTACAATTTATTTTCTTTCTTTTAGTTTTTTCTTTACAGCATTAAACTGTTTTCTCTATTGTTGTGCAGTATTTTGAGTTAACGCTTGTTTTTCTGTTTAAATATATCTTTAGCATTTTTTATGCTGTTTAATTCATGGAAAATTAAGCCTGTACATCTAGACGCATCTAATGCCAAAACTTAAATAACTCCAGCGAACGAGAAGCTAAAGATACGCAAATCAAGCAAGTATGAAAATGTAAACATCTGGGAACTATTTTAACATTGGACAGCAAATGTGACACCAAAATCCGAAGGTGCATTGGAATAGCAACAGATGCCTTCCAAAAACTAAACAATGTATGAAGTAACAAGAAAATTTCGTTAGAAACAAAGAGTATTGAACTCTTATGTTTATTTCAGAATTTTAATTGATTTTGATAATTTTTGGTTAGTTTCACTTAATGTAGATAGCTTCTAAAATATATAAGTACACAAATATATCCAAATGCAAGTATATGGATAGATGTATATGTATATGTGTATGTACGTATTAACTGAAAGGAAGTCCTTTGTCTAGTAAAATTAGCGAACGAAAAATCCGATCAGCCAGCCATACGTTAATATTTTTTACGCCTTTTTTTTTTTTAATTATTTGATGTTTTCACTTTATCTCATGTTTTTATGTAAAAATATTAAAAATAATTCAGCCTACCTTTATTTGTATCTTATCTGTGTCCAACATATATATAAAAAACTTTCTTAGTAAAACGACGTACACGATATTTGCAGTTGCTTTTCTGTATTTTTTTTGTTTTTGTTGCACTATTTTGTTGTTTTGCTACTTTTTTTATACGTTTTGTTGTATTTTTATCGAGAAAAATAATCTTCGTCAATTTGTGCGAAAGCGTTTTCATTTACGTCTTGTTTACTCGTAACATTTTACAAGAAGCTATGTTTTATTTTCTTTTAGCTTAGACACTGACACCAGCTGGTGTACGCGTTCGTAACCGAATCGAGGTTTACTGGAATCTGTTCGTTCGCAGAAAAAATGTTGTTGGATGCGAGAATGTTAATTGGATAGTTACTACCTTCATGAAAATGAGTTCACTGTGTTATTGTAAATCGGTTTCTTAATTTAATATTGTAGCATTTTTAATGTTGTTGTGGCTTTTAAATGAACATTTTAAAAGCGTGTATTAATATCTATAATTTTATATCGATTCGTCAATGCTTAGAATATTGATGTCACGTATGGTCCGGTACCCTTGATAATTACCTCGAACTCCTTGATAAAACCCAAAGACAAATCAGCAATATTATTGGTCCTGATATTGCGGCTCGGCTCGGATCCAGTCACTTTTCCCATTGACATAAGCTTGCTCCTCTCTCTTTTCTATAAATACTTTCATAGTAATTGTTCGGATGAGCTATTCGCTATGATGCCTAGAATTTAACCGCAGTACTAGACAGGCGATGAGATCTCATCAATTTACAGTTGAGCTAGTTAGATATAACCGTAAATTCTATGCTAACACTTTCTTTTCTAGCACTTCACGCTGCATGCTTTCCAGCCAACATTAATCTGCAATAATTGAAATGTAATATTAATCACTATCTACTCTTCTCCTGAATACTCTTTCCCCTTCCCGCACATTGTTAATGTTTCTGTTTTTAATCCTTCTACACCCTGTAACATCTTGCCTTGCATAGGACGATTCCGATTAACATATTAACAACCATATTAAAACGAAGTGAGGTGGGGAATAGCAATAAGAACAAATATTATTACCCCACTTTAAAGCGGTGAATGGCAAAAATATAGTCAAAAAGCAAACAAGAAAGAAGACAGACAAAAATGGCTAAGTGGTTATAGGTCTTGGCTCTTCAGAGCTCAGTTGAATACAAAACATGTAGGACAAGAGGCGACGTGTTGCATGAGCAAATGTTGTCCCCTATAAAACATTGCTTTGGGCTTCTCCCCGAAGAGGACACTTTAGCCTCACCTCACTTACACTCTTGATAAAACAGGTGTTTCAGTATCACCATCAGGTGAATAATGGAAATAAAAAGATTTATAAACTCTCCAGGCTCAGATCCATAGCCTCTTGTGACCATAGAGTGCTACACTTTTGTTAAGTTAAACTGGTTGTTTGTTGTGTACTTATCAATATGTGTAAAAATCTCAATAAGTTTCGATTAGTGGCATGTGTATGATTATAAAATTTTAATTTAGCGTTTGTTATTTGTAGTTGGTACAGAGGTCAACAATGTATATGGCACGAACCTGGAGACGATATATCACTGGCTAGCATCCCCAAAATATAAATGCGGAAGTAAAGATGAAACAGTTTATACCTCATTAGTAGTTAATGTGATCCCCGATGTCAACCAAAGGTTAACGAGCTAATCTAGTGGACCATTATTATTGTTTGGGAAAATAGACGTTCAGTGGGTGCCCCTTTCTGGAGTCTATGTGCCCAAATTAATCTAAGGTTAGTAATTTCATTTTTCTTTAGCGTGATGTAATCGCTAGTGAGCTAGTTTGATTGGCCTTTACTAATGGACATCGAGTTCGATTCTAACAAAGTTCTCTATATTTATAGTTTTTTGCCAAACTAAGCTAAGCATGATAAATATCTATTACCATTCGGAAATTAAACAAATTACAATTTTGGTAACCTTCCCCGATGCTGGAATTTCTTCATTGCAATTAAAAGAGAAGGTTCTAAGTCAATCTCTCATGTCTGAGACATCGAAGATGGGAACAATTTCTAACTTTACGTTAATCATGGCCTTGTGTCAAAACTACACTCTGTACGGATTATGTAAACGGTTTCTTTAGTTGTCGATGAGCAAAAGTTTTGTTCTTTTATATCATGTCTATGCGAATTCTTCAGAAGTTGTAAATAAGATTTTATGTTACAGATGTCTTTGAGTGGATCCTTTTTTCCGAAGCATTTGAATATCCAACGAACCCTAATAAATGGTTGGTTCCCATGGGAGAAAAGATTCAATATAGAGACAAGCAATTAGTAACATAGAATATCAGTCGTTTAATGATCGACATCATTGGTGAAGGCAACAAAAGCATAAATTCAGGGATAGGCCAAAGAAGCAATTGGCGTGTCGAATGTATTGAGCTATTGGCTTAAGAATCGTGACAAATTAGGAACAGACTTGCAGAAGATGGAATGATATTAGAAACTATTAAGGATAAAGAGGATAAAGGAAACAATTCAATTGAAATCATCCAGAAAGCACTTACCCGTTTGCTTTCAATGCAGTAAAACCCATAAAACTATGCATTACTCTCTTCAAAGATTGAGGATTCAAGGTCTTACCCCGAAGTTGTTTAGTCAGAGCTTTCCCTTTCATCGAGGAATTTTGTTCAGTCGTTGCTATTTAATAATAGTCAAAGATTCTATTTGACTGCTCGTTAAATGAATGCTCTGACACATGCGAGAAAAAGAGGCAAAACTTTTCATATTTTATTATCGTTGGAATAAAAGACAATTCCTTAGCCATAAAATGGACTCTGCAGTTTTCTTTGATCACTTTCGACGTTAAATGCGGCATCGGGCTTTGTCTATAGTTTGTCAAAGGTTTTACACCAAATCTATCTTGGAGGGAAATAGAAGATCTCAGAACAGCAACTGATATTCTTTGTTAACAAAAAACAGATAAACAAACTGAACGTTGCGTAATTTGCGTCAGGAAATAAACTAAATGACTGAGAATGACAATCGGGATCCAGTGCTTGAATCACGAAAAATGACGACACTTTCCTTAAGATTCGAATTATTTAACTTATAAAATCACTTACAAAAATTGTGAAAAATACTTTGTAAATTTTTTATAATCATTTCACTTCAAGCAAGACTATAAAGGCCACTAAGTCGCAAGAGGTTACTGAGTGCGAGGGAATGTGATAAAAAGAAAACAAGGGGAGATTAAAAAAAAAGAATTAAGAAGACAATGATAATGATTGAGATTGCTTTTAAATTTTTGAATATAAAAGTTGATGGAAATCAGGACGCCGAAAAAGAGTTCAACAAGCGAAAAGTGCGAGAGAAGAAACCCTTGGCATAGAACTTACGGTTCTATGCTAAAAGTTATGCTAACAGGACTAGAATTTTTAAAATCATTTTCTGTTACTAAATTGTACTTGCAATTAGTTAATTAAAACACAGTTCATCGAAAATTATTTCTACTAAAAATAAAAGCTGGAGATTTTGTATCGCTCAGATTAATAGACAGGATGGAATTTTATGATTTATTTGGTCAAACAACTTTTTTTTAGTAGAACTGTACAAATAAATAATCGATAACATCCAAATCAAATATTAATAAATATTCTTAACAATAATAATAAAAATCTTGAATGGAAAGTTAAATGGAAATACAAGTAAAAAATATATAATAGATTACAATGCTTCTTTTAAGAAAAGGAAATTAAAATGAAAGTAAGCGGTAGTCGAAAATTAATAATAACCGTTGTTAATAAAAATAAAAGCCGAGGGAAAAATAAAAGCCGAGCCAAAAATTAATAATAATAATTGAAAATGCTTCTCTGGTAAAAAAAAATAAAACATAAAATGAAAGTAAATGTTAGTTAAATGAAAACTAATGGTCGATAATGTTTCATTTCATAAAAATGAAGTTGAAAGTAAACACGAATTTAAATAAATAGTAATAATGTTACTCGTTATTTTCATGAATTTTTTTTTCTTTTTGGCAATGTTCTCAATTTGGCATAGCGCAAGCAACGCACATGTCGTATATGGAATACGGAAAAATGGTCAGATGGTCGTGGAGAAAATGTTAATAAAAGTTCTTTGTGGTTGAATGGTTAACAGCACGTCAGACCAAATGACGCTTTAAGTATGGAATATAGGTTCGATTCCTATCCGAGAAAGAAATATTTTCTACAACATTTCTCGAATGTTCAGGCCGGTAAATGTAATTAATACTGTTTAGTTAAAAAAGAGCATTTACTCAAATAACTTGTATCCATAAAAGTAACGTATAAACATAAAATATTATATATATATATATATATATTATTATTATTACTTAAACGTTATTTTTTAGTGGATACCCATTTTTGAGTAAACGTATCGTTTAGTTATTAAACAGTATGTTTATTATTATTTAAATCTATCGGCCTGTTTGTCCGAAAATCTTATATAAAAATATGCGCTACCGGAGGGCGTATATTTCAAGATTTCCCGGATATTCAGGCCGGCAGGCGAAAAAATAAATATGCTATTTAATAAATAAACGGGCGTCTATTCAAATATGGGTATCCAATAAAAATATCGTTTAAGTAATAAAATCTGTTGGATTGATGACTAAAGATCCATCACTTCTTTATATATATATATATATATATATATATATATATATATATATATATATATATGAAATATGGAAGGCAAAAGTCGTCTGATAATCATATATCGGAGAAGAGACAAAGATAAGAGAAATCATCAAGCGACAAAAACGAAGAGAGGAAAAATAATAAATATCAGGTATATCCGTGAAGGTCTTTTTAATAGCCAGATATTTCAATCTAATGAGATCAGTGTAAACTTCTCCGCAAGACTCTCTCTTCAGTCATACCCTTTCTCTGCTTTATATTAACGACCTGCCGAGGAACATTCATAGATAATTAGTAAATATATTTGCAGATGATACGACACTTTATGGGTGCCTCTTCAAAACTTTAAACGACCAGATCCTGGCAGTTGCTCTCTCCTTTGACCTCTCTCTCACGGATCAATGAGGGAGGGACTGGCTTGTAGTCTTTAATAGCTCCAAAGCCAGGTTAGTAAGGTTACTCTATCCCTATTTTCATAGTAAATATTCAGTTCTATTATTTAAGACCTTTACAAGTCAGACTCCGAGAACACAGGGTTGATCCATCTATATTCCTTTCGTATTCCATTGGCAAGAAGGAAGCTCCATTCGGACAGCTTCTTCTCTAGAACTCAGTCAGTTATGTGAAATGCGTGATACACGCTTAGGCGATCATGTATCTTTTGATACATGACTGACGAGGCAGATTTTTCTCGCAGTAGGTTGCCATTTTTTTCTGAGGTAGACCAGTTGCTATCCAAGGCTATAGAATCCGGTATGTCCTGCTATTTATCCATGGGGGAAGAAGAAGAAGAGAATCCATAGATTTCCCGAGGGTATTAGTAAGTGAATGTAATGGATTCGACTGGAATTCGAACTCGGCTCTCCGATTTCTCAGCCCGAAAACTGTTTAATAATAATAACAGAGCATCAATTGGTATCACACCAAGCCAGGCAGTAAAGTCAGTAACACTCAAGGTGTTACAGGGTGTGGAGGAATTAGGAACAGAAAGTTTAGTAATAAGTAAAAAAAATGTGCCCGGAGATACCGTAACTTTTCAGCTTGTGGAGAAGACCTGAATGCCAGACTCTTTCGAAATGTCCAATGCTACAGCCCGGGTTTCACTGGTTTTATCTACAGCCTGATAAATACTTTCCGCAATTAACTTTAGTACACCAGCAGTTGACCTGAAAAAAAAGAAAAGAAAAGAAAGCCGTATTGCTTGTCTGAGAAAAGGCCCTGCGATAAGACATGTTTTTGGATGCTTGGAATATATATATATATATATATATATATATATATATATATATATATATATATATATTATATATATATGTCTTCTATGGTCTTCTATGTGCCAGGTCCCCTCAGGACGTTGGTGAACATGGCTCTCCACAATTTCCTGTCCTTTGTAACTTTTAATATTTTTTTAATTTGTTATCTCTTCTATAATTTGTTCTGTCATCCATTTAATTTAAGGTTATGTGTTGTTTTCCTCTGTCCCTCTTGCTTTCAATCTGTCCTGTGAGTGTTAAATTTTCCAAGCCCTCTTTCCTTATTATGTGCCCTAGAAATGTCAACTGTCACTTCCTGATGTTAATTATAAATACTTACTAAAATTTACTGTAATATAAAAGGACTGATACTGCATAACAGTTCAGTACTTTTTTTTTTTGCTTCTAACGAAATAGTCTTATTTATTAATACTTTGGTTAGTTTTTGGATGGCATCTTTCGCTATCTCAATGCACCTTCCGACTTTTAGTGTCACACATTTGGTCCTCTTTTAAAATTTAAATTGTATTTGTTTGATTGTAGTATCTCCAATTTGTAATTCGTATATTAGACTGTTCCTTTTGCTAACAACAATGCATTCTCTCTTTCTGCAATTGATGTTTAGTTCTTTATTCTCGCTTTCCTTCTCTACCTTCTGGAGGCGCTTTTGTAGTTTCCTTTCTGTAGTTTTCAACACTGTTGTCATCTGCATATGTTATTGTTAAGATGATGGCAGCCAATAATGAATCCAGGTAGGACTTCTAATTCTCTCAGTATCACCTCGCAGCAGGGAGTTAATAAGTCCAGTGAGAAGAAACATCTTTGTCTTACACCCACTTCTATTTTTTATATTTATGGAAATCATTTTCTACCCGTATGCAGACAGTATAGATTCCCGAATTATTCTAATATCCTTCTCAGATAGACCAAGGTTACTACTAGCAGTACCTATGAAAAATTTACGATCTTTCTGTTTTAATTTTCTGATGAGTAGTGATTGTAAATTTAACCATTAAATGCATTCCTTGCAGTTTCTACGAAAATTGTGGAAATTCTATTGTTGCATTGTTAAATATTTGAGCTTAACAGAAAATATGAGAGCGTTTTCACTTTCTCAATCTTAACTTTTTTTCTTTCTTCTTTCTTCTTCGCCCTAAGACCAGACAGCTTCTCTAATATATATTTTTCTTCCGTCTGTCCTAACAATCTAAACAGAATGGTTCATCTAAGATAATGGCAAAGTGTAACGGACTTTCAAATGGAGGAATACACAGAATGAACACGCGCGCGCACACACACACACACACACACACATATATATATATATATATATATATATATATATATATATATATATCGTAGCTGTAGGAGTAACTGTTAGCGAAAGGTAGTAAATTGGTATGATGTCATAAAAACCTTGCAGTGTTTTGTTCAAAGACTTTGAAAATATTTTTTTAGAAATAGTATCCTATGGAGAGAAATATAGCTTCATTATTTACCATTATTTCCATTAGGATGAATACCTTTATTCCTACCGCTTCGGTCATTTTACCCTCTGATCTTCTTCCTATATCTGTCAATCTGTGTAACCTACGGGGATTTTGAACAGAATCCAAGTAAAAATTAGATCCTTAAGATGAGAGCTTCTTTCGCATTCTTCAGACTCAAAAGATTTACGAACTACAGATTTTCATTTGTTTCGGTCCCTAGAATATTCAGAAACTAGCAAGAAGTTGGAAACAGGCATCTGAAGATTTTTCGGAGAAAAAACACCAATTTATTTAAATGTGGAATCAAAATTTTTTTTCAGTTGGGCTGCCATCGAAAATGAAAGTGATGACATTTAACTTAAATTTGTTTTTATATCCATTCTGGTAAAATGTAATTACTTTACAAACATTCTGCTTACGACGAATCACGCTGTAAACATCAGTTCTTGTTCGACTATTCAAGTTAAGCAGCGTCAAGCCCGGTTAGTATCTAGATGGGTGACCTCTTTGGGAACAACGGGTACTGTAGTGCGACATTCTATAATCCGAAATATGCTAAGTGTTGATAAGCCGTAAAAAATCAATCAATCTAAACACTCTGATATATAACGGAATGCTGAAGTCCACAATTTGCACAGTGCTAAATGGCTGTTTTCCCGCTTTTAACCATTTGGTGAGGTTATTTCAAAGAAGCATTTGAAGAGGCATCATTTTATTTCTTAGATGCATAAATATTTAAGCATACTCGTGCAGTTGCGTCAAGGAAGGTAACAAAATTATTAAGATGTCTACGTATTTTTTAAAAAAAACTATTTAAAGCTATTTGTTAAAATGTAGATATTTTAAAACTATCTACTGTAAACTTTTTAAAACATTTGTGCAGTATTCATAATTAATTTTACTAAGGTTTGATTTCAATTTTTTTATATATATATCAAACATTTTTAGTTTATATTTATTATTCTCACGAAAAAGTATAGATGTATTTTCAACAATTGTTTTTCTAAATTGCGAATGTGAACAGACATGATGTTATAAATGTTGAGAAATGTTAGATGCATCATTTAAATGAAAACTCAATCTCTGAGACATCTTGATAACTTAGATATCTCCCTTGACTTTACTACAAGAGTATGTTTACATCATAAAATTTAAAAATCGTACAATAAATAAATTTAGCGTTTTTCACTTCACAAATAAAAAAAAAAATCAAATAAACAGAACACATTTGTCTTAGATAAAACAAGCTTCTGAATATGACATTTTGATAATGACGAAAGTACTTGGAATAAAAATGAATATGCATCAATATGGTAACTTTCATCCTTTAATAAGAATACTAAGAAACTTGTCCGTGGATATGAGAGGATAATATTAAAAATAAGTAGATAAAACTTGCCTAAATTATTTAATGAGACATATCTTAATATATACAGTGGTGGGGAACAGATATTCGTACACATACATTTTTAATTTATTATATTTCCAAATAATGAATAAACATACTTTTCATATGATTAACTCTACACAGACACATAATAACTAAATATGCATAGAAAACAGAAAAAAACTTATTTAATAGAAATAAATCCCGTCTATCCATTTTAATGGGTGAAAAAAGTATTCGAACAATGCAAATTTAAGATTTTAAAACTTTTAAAATGCTTTCATAGTCTAGATTATTAAAGTGGGATATTCTAGAATGTTTCAATAATGTTATCAGTAGTTATTTTTAGCCTAAGAAATACAAACAGAACATTCTGTAATTGATATTCGTGCAAGAAGGTTATCATTTTGACAAGAGATAAAGAATTGACAAATTCGTAAAAAGAACTGATCGTTAACCTCTGGATGGGAGATAAAAGTTACAGGAAAATCTCAGACAACCTGAATATTTCATTTTCTACCATTAGTTCATTCACTGCAAGGTATAAAAACTCAAAAGCTGTTGAAAACCAAAGAAGAACAGGTGCTTCACGAAAGATTTCTTCAAGATCTTCGAATTAATTAATGCGTCAAATTGAACAAAATCCAATGGTTACTCGTCAAGAGGTGCAAGATGATTTCGATTCATCAGGAATCCGTTTTACTAAACAGACAATAAGCAATGAAATTCATAGAAAGTATCTAAAGTCACGCTCTCCTCGGAAAACTCCACTGCTATTGAAAAGACACAGAGATGCCAGGCTGAAATTCGTTTGTGAACATAAACATAAGGAAAATCATATTGGGAAAGAGTATTATGGACAGTTGAAACCAAAACTGAGTTGTTTGGACGTAATTCTAGAAAACATGTATGGAGGTAAGATGACGATGCATTCAAAGACAAGAAAACAGTTCCAACAGTGAAATTTTGTGGTGGCAGCATCATGGTTTGGGGATGTTTTTCTGCAAAAGATACTGGCAACATATCAGTAATAGATGGTAGAATGAATGCCTGAGCATATCAAAATATTTTGGAAGAAAGTTTAAGGATTTCAGTTGAAAATATTGAACTTCCTCGCGATTGGATCTTCCAACAAGATAATGATCCTAAGCACACTGTAAAATCTATGAAGAAATGGCTTGCTGAAAATAATGGAAATATCCTGAAATGGTCAAGTCAGTCCCCAGATTTAAACCTAATCGAGAATCTGTGGCGTTAATTGAAAATTCAAATGGAATCAAGAGTTCCAACAAACATCCCGGATCTGAAGACAATATGTGACGATAGAATAGAAGAAAATACCAGCTAAAATTTTCAAATCATTAGCTACAAGAAGCGATTCGTTGCAGTCGAAATGAATAATGGCTAAGTATTAAATTAAGATTATGTATTCTTTTTTGGATTGTATGAATACTTTTTTCGCCCATTAAAATGGATAAATGGGATTTATTTGTGTTAAATCATTTTTTTTCTATTTTGTATGCATATTTAGTTATTAGGCATCTGCGTACAGTTAATTATATGAAAAGTATGTTTATATCTTTAGTTGGAAATATAATAAGTTAAAAATGTGTACGTGTACGAATATCTGTTCCCTCACCACTGTATATATTATTACAATAAATTAACAATTTTATGTGTACGAATATTTATTTCCCTCCACTATCTATCTATCTATCTATCTATCTATCTATCTATCTATATATATATATATATATATATATATTGATGCATGTTTCATTAAATATTATACACAAGTTTTGTCTACTTATTTTAAGTAAATTCCTTTCATATTGTCTGCTAAATACATACAATATATATACATACATTGACGCTGAACATAGTCGTGCATACACACTGAGATATAAAGTTTTCGTTCACTCCCGTTGTTTATAGCAGTGCTTAGAAGGAAAGTTTGTAGAGTATAGTCGTCTCGCCACACCACAGAGGTTCCATCAGTCCCCATTTCTTGTGCAGCTATTTTTGGTTAAGAACAACATTCCCCAGCTCTGACAACCGCCATATTTCCCAGATCTCGCACCTTGCGACTTTTTCCTCTTCAAAAATCAAATCCCCACTCGAAAGGAACAAGATTTAAGGACGTCGAGGAATTCCAAGACAAAGCGACGTGACAGCTGCTCGCTATTCCCAAAAGGCAGTTTCAGAAATGCTTACCTCAATGGAAATGGTACTGGATAAAGCGTATGTTTTCAGAAGCGACTACTTCGAAGGAGATTAAATGTCGAATTGATATATGTTGTAGTTTTATTTTTATAGCACCAGCACCGATATTTTTTTATTTTATCAGACCTCGTTCATGTATTACGCGTGCATGTATATTGGAGATATTTATTTTCTAAATTACATATATGTATGAAATTCAGAGAAAATTCATCGTTATGCTGAATTATTGCAAGGATTTTTGACGTCAGTTTTGATCAATGACATCCCAACGCCCATTGCGTCATTTCCGCTAATTCACAGCTTCTTAAAAGACTTTGTGTTGATAGATTAGTCTTTACTTCAGTCGGCATTCACCTCAAAATGGACAATTTCCACGATTGTTAGAGAATAAAACAGAAAAGAGTATGTAGAACGGTTTTGTTTTCGCGTAAAGTGCACAGTAACGTTCATGGAATGCTTGGAAGAAGAACAATTACGCAGGCGCAAGGTGCAAAAAGTTCGTGGACATTTTTAGAAAAAGTGAAGAAAATAAGAGATAAATTGGTTTTGATGATGAAGAACAAGAAAACGACAGAAAACGATGAAAAGGAAAGAAAGAAAAAAGAAAGAACTTAATGTGAAAGAAATATAGCAAAAAGAAAGAAAAGAACAATAAATAATCAATAACTAAAAAACATAAATTGATAGAAAGAAAGGAAAATAATTGGAAAGAAAGATACAACAAAACAAGGAAGAAAGAACAAAACTAAAAGGAAAGAGAAAGAGAAAGCAAGAAAGAAAGAACACAATTAGAAAGGAAAATGAGAAAGAGAGCAAATTAGTGGAAAGATATAAAGAGAGAAAGAAAGAAAGAAAAAACAAACAAAACTAGAAAGAAAGAAAAAATAACTAGAAAGAAAGAAAGAAAGAAAGAAAGAAAGAAAGAAAGAAAAATAATTGGAGGGAAAGCAAGAACAAAAATAGCAAGAAAGAGCAAATAACTTGAAAGAACAAACTAGAAAGAAAAAAGAGAAAGAAAGAAAAAGTAGAAAGAGACAAACAGGGGAAAGATATAAAAAAAGAACCGAACTGGAAAGAAAAAAGAACGAATATAACTAGAAAGAAAGAACGAAAGAAAGAAAAAAAGAAAGAAAGAACGAAATAAAAGTAGAAAAAAAGTAAAACTGAAAAAGTGATAGATAACTTATAAAGAAAAAGGAAGCGTTAGTAATAAACAAAAATGAAATGAGGGGTAAAGCTAATAAAAATAACAAAAAAAGAAAGAAAGAAAGGAAATGGCCAAATAACGAGAAAACAATCCATATATGAAAAAAGAAAAGAAAAGAAAGTGGAACTAAGAAAACTTATTTTTTATCCATTTATAATTCCTATCAGCACCTCCACCCCTACGACCCAAAGCCTAGCGTCTCGGATTTCAGATTTCCTGGCACAAAAAAGTAACCCTGAAAGAAAGATAGGTAATATTTGCTTCTCTAATAAACATTATTTAACTACATGTTTCCATATTTGCATGTCTGGAATCATCAAGTGTGTAGTCTGAGAAAAGCTGATATTGGAATCCGTGGTCATTGATTGATATTTACTAAACATAGCACAAGGCCAAATGAAAGAAAAAAATCAACAGAGGAAGATTAAATTGCGCCAATTTTGGCCAACCCTACCTGTCAGCATTGAAAATTTTGTCTTAGCACATTTACTAAGCTTAACTTCGAACAGCACATAGATTGCTGGAAAATGGATTGCAGAAGATTATGTTGCGCCAGGATTTGGGGTATAAATAGATTTGATTGAGCTTCGTATGGCCCAAGAGCAAAAGGTGGATGACTCATGGGTAGAAATATTGTGGTGGGCCCATCTTTCTAGAGAGTGGTCATGTTCATGTTTATTTTAGAGAGAAGCTATTTGAAATTTCATTTTTATTTGCAACAGCGCATAAGTCCTTTCAAATAAATGTTACAACTCGTTACCATTATCGTATACGGTGATGGAGTTTCGGTGGTTCAACTTGATTAAATGCAAATAGGATGTTATTTACGCTAGAGGTAATCTACGTCGGGATGGTGTCAGCTGAAAGGAAAGAAGAAATTAAAAATATATACGCCTTTGTTTTTTCATCAAGCGCGATGCTTTTTATCATCCTCACATATTGCAAATTATCCCTGACAGCTAGAGAAAGAGATCTGTAACTGTATCTAGAGTTCACAGATGAAGAGAAAACTAGAGGAAACAGAAATGGACTAAACATGGGGGTAACGAGGAAGTTTTAAGGAAAATAGAAACAAAAGGGACACTTAGAATCAGAAAGAGATAGTTGAAATTTACATGACACATATTAGGGAAGGAGGGCGTGGAAAATTTGGCACTCACAGGATGTACCAAATGTCAGAGGCAATGAGTCACTTATCTGATAAGAATGTGCAAAGGGATTGCGGGATATGTGGTAAGAGGGATGGGGGAAAAGAAAAAAGAAATACTAAGATCTACAAAGAGTAGGAAGTAGTAGAGAACCATGATCGATAATGTCTTGAAGGGATACGGAACATAGAGGAAGAAGTTCATGGTGATAGAGGTTTTCTTGAGCAGACCCTGCTATTTAAGGTTTAACATGTTTAATGTCGTTATCATTCGCATCACAAAGCAAACAATCGATAAAACAATTTTTCTGAGACATCAAAAAGCTGTTGACATTATGAATGTTTTTCCTAGTTTATCCATCATCTTATTTTTGTTGTTCGTTTTTCATTGTAATGTTAGGGGTAAATAGCATGAATCGGAAACAAGGAAAGAACCGCTGATGAGATCTGAAATATTATCTTCTACACTTGGGAAGCCGTCTGGCATTTCTAATTCAACTGCAAGAAAACAACGAGTTTGGCTGTTAGATAGAGCCAGAGAACCTGAAGCATGCAGTTCTCTAAGTTTCAGGAATTTCTCCTGAATTCAGCATTTTTCAGGTTTGCATAGAAATTCGTGAGAAAAGATGGGGTTTTAAAGTGATGATTGACTATAGATAAATATCTCAGTGGTGTTGATAGCAAATAGCATTGGCGGTAGTGAAGCGTTAAAAAGGATTTGGATAATAATAATAGTAGTAGTTGTTATTTATAGTTTAGTCCACGTATACTGAATTCTGTTGCATAAACTGTTTATTAAAATTATGTTCACTAAGTTTTCTTCTTTTACCGGGTGGCTACATCTTCAGAAGATTACATTTTCCTTGAGGAGTCATTATCAGCTTGTTGCGGGTGTTCGTGTTCATATAACGTCGAGGTCACCAGTTTGAGGGGAAGTCAAGGTTAATATTTATGCGGAGGCCATATTAGATTTACCGGGATTCTGCTACAAAGCATTTTGTAAAACATTTCAACAATCTAAAAAATAAATGGATTCAGCCATTTATTCACTTCCTTCACACAGCAAAAGGTATGTTAATGCATTCTCTCAAAATAATAATGCAAACAGAATGGGATCAATATAATAAAACGAATAAAGATTGTAATGGCGTTAGGTTGCCAGTTTATCACAGGAATTTTTTAGTGATGTTGTCTCGTTTGTTAATGAGTATATTTTCTTGTGTTGGAAGTGAATAACTAACAATGTGATTGCTTGTGGAGATATTGTTAAGGTATTATGAGTTTTTTTTTTCGAACAGGAGTTTGCGTAGTGTGACTAAGATATTCGACCAGTGGGGAAAAGAAACACGTCTTGTCATTATTATACTGGAACTTGGAGCTTAGACGTACGCCTTGTTAATACGGCAAGCTGTTGGTTGAGAAAAAAAGTTCAATATTTTTTTTTCATTTTATTTTAGACTTTTAAAAAATCGGTTTTATTTCTTATTTCCCACCTTATGATTTTTTTCTCAGCTCAGAGTATTGGTTGTCAAAACTGAGTCTTATATCTTATTTCAAACTCAGTCAATTGTGTGTGAGCGTGTGTGCACGCATGCTTGTGTATACATTTAATGGCACGAGAACATGTGCGTCACTCACACACAACACAGACATAATCATATACATTGTATCCGCGCATGTAAAGGCACACGCAGATAATGGGTGACTGACAGGAAATCAGATGTACTTTTTATAATCCCCTCATTTTTGCAGAATTGTATTATTTTTTTATTATTAAACTTTAGCAACAAATATTGCCAAGTTCAACATATGTTAAGCGCCAAGTAATTCGACTTAATTCTTTTTACGATTCAATGTTTGTATTTTGATCAATGATAAATCAATTAATGATCAATGGAAAAGAGATAATTAATGCTTCCATTATCGGAGTCAAAATCTGTCGGGAATTAATAACAAGTGTCAGGTTTGTCAGTCGTAAAGAGCATAACAATATGAGTTCATTATTTACATTTCCGGTGATTTTACCATCCGGATTTGCTCTAATGTTTCCACGAGTATTAGTCGTCTTTAACACTAGAGAAAGATCCCCTAGCTTAACCTATTGACTCTCTTTTCTTTTAGTCTATTGAAATCATTCAGCAGTTCGACACATAAGCGACATCAGTCTAACAACAATTTCAAAGGCGATCAATTAGTGCTTGTGTGTTTAAGCAGTATATCAACTAACATATAGTGACGCGTGTTTGGCACTTCAACGTTTTCTCGTTAGATCAATTACTATTGGTAGTTTTGTACAAGACTGCAAGTTGTTACAAAACCAAAACATCGATCTGCAAACTCGTGTCATGTTCTTCGATAGCCTCGTCAGATCGAGACTTTAAATATGTGAATGTCACGCAAGGCGCCAAACTTGTTCAGAAATATCTAAACTGTTCGCTGTATACAGTCTCTTTCTTATGGCTTCGAATCCTGTTAGTCTGAGAGAAGACCACACTTCTCTGGAGCTCCTGGACTGGTGCTACAGAATCATAAAGTACTTATTTAACCAATCAACAGAAAGTTCACAACACGAGGACTTTCTGCAGCAGCTACAACTAAAATGAATATCAAATGTAACTGAAAGAGAAAATAATGACATAATAAAGATGTTGACATTTTGGAGAAAAATTTAAGAAGGAAACCCCATCAATACTGTAAAGAATAACAATAACTGGGAACCAATTTTTCTGAAAAAATGTTTTAATATAAAGAATTTCTAAATTTCAATCGACAGTATCACTGGCTGCTCTGGCTGAATGTTTCCTTATAAGGAAACGACTAATATTACCATTACAATTTTTTTGCTTGCATATCCTCTTGTTATATGATGTGCAAATATTCTTTATTGTCTGGAAGAAACAATGTAACAACAACGCACCAACATCTCGAAGAATGGAATTTGGTTTCATTTTAATCATCTGCTAAGAGTGGAAAGTTATTAATTATTTTAAAAATACATCAGAACTTTTATTCCCTCTGTTCATTACATTCAGTGAGACGGCAAATACTAAATAAAATAAATATAAATGCATTGAAAATTGTTTACAATAGAAACACATTTCGAATTATTTATTCGCGAAACGCATTGCAATTTTTTCTTAAGCAAATACGCCAGAATTTCCGTTCATTCTCAGCATTTGTAACGAGACAAATCTAAAACTCTGAAAAACACGGTCATATTTTAGTTCTGTCAGTTTTGAACTCAGGAGACTAATAAAAAAAAACTGTTAACCGATTTTTTTTGCATTTTCACAACGACTTGGTTTTTTGGCTCCAATCGCTGTCTGCGTTAACAAACTAAATATTTTTGTCACTATGATTGAAGACTGACTTTGGTTTGTTTTTTTTTTGGTGGCGTATCAGCTCCTCATGGGTCATTTAATATTGAAATTTAATTTTCTTGGGTGCATTAATAATTTCTTTTTCAAAAACGTATTGCTGGTAATTTTATATTTTTAACACAAATGCATTGCTGGTAATTTTTTACCATGAAAATGTATTTTTATACTTTCATAGTGTTTTGAACTCAATTTTGGGTGGGTGGGGGTATCTATTTGCCCATTGATGAGACTCTAACAGATGCTACCATCCCGATTCAGCAATTAAGAGGTGGTTCAACGCTCCAAAAAGCCTCTCGATCAGTGGTCATGCTGACGGATGTTGTTTATCATCACACTCAGGACGTACTGATGTTGGTAATTTTAACCTAACGTCGAAAATATTATAAGGCTGCATATTTTACGCAAACGCAAAAGAATTGATATATAACTATACATAAATGAAACTACCAATAACCATTTCTATGCTAGCAATATATACATATATCAATTAAAATTAAGAATTGAAAATTAGAAATCATAATTTCTATATAAGAGCGCTGGTAGTAAAAATACGTCAAGGGGGCAACTCTTTTTTGCCGGGGTAATAGTTAGGTAATGAATATATATATATATATATATATATATATATAAAATAGTTGGATTTTATTTTTTTAATCTGATATTATTTCTAAATATTATTTTTGTGAATACACGTGTTTGAATAGACATCATGGTTTATTTATTTATTTTAAAGCGCGTGAATTACATTTACCGGTTTGCTCATTCGAGGGACTTAATAAAGAAAAATATAATATTCAGAAGTGTTCGAACTTGTGTCCACATTTGTAGTAAATTCTGCCGCCTGATCTGGTGACTTTTGTTTTTGTACAAGGCCCGGGAGCCACTTGAAATAGAGACTTACAGAGTAACAGACACAGTTTCTGTCTATACGTGGGTAAGATAACGGTTAACCGTATACTTTAACAGATTAAACTCGTAATGATCGGAAAAGCATCCCCCTGGGAGTCGGTTCCTTAGATCAATGATCTGTGGGAAGAAGTTGCTTGAGTGGAACTTACTTCTCGCCAGTGGAATACGGGGGAAATGAGGGTGATTCGCTACAATGTAAGTGGCATGATGGGTCCTAGTGGTAAAGATTAGAATTGATGGAACTAAGGAATGTAGTTCGTGTGAACACTTTCAATAGAAGTAACGATAGATCAATGAGAGGCTGGCTACATCTCGTCAGTGAGAGGTGGGGTTACATATCCCGATCAGTAGCTTTGCTGCTGCATGTAATTTATCGTCATACCCAGCACGAATAAACTTTAAGCAAAGATGGTTACAATAAATGAAAAAAAAAAAACAAAAAAAAAAAAAACAGGCCACGAGTATATGAGTTTAAACAATGTGAAGTATATAATTTTATGAAAAATCAAATATTATTGATATCTTTTTAATAAATTTGAATTCAAATGAAATTTCCTCCTAAAATTCGTCTAATTGATTTTCTTTTGAATGCGAAATTTTTAATTTGAAGACATCGCTTCGATGATGCTGACAATTGAATTGATTCCATTTTACGTTCAGGAAAATCAAGACTAATGTTAAAAAATAATCTACTGAAAATAGAAGAAGCTTTTTTTTAAAAAAAAAAT
The DNA here is from genome assembly GCA_903632075.3 of Acanthosepion pharaonis. NCBI lineage: Eukaryota > Metazoa > Mollusca > Cephalopoda > Sepiida > Sepiidae > Acanthosepion > Acanthosepion pharaonis. The sequence goes on along the minus strand of CAHIKZ030004736.1, from coordinate 944,165 downwards.
ATTGGTAGGAAATAAGAACTTCCGATTAAATAACATCTGATCAATTGAAACGATCTGCACTGAGTGCCATTTAATCGCTATAACGTTTGTATTTATATATTCACAAAGAACGTACAAAGTCCGCCATTTGCAGTTATTACCAATCTGGCGTACAATGGGAAAAAAAATTTACGACAAGCATTTAGTGGCTTAAAATGATATATTCTTTCTACTGTTCATTATTATTTTCAGCAAATGTTTACCTGAAGCAAATTAGATATTTTGTGTTTTCAAGACCATTTTTTTAAAAAGAAAAATGAAGATAATAATTAGTTTACCACTGTCGCAAAAAAGTGACGATATTACATTAAGATCATTATCTAATGAGACGGTTTTCATTTGTATGTCTTTGAGAAAAACTTTAAATTACCTAAAAAGACGGTGGGGACGTTTATTTATTTATCTTTGAGGAAATCTTCGTGCACCAACATATTTATTAAAATCACTCCCTTTATGAATTTCACATTTTCTGACGTTTTAAGTGACCTCCCAACCTACCTTTATGAAGAACCCCCGTTTATTGTATATTGAGAAAAATTCCGTCCCACAATTACCCAAACCCACATCCACACCTTTGTAATGACACTCAAGAACAAATGGATATCATTAAAGTAACAATTCAAGGAAGATAACTGCCTATATAATTAAGATTCTAGAGCAAGGGAGATAATTCTACTACAACAAAAGGTTACAGACATTACAGATAGAAAGACTTGGCGAATTTGTTAGCAAAGAGAACAGCCCAACATGCAAATAATAGATTGGCGATACCGAAATCAAACAGGTTTAACAAGTTAGATATTCGGGAAGTAAATTAGCAGAGGATAGAAAGTGCGATACGGAATTCCAAAAGCTCATTGTAATAGTGTAAAGTGATTTCCAAAAGCTGAGTAAAGTATTAAGAAACATGAAAATATCGTTAGAAACAAAGAAAAGAGTACTGAACTGTTATGTAGTATCATTTCTCGACAAAGACCCTTTTCAAACTTAATGAAAGCGATATTTAATCAGATTTCAGAAAGATGGTTGAGCAGCGAATCTTTCTACAATCCATGCCAAGTATCAGGTGCATGGGAATATTTCTAGTATCATTTATTAAGTTGGCTTTGTAATTTGTCCCTTATTTTAAAAAAAAGACGGCCTGTGGAACATTTTCGTATAGCACACACACACACACACACACACACACAGTCATTTTGGCTATAATTTTAGCCTTTATCAAGGTGATTTTATTTTTACTTGTAACTGAATGCATGTGCTTTCTTATGTATGTATGTCTCATCCTATGTTACTCACTCCCTATCTCTTACACACACACACACAAATACACCCCATGGAAGGCTGTAAAGCCACTGAGACGTAAGGGATTACTGAATGTGGAAGAGTTAGAAAGAGAAACATTGTTAAGGTACATGAACAAAAGAAGAGTAATCAGGAGGACAAGAGATATCGATTGAAACTGCATCTAAGTTTGTGAAGATTAAAGTTGGTTGGAAATCATGGAGCCGGAAGGGAGTTCCACAAGCAAGAAGTGCGAGAAAAGAAACTGTTAGCAAAGTATTTACGGTTACATCTAGCCAACTCAAATGTGAATTGGTGAGACCTGGTTACTAGTCGAGTATTGCGCTTAAATTCAAAGAGTCTAGGCAACATAGCGAAGAGCGTACCCGAACAATAATCATGAAAGTATTCATAGAAAAGGCACAGATATGCAACTTTACGACGATGGGAAAGAGACTGAAGCTGATTCTTCTTTAGATTTTATCAAGGATCTCTAAATATATAGCACGAGCACTGGGCCATATGTGGCAGCAATATTCTAAGCATAGAGGAATGGCAGACTTAGAGATATATAAGATTGATAATTTAATATCAGTATCATAATTTAAAATTAATTCAATCAAGTTTGTGCAAATCTTGTACTCTCTGTACATTCATTGTGAAAATTAGTTGTGTTATTCAGAAATAAAATTAAATTAAAAACATATTGTCTTAATGGTATGTAATGCCATCTGCTTTAATTAGAGAACGAGATGTAACTTTTATTTCGGTGCGACAAAATGATTCACTTAATTTCTCAAGCTGCGGAAAGAGGTACTTATAACACATTTTTAATTTCTCTTTTTTTACGGCGTCAACCCTTTGTGGGTTATTTAAAACCGAAACTTATTTGACATTGTAAAAATAATTATTTTTTCGCAAGGGAATATTGCATTAAAAATGTTTTTAGAATAACAATGATTTTTCCAGATACAACAACAACTATTTAAGCCATATTTTGGGAAGAAACAAAACCATGATCAATATATTTTTAATTTCTCAAATTAAGCAACAAATAGACCAAGTTTGAAAATGAATTAAAACATACCACTCATGTTATTTTTGTTCGATCGAGATTAACTGAATTAGTAAATAAAAAGATTGCGACTCATGTTACTTTAACACAGACAATTTATTCGTATTAGACGATTTTTAATTAATCATGAACTCAAAGATATTCAAAAGTTGTGAAAAGAACTTTTCAACAGCTCCTTATCTATATCACCAGCTGTTCAATTTGAACATATCTGTGTCTATTTGTTATTTGTATGTTGCTCAATAATATATATTTCTCTGTAATATATATATATATATATATATATATATATATATATATATATATATCATGGGTCCTTACCTATAACTACAGAATGAACTCTTCCTAACACTATGTATACTACGCCTCTCAGAAGAGAGGGACGAATCGAGTCGAGCCGATAGTAGTTCACTCCAAATCAGACTGACAGTCATACTAACACCTTACACATCTTGTATTATTATTTTGTGTAATATACCTTCGTTATTTCTACTCTTGTGTTCGTGTTGTTCTTCCTTGGTCCCAACCTTGGACCATAACAGTGGCGACGAGGATATTGAAGAAACGAATTCTACGCGGAGGATATATACATATATATAAAAAAAACCCCAAAAACCTTATATATAATATAATATATATATATATATATATATTACATATATCTATATGTATAATATATATTACATATATATATACATATATATATATATATAAAATATATATACATATATATATATATATACATATATATATATATATATATATATATATATATAAAATATATATTACACACACACACACACATATATATATATATACACACATACATACATACATACACACACACACACACACATATATATATATATATATATATATATATATATATATATATATATATATATATATATATATATATATATATAGTGCAGGGAATAAATGCTTTGTACATAACATAGTTATAACTATGAAAAAAACTTCAAATCCATACAATATTTCTACACCGTTTCATAAAGCAGCAATATTCAAAAACAATTAGAAAATTCTGTTATAAATGAAATTATGCGTTATTTATAAAATTTCAAGGTGAAACAAGTATTCGTATAAAATGTCTTTAACGTCAAAAAACTTAAATTACATTTATTTACATAATTCTTTGTAAGATTTTTCTATATTATTCAAATTATCTTATTACTTGAACAATCTAGAACATTCCGCAATTCATTTCTTATATAAGGTTATCTTCGAACGCAAATCATACACAAAGATTATTATCATGGGGAGAGGCAAGGAACTATGAAATTCGTAAAAAGAATTGATCATCAAACATTGGAAGGAAAGCAAAGCCATAAAAAAATAGCAGATGTCCTGAATATACCATTTACTGCTATTTCTTCTGTTATTGCTAAGTATAAAAAGAGGAAAACTGTTGAGAACAAATCAAGATCTGGTGCACAACGCAAGATTTCTCCCCGATCAATGAAAAGAATTCATCACAAAATTCAAGAAAATCCAATGAAATCAAGGAAGAATTAAAAGCATCAGGTATTGCTGTTACGAAGTGAACAGTAAGCAATGAACTTCATAGAAGTCAATTAAAATCGCGTTTACAAAGAAAAACTCCACTACTATTGAAGAAACATGAATTCTCGGTTAAAGTTTGTTCCTGAGAATAAGAATAAACCTGAATAATTTGGAGAAAGTGTTTTATGGACAGATGAAGTAAAAATTGAACTTTGGGGGCGTAATTCAAGGACTCATCTTTGGAGAAAACACGTTACAGCCTTTGTAGTGAAAAACACAATCCAAACGGTGGCGATATCATGGTTTGGGGATGTTTTTCTGCTAATGGTACGGGTAATTTAGAGATAATAGATGGTAGAATGAATTCAAAAATATACCAAGATGTTTTAGACTCTAATTTTATAGGTCAAATGAATGGGTTTTACAACAATATAATCACCATATGCATACGGCCAAATCTATAAATTAGGCCTATTGAAAGCAATTTCAGTACACTCGAATGACCATCACAGTCTCCAGACTTGAATCCAATAATGAATTTGTGGCGTTTATAAAAATACAAGTTAATAAAAGAGGTCCGAAAAACACCCTGGACTTAAAGAGAATATGCAAAGATGAATGGAGTAAAATACCAACGGAAACTTGTAAATCATTGATTAAAAGCTACGAAAAGAGACTGATTGCTATTGAATTGAGTAAGGGGTATGCTACAAAGTATTAAATAGGTATTATAATTTTGTACGAATACTTTTCTCACCTGCAATTTTTTTAATTTCATTATCTGTCCATATTTCTGAGATGAGGTATTATGTACATTATTTACATTATTCGGATTATTGTCCTCACCTTTGTCGCCATATTTATCACAATCTTTCGGCCATTGTACGCTCCAGCCTTCTTCAGGTGGTTGGAATGTCGAACTGAACCTTTTATTTCGCTCACTGGGGTAGACTGTTCTAGTTCAACTTGCCATGTTTAATGGATGTCAGTTATCAGTTATCTCCTGTTCATTAATATAAAAAATTTTTATGATTTTGTTTTTTGCATATCTTTTTTCTCCCACTATGTATCACATCCATGCAGACTATATTTTCAGTTAAACATTAAGCAGACACTGTTCTTTATTTCGATAGTTGCGTTCATATATACGAGGTAACGAAAAAAGTCCTTCAAATTTTTTAATTTATTAGAAAAATGGTATACAGCAAATTTGACATGCCGTTAGTCTTAAGAGTAATACCGACTAGGATTCAGAACATTTTTTTCCAAGCTGCGCACTGCCCTGGTGGTTAAAATCAGGTGACTTGGACGCAAATCTGCCTCATTTGCGAAGGATTTCCCACGAAGGTGGTTGTTCAGGGAATGGAAAAGGTGGTTGGCGCAAGATTCGGGCAGTAAGGTGGCTGACACTGTATCTCCCAGCTAAGTCGCCGTATGGTATCCCTGGAGACATGAGGCCTGGTATTGTCATGGAAGAACAGTAGACCCTTGCGATTAACCAATATTGGTTCCTCCTGCTTCAATGCCTGTTCCAATTGCTGCGAGTACACGTCCTCAGAGATGTTTTCATCCGTTGTTAGCAGCTCATAATGCACCACTTGTCGACTAGTCTATCACATACAGAGCATGATCTTGCATGTGTGTATAGGTGGTCTAGTGGTGTGAGGCACAGAATCCCGTGATGATAACCACTGTCTACCATACTTGGGAGTGTCATAGAGGACACACTTCTCGTCAATAGTGAGCAATGGATCAAATATGAGTAAGCTGGGGTACTGAGAAGGCAACGAGAAATAGATTGTCACTCGTTGTTGCTTGTTAGTCTTCGACTTGCTCAACTTCTACTCCTTTCCTATGTGGTGCATGTGAAGTCTGACTGTTTAATTAGAAACCTAAAGGCGTTCGGCTAGCTCAACGCAGAATTGGCCCTTGTCTACCTCTATAGCCGTCTTCAGGGCCTCATTATCCAGGATCCGTGTCAAGCTACAGCAGGGTCCATCAAAAGGGACAGATCTCTCAATCTGACTCATGGAACCAATTTCTGACGGTACGTTCATTCACAGCAATATCTCCAAAGGGTTGACATATTCAGTGACTTGGTGCAGCTGAGGACAAGCCCACCTTAAAGCTGCTTCGACACCACCATTTTTTCGCACTGCTGCTCGAGCTACGACTGATGTCTCTGAGCAACCTGTCTCACCTGTATTAATCAAGAGCAATGCGACCATTCCCACTCTCACCTCTTTCCTGGAACGTGACGTACTCATTTGCATATCAGTGATCGCTTCTTTCCACACAACGTAAAAATGATGACGTTTTTTCGCTTCCTTATATATATATATATATATATATATATATAATTAATAGATAAAAATATACAATTTGTAAATCATAGAAGTATTTGATGGTGTGATGATCGTTTAAGGCATGAAAGTGATACTGATTTTTCTGTTTACACAGCTTGAGTGTCCACAGTTTATATTTAGTCTCCAAATATAACTTATAAAAATTACAAACCTTAAACATATATATGTGTGAGTGTGTATGTGTGTGTATGCGTGTATAATTTCACATATAGCTAAATGAACAGTATGAATAATGACAAAAGACATTATCACTATTGTTTATAAATACTTGTTGCAAAATAAAATCCTTACCTTTGCCTTGCTAAGATAAGTTTTCCTTTCGTCTTTATTCATATATATATATATATATATATATATATATATATATATATATATATATATATATATATATATATATATATATAGTACCGCCTTGCTGGGTGTTACACATTTTTAGTAAGAAAATGATGATTGATTTTAAATCATTCTTATAATTTATGGAGAAAATGATGTATTTCAGTATTACTCAATGATCTTGCCGATATGACTTGGTTTTCTCCTTCTATATATTGGATAGGTGTCATTCCCTTGTTCAAATTTAAATTTAATTTAAATCAAAGGGGAAACTTTTTCAGTGGGTGTGTGTGTGCAAAAACAGTTTGATCTGATGCCATTGATATGTATTTGATGCAATACTTGATTGAATGAATTGGTAAGATTTCAACATTGATATGATATTTGAATTGTCGCTATAAATATGTATTGTAAGGCACTTACCATTGATTGGTGATTTCAAGCTCAACTTCACGTCCATATTGTCTCATTTTTATCTTAACGACGTGACCTTCGTCTTCTGGCTTTCTGCTTCTATATTTTGGGTAGGAGTTATTCCCTTGTTCAAATTTAAATTTAATTTATATCAAAAGGAAAAAAGATTCAGTGGACATTTTTTTCAAAATGAAATATATTTATACAAGTATCATGGGTAATGTAGTTTCAGAATATATATAGTTACGAGGGTTTATCTCAGAAACACTAGGAGTTCGATAAAAAACAAACAGACAGACAGAGGCTACAACTTTATATATATAGATACGCTCTATCCCGGGCATTGGGCACTTTAACTCATAAATATAGCATACCTTAAAACTATATTTTATTTTATCTTATATATATATATATATATATATATATATATATATATATATATATATATATATATATATATATATAGATATATATAGCTATGTATGTGCGTTCCAGTGTGACTGTGGGTTCGTGGCCTTGTTTCGAATCTATCTCGTAAAATTATCAAAGTGCGCACAAAATAGAATACTAGTTTTGAAAAGTTTCGGTAGTGTAATTTAAGGAAATCTTCATTTGAAATATCAGAAATTTGTGCCAACGCCTCGTCTGCTGATACGAGTTCGTCACGTGACCCCGATGCCAGCAGTTCTGACTATCCGGTTCACCTCAGCCGTTTCCTCTTTTCCGGACTCACTCTATGCGTGAAACTTGTGAGATAAATGTTTTAGAAATATGGATATTTGCAATCTTCCGGCCGCGAGACAGACAACAACATACAACTAATAACTTTCTTCCTGCAAATTATGAATTTTTTTTTCTTCAGAAGAGAAGAGTGCTCTGGCGGTCACAACGTGCCGAGGAGTGATTTTAAAAATATTCTCGGTGTTCGCAATTAAGTTTCTACCTTCATTTTTGTTTCTCTTTTTTTTAATGTGCTGTTGTCATTATCTCTATCCATCTTCAGTTTCTGATGGTTATTTCTTGGGATAGAGTGACAGCATATCTTCTTAAATCACAGCGTTATTTTCAGTTTCTTTACAAATTGCAGTGAGCTTGCGGTTTATAGTGTTTCAACACTTCCTCAAATCGTAAACTCCTTTAAATATGAATGGGGCCTGAGAACTGTTCCTATTTTGCCTGATCTTACTGGAATTTTCCCGATTCTCTTTCATTTTCCTTTCTCGTTCTATTTCAGTCTGCTGAGACAGTAAGTTTCTATAATTAATTCTGGTCTCTGCATCCCAATTATAGAATACTGAAGATTTTCATTTGCTATGTTTAATATCTATGATGATTAAAATAATAAAATAGTAATAGTTAAATTGCTTGATTAAGAAAGTAACAATAATAAAATGATAATGATGAGATTGAGCGTTTCCTTATAAGGAAATATTCGATAGTTAGCATTACTGTCGACTGAAATTTATAAAATCTTTCTCTTCAATAAGATTTCACAAAGATAGGCTTTTCACGCCTGCTAACTTATCGTTTTTCAAGTATCGACGGGAGTTTACTTCCTAATCTTTTGTTTAAGGTAATATAGAAGGCCAACGTCCTGATTATGTCATTATTGTCCCTACATGTGGTACCCATTTTATTTGTTGCCGCTGATAGAATTTTTCAAGTAATGTGGTTTTTGTTATTTGATAAAGTTCTTTGGGATTCTGTAGCACCAGATGAAAGATTGTCTTCTTTAAGTCCTTTAGGATTCATTCACTTGAAACCATCCTTAATCACTGATCTGGCAATACGGTTAGATAATAAAAAAGGAGTTAAAGTTCTAGTCACTCATGCCTAATAAATCAGAGGGACCCTCTTCCCCCAAGTAGTGGTTCTTAGGAAGAAGTTCTCCGAATGGTAATTCCATTTTATTAATGGAATACGAAGGGATGGTAGAGGATTAGTCCCAGTCTACGTGGTGGGTTTTAGCCGTACAGCTATGAATTGGTGAAACAAATTAATGTAGCTTGTCAGAATATTTCCATGGAAATAGCGACAGAGGCTTGCGAATTTTGTGGGAAAGGAGTTGTAGAGTGGAAAATAATTCATCCCCTAAAAGGCCGCGTCGACGCTTTTGAACTATCAAGGCTGAAAGTGAGGATGGCGCAGGTCCAGCTCAAATACTCCATTTTTAACCTCATCTATTTCTTGTAAAGATGGAGCATGTCAGGTGGAATAAGATACCCTGAACATTTGCCAGTCACGATGAACGATTGTAATTCTCAATGGAGCTTTTTGCTCCAAATGTCTATTGCGACTCTTCCCGGACCTCGGGCATAACGTATACATAAGACGCTGGAAAAATGTTCAGTTCGTTGTATCGCTCCAGGAAGTATCTGATTCCTAGAAACAGATCAGACCAAAAATGGATTATTAATGTAGGAGATGGTCTGGAGTTGACTAATGCTTACTTAATTTCTGACATCATAGAGTTCAAAAGCGTCTACGCGGCCTTGTAAGTGATGAATTATTTTTTAGTCTACAACCAATTTCCCAAAGACGAACGGTCGAAAATCTCTCTATTTTCATCGAAGTGCTCTAAGCTACATTAATTAGTTGCATCAGTTAGGAGCTTCACAGCTAAGACTAATCTGGTCACGTACCCCGGGACATCATCACCATTCCGTTCGTATTCCATTAATAAAAAGGAAATGCCATTTGGTCAGTTTCTTTCCTGGAACCGCTAATTCCTTGAACAGACTCCCAAGAGAATACTTTTCCGATTGCTAAAATCATAACCTCTTCAAGTCTAAGGAAAAACTTTATCATTTCTAATTTCACCCTAAGCAAGGTGGCATTGCCACTAATACGCAGGTGATTACAGAAAGTGAAAAAGAAGACTGCGGATAGGAATGGTTGAAGAAAGGACAAAAGATGAATAGGAGTCAAGAAGACAGGCGATGGCGATTGATGATTCATTTAAATTTTTGAAGATTGTAGTTATCAGGGAAACAAGTAAACGGAAAAGAGTTCTACAGGTAGGAAGTTCGAGAAAAGAAACTGTTGGAGTAGAAGTGGTGGTTGTATTTAGTTATTTCAACAGAAAAAGGGTGGGATCTAGATGTCAATCTAGTAACACGCTTAAATTCGTGTAGTCGGGCCACCAGGGAAAAAAGGCTCGTCAGAGTAGTTGCCATGAAAATATTTGTAGAAAAGACAGAGGGAAGCCACATCATGTCGTTGAGAAAGTGACTTTAGATTTTGTCAAGAATCTCTAGATGTACAGAAGGAGCACCAGACCAGATATAGCAACAGTATCTAATGCAATGACAAATGGTAGATTTGTACACGTGAAAGATGGATTCTGACTAAAAAAAATTCAGCCATGGCATAATGACCCAATTTTCGGCGCAGTAGATGCACCTATTGATTCGATATATTTGCTCCACTTCATGTCAGTGGAAAACATGAGGCCAAATCCTCATAATCTTCATTTCTTACCTCCTCCTCCTTCTCCTCCTCCTCCTCCTTATTCGTTGATCCTTTACCTTGAGCAGTTACTGGGCATTGTATTGGGTGATCAATTTGTAAAAAAATAAAATGACTTTTCTGAATTGCGAGACAATATTTTATGACAAGCTGGCCAATAAAACTCTTGTTGTATCAAAGTGTTTTGACAGACTGTAAAGGTTTAACTAGATTGCGTAACTTCTCTGATAGCATATGAAGCAAATGAAGCTAACATCGGTGTTTGTAAATTAACTTAGACGTCAACTCTGATGTAGACAAGAAAATAATGTTACTATGTCTCAGAGCGATGTGAACGGATATAAATGAAGTCCATTATTATTTAGATAATTGAAATGTCCATCAAGAGGCCATCGAGATTAAGGCCATCTATTATAAATCGGGAAAAGTGACAAGGAGATTTTGGTTTTTTGAAAATTGCAAAAACACTGTCGCCAAGTAAAGATGGAACTTTTCTCTGTTGACGCCACGAAAGAGAAATGTCCAATTAAAGTTTTTTTTTGTGAATCATCTAAAGTAATGTTATTTATTCGCATTTCTGTTGTGAAAAATACTGTTTTCATGTTCAGCTTATATAGTGCAAACAATGATGTTTGGGTTGAAGCAACGTTAAAGCGTTAGACCCGTCACCATTTACCAGTGAGTTCGATTCTCAGCAGAGGTTCTACGGCAGTGGGTAGACAGAAAAGTTTATATTAGACTTTCCTGGGTTAAATGAATATGGTGTTTTTTTATAAATGTAGTTTAGATGTGTCTAAAATATGGGAAACCCACTTAGGATCGAACTCACTAATGAGTCATAATTGATCTAGCGAGACGAGCTGGCTAACAATTGCACTACGTCAAAGCGCCCAAAATGATTTTCTAAGCGTGGTTTAGATGTGGCACAAGGCCGAAAGTGTAGGATACCCAGAGAGGATCAAATTAATTTCACAGTCGTAACTGATTACACCACGTCGAAATACCCAGGATAAAGTGTATATGATCTAAGCCGTAAATCGACGGCCCGCGTATAGTTGGGATAACAAAAAATAATAATAAATTACATGGAGAATAACTACTACTTTAATAATAATAGTAGTAGTAGTGGTAAATATATAAAACAATTTTGAAAACTCTTATTTTGACATGTTTCGCTAATCAGAAAGCTTCATCATAAAATGGATTTATTTCAAACAAACTTGGTGAGAGAGAAACTGATTCCCTTTAATCGTGTGAACGCTGGATTATTTTATTTTCATTGTATCATTTATTTTAAAAATTAGATTTTGCTAATTTCTCCTCAGTTTATATTTATATATATTCATTTGTTTTAAGATTTTTCGTATTTCGCATTTTTTCGACACCAATTTTGTAAGAACGGGTGATAAACTGAAGATGCCCGGTCGGATATTACCGACAGGCGATTCGTTGACCTTTGCACTTTCAGTGCATCTTTGTCGGAGTAAATTATCTTCATTTTTTTTTTTAATAAAACGGAATTTTTAGGTTAAAAGGTCATGGAGGTTTCGCGGGCATACCAACATATTGAGCGTGTTTTTTTTTATTTTCTATTCCCTTTTAGGCTGAATTTTTTTCTTTAAATTTCGGAATATTTCAACAATGTATTCTTGGGGTTATTGTTTACATTCTGTTTGATAGAAACCCTATTTCTGATGAAAAGTTAATTGTTTTAATTTGATTCAATTTTTAATTATTTTCGAAATCGCTGCGATAATATTCGTATTGTGATTATCTAAATTTATCTCAAGTTTATTAGTGTAACAATACGATGTAGATAACTTAGTTATTTGAGTTTCGTCTCCAGTCTATTTTTGAGTAAATTTAAGTGTCAGTGTTTTGGGGATTTATGACTATAGCTGCTTTGAATTGCGAAACAAAAATTTTATCAATGATTTTAGATAGTCATTAAAGTAGTGCTTCGAAGATTTGACCACACAGGTGGTTTTGGGGTGGTCTCAAAAACTTCTGGAACACAAGTGAATAGATAGGGGGATGGGACCCAAGGCATTATCCATATAAGCAGTGAGAAGAGGTCGAGCAAGCTGTGAGGAATCAGCGATGACAGAAACGACAGGCAGTGAATGTAAGGATCCTTTTCCGTGGCCGCAAAATTCGTAAGATATCAGTTCACTTCTCGAAGCTGAAGGAATGATCCCGCGGTTAAGTGAAAAATTGTATTGTTGCTAACTCCCAATTAGTGTCTTCAAAAACAGTTGTCGTTATTATTTTTTGTTGAATGTTATCACGGCCAAGAAGACAAACCTGTGAACATAGCGAGTTGGGTGTATATGCAGATTCAATCAACCTTAGATATCATTAGGTGGTTCAGTGAACGACGGACAAGCGAAGAACATCGTCAAAAAATTCGTTACATTAGTTATGAATTTTTTAGTTAATATAATGTGTCTAGTACTTGTGTTTAGATTTTCTTTTTTGTTTTTGATTCTGTTGGTTTTGTGCGCTTTTCGTTTAGCATTGTATAAGAAAGAACTGGGTTAGTGGAGGATTTTTGAAATATTTTCACTGTATTCACTCTCGACAGGTAAATATTCAAGGCTAGATAGTCTAAGATGTCTTAAATAAAAATCCATATTTATGCAAGATTTTAATTTATTCTTGTGAATAAAATTGTATGAAATCTTTTTTTGTTTGTTGACTTACAATAGACGTAATATAATAATAATATTTGACAAAAATTCACCTAATAAACAATTATACTGCTACTAATACTATAAGTATATGTTTCCAGGAAATATCGAGTGAGGTGTTGTAGGTTAGACTTTATCATCTGTAAATCATTGCCTTCTTGTAGATCCGTGGTTAAAACAATCTGGGGAGGAGATCACAGCATGCGGGCTGAAAACCTAACCATATATTAACGCCAGTCTTGTGAGGGAAATTGTGTAGCCGGAACTAGAATAGGCTAGCACGAAATCACATGTCATCGTGACCGAGGGTTTGAGCGTGCTGGCTTTGTTCAAAACTGATTATCACATCAGATTATGCACTCTCTCCCAGAAACTGAAATTATGGTCCATCCAGCATAGTTGCACTATAAAACAGAAGTATGCCCTGTGGGTGTTGACCCAACACACATGTACGTGAGCAAGCGTATATAACAGGGATTGGTTAGCCGCCCTAGCGAACGGATGTGCTCGGAAATGAGTAGCCGACCATTACAGTGCTAATATATTAACATTTGACTAGAAATATCCGGGAAAATTTTACGGTTTTCTTAGCTGAATTTTTCTGTTGAATCATAATTCTTAAGTTAATGACTGAATAAAGTCATTGCGATTTCCGTGAGTATAAAATACTCATGGAAATTCGCCTTGTTAAATATTTGAGCCTAACAACGATAACAAAATTCGCCTTGTTAAATATTTGAGCCTAACAGCTTTAACAAAATACTCTACTAACAATCATAAATATGAATACAGATCATTCTTCAAAGAAGTAAAAGAGTACAAATGAAAAGATTTAAAATTGACAAATTTTTTTAATAAGAGTATTATCAATTTCTGCATGTTTACGCAATAAATCTCGAGTATTATCGCCGCCACTATTTCCTTTCTTTCTTTCTTTCTTTCTTTCTTTCTTTCTTTCTTTCTTTCTTTCTGGCTTGCTTTCTTTCTTTTTCTCATTGAAACCAAATAACGTCTTTTATATGTCTTTTCTATTTTTCCTCTCGATTAAAACGGAATAGTCCATTATTTATGAAGTACTAAAGTGTTATCTAAATAAGAAACTCGGAGACAGGCAGAATTATAATATGATGTTTGTCTCGTGTTTTCATGATTGATATGAGGTGCGTTAACATGTCTGGTGAGAGTAGTCTTGTTCTTAACTTGCTTATAATACAAGGTTCAAAATGGAATGTGTGTTAAGATGGTGATTCTTGCATTAATAAAATGATTGAATAACTCACTTTGCGCCGCTGCAGTGGTCACCATTCCCCTCCATCTCACAATCGTGGTTCATGGTGACATTCAAAACTGAATAGTGCAATGGCTTTCCAGTTGCTTTTTTTTCCAGAGACATTAAGCTCCGTCCTCTCAGAGGTGGATTTGTTTTTGAAGTTACCTTCTTCTAGCCTTTGCCTAAAGTGGCAGGGCAATCAGGTGCTGTAAATTCAGTTTCCATCTCCTCAATTGATTACCAACAAGACTGTGAATAGACGGGTTCGTTACTTTACGAAGGATATTTATTTATAAAGGTATTTATTTATAAGGGTACTTATTTATACGTAAGTAGTTGTAATGCACTCGAATGGAATTCGAACTCGAGTCTCCGATTCCGCAGTCCTATCTGCTAGCCATTACGTCGTGTCTTTAAAAAGTGTTATGAAAAGCAAATATTCGAAATATAGCTCATCGGCAGCCCTGGCCAACATCAAATAATAATAATAATAATACAATAATAATAATACAATATTTTTATCTGGTAACATAAAGTTTGGGTTGCAAGTAATGACGTTACTGCACCATTATTTTTTATTGTGTAGAAGTATAATTGAATATAAGAGCAAGGAGTGTCAATTTAGGAGGGGTCGGTAGTGGCAATTGACCTGTTGGAACTCTACCAGCAAATACTACTTGGAATAAATATATTGAGAAGAAGAAGAAGAAGAAGAAGAGAGAGAGAGAGAGAGAGAGAGAGAGAGAGAAGAGAAAGAAAAGAAAAGAAAATCTTTTTATTGACACTGGAAAAACAAATTATAATCATAAATAGAATCCTGAATATTCGGATGTTGAGTCTGTTTCCACGCGCTTTTGTTCACAGGTCTTGAAACGTCTGATACTTTAGAAGCAATTTTAGATATTTTGGGCAAAGTTCAAGGGTTTCATTTAGGAAAATTATCGTCATAAACGTTATTCAAACTCATAAAACTTAAGCGAATAGCCTCCGATTGGCAAACAATATAGGTTAAAGCCAATTACACATTTGTCACAGATTTTGCGACTGGGGACGCCATTTTTCCCCTAATCTATTCTTCTCCTTTACTGTTAGTTGTTACTTTGTATAGCTGACAAAAAACGTCTGATCATTGTGCATCCTGGGTGCATATTTTAACAACTCTGTTGATCAAAACTAGCTTTGACAATTTTGGTTGTTAATTTTTTTTCCTGTGCTTTTCAGTGCCACCATTGTTGTCAGTAAAACCGGTTAAGATTATTCTAGAAATGGCCTTTTTAATTTCAATGACATATCAGGTATAGCTTAATGATCAGAATACGGGACTGAATTTTGCCTTCCATCAACATGCCAAATGTGGAACTCCAGGAGAGTAACACATTACGCCTTCGAGGTATAAAGTTTTTCACTAGTATGAAGGGGAACAATTATATCGAATCAACTGCTAAGTCTGTTTCTAGGAAAGTTGGTTGACTGTGTTGAGCTAGACAATTTTTCTTACATAATCTATTGTGTGCATTTATAAATATCATTCGTTTGTACATTGCTGCCACATCTAGTTTTCTGCAAGATATCTAGAGAATCTTGACAGGACTCAAATAGGAATCTGCAACATTATCGGCACTGACTTGGCATTTCGGTTGCAGTCATTTTCCCACTTCTGTAACTGTTGGGGCGCACCCACCTTCTAACTAGAAATGGACTGGTCCCTCTTATATAAGTCAGCTCTAGAGAGAGGAGACAGAGCGTCAGCAGTCCAGATAAGCTTACCCGTTACATACCGTTGGACTATAGACTTTGGATATTGTTTCTTACTAACCAACCTTCGTTCTACTAATCACTCTGTTGTTAACTGCTTTTACAAATATACCAGTATTTTCCTCTACAAGTGTGTTTGTCTTGATTCATACACCGACACGCGGGAAACTCACATCTCAACAGTAACGCAGCTTTTCTGTGCCTTTTATATAAACATATTTATAGTAATTGCTTGAGCTTTCCTCTTTGTTACTCAGACTTTATGAATGTAAACGAAGTACTAGACAGGTATAAGGTCTAATCATTTTACAGTTAAAATTGCTAGATGTAAACGTAGGTTCTATTCTAATAGTTTCTTCTCTTTCACTTCTCACTGTGACATTGTAAGTAACTACTATGTAGCTGACGTTTCAGCAGGCTACGGTCATCGTTTCGCAGTGGGGTGGCATCGCTTGTCCTCAGACTAATACCCCAAAGTCGCATCGTTCACCTTCCTCAGTGAAAATCAGAATTTATCTTTTTATCATGCAGAAAGTTTTCTTGTCATAATAAGTGATACAAAACGTGGGCTCTGTATTGGCAAATCTGTATTATTGCCTATCATCTTGCCGTCAGCAAAACGACAGGTACTAGACGAGTAGCGATAAAGAGTGACTGCATCTATAAACAGGCGCTCTTTCTTCTAGGGATGAAACGCATCAGGATATTTTTTTCCATTTTCTTCTATTAGCCTGGTATATATACCATATACCATATCTAGAGATGAGGAGATACACTGGAAATGCTTATAGACAAAACGTTTCACGAATGTGACGTGTGTCGGGTTCGGCTTCTTCATGTCGGATCTATAAGCTTTCACCCTTTGTCTCATCATCTTTATCTTGTTTGCGATAGTGTTATACGTCCTACAAATTGTATTAAGGTTTTTGTCCCTCGTTTTTGAAACATGAGAACTCTTATGTAGCGAAGGAATCATATTTTTTTTTTTTAAAAATAATTATAATTTAAGAACTCCGGATTATTTACCTAACGTGTTCTTTCCTATTTTTCTATATATCTGCACACACACACACACACACACATACATATATATATATATATATATATATATATATATATATATATATATATAATTAAAGATATATTTTATGTTTAACGTTGTTATTTTATAGATACAAGTATTTAAGCAAATGCTCTGTTTATGATAAACAGTTTATTGCTTATAAACCCAACTTTCGAGATTCATGGAAAGTTGGAGTTTATAAGCAGTAAATTGACCTTGTCTACTGATTGAATCTTTGTAGCTCAAGCGGTAAAGGCACGTCAGCGTATATGACGGTTCCAATAGGATGCAGGTTCGAATCCTGTCAAAGAACGAAAATTTTCTATGAAAATTTCTCGACATTCAGGCCGGTAAATGTTATTTAATACTGTTTATCATAAACAGAGCATTTGCTTAAATACTTGTATCTATAAAATAACAACGTTAAACATAAAATATGTCTTTAATAAATAAATTGTCGGACCTTGTCCATTTCTTAATATATGACGTCATTTGTTTACATTCGATACGCCAGAGCAGTTATGAATGTACGAGATTCATGGAAAGTTGGAGTTTATAAGCAGTAAATTCGACCTTGTCCTACCGATTGGTTCTTTGTAGCTCAAGCGGTAAAGGCACGTCAGCGTATATGACGGTTCCGTATAGGATGCAGGTTCGAATCCTGTCAAAGAACGAAAATTTTCTATGAAAATTTCTCGACATTCAGGCCGGTAAATGTTATTTAATACTGTTTATCATAAACAGAGCATTTGCTTAAATACTTGTATCTATAAAATAACAACGTTAAACATAAAAATATGTCTTTAATAAATAAATTGTCGGACCTTGTCCATTTCTTAATATATATATATATATATATATATGTACAGTTTATACGTTCTTTTTATAGATAAAAGTTTTAAGTAAATGCTTTATTTTTTAATTAAACAGTATTAATTACATTTATCAGCCAGAATATTCTTTGTGGCTGAAAGGTTAACAGTACATCAAATCAGATGATGCTTCCCACTAAGTGTTACAGGTTGATTCCTGTCGGAAAAGAGCATATTTTCTACGAAATTTCTCGATTCAGGTGGGCAAACGTAATTAAGACAAAAAACAAAAAAAAAAAAAAAAAAAACACAGAGCATGTACTTAAATAAATTATATCTATAAAAATATCGTATAAACGGAAAATATATTAAAATAATTGTCGGACTTGATGCATTATATATATATATATATATATATATATATATATATATATATATATATATATATATATATATATATGAGGAATTAATGGATTATATTTTTAATCCAAAATGGTTTCTTATTAATCCAAACATTGTTTTGAATAGACACCCTATTTTTAAACAGTGAGAATTAAGTCTACCGAACGACAGGCTCTTCATTCTTTAAAACAGTAATGGAACGTTCTTAGGAGGTGGTGAAAAGATTACTGTTTTAATTTGTTTTTCGAAGTCTGTATCATGATATTTATTATCTGAATTATAGGCTTGATATTAAAAAGATAACAGGCAATATGACATTAACTTCGAAAAAAGCTTAAGGGTTTATGAACGCTATTTTAAAAGCAACACGAAATGAAATAACATTGCCAACAGGCCAAAGAAATGCACCAGAATATTTTCTGAAAACAACAACATTATATTAGGGTTAATGTCGACAGCAAAGTTTTATTTAGTTTAGTTGGAGGTATCAGATAACATGTACATTAAGTCTATTATGTTTTTTAAAAATATTTTTTCTTCTTGGCCGATTAATTTCCGTCGAACGCTCGGGACCTTAACAAGAACTAATATGAGCTGAGGAGGAAGGTTCCTTTACCCTTTTGACACCAAGATAAGGAAATTAATCCGTTAACAAATAAAATTACTAAAATAAAATAAAATAGTGATAACGTGTCTAGTATCTTCAAAAAAATTTGCTTGCACACACACACACACACACATATTTTAAGGCATGTGTTGTTAAAGACTACGGAAGTTTACTGTTTACATATTTATTAAATATATATATAAAATAATATATATAATTATATATATAAAAATAAATATTATTTAAATATTTATTTTTCCGTTTTAATAATCTATTTAGATAATGTGGTTGGATTAATTCATTATTAATAATCAACAAATCCAACCACATTTTGTAAAATATTATCTATAAAACTAAAATAATAAGCAACCTATTTGAAAATAAAACGTCAAGTTGACGGTTGACGATAACCGAAAGCGCTTGGCAAAACACCATGGACTAGGGCTTTATTTCAACAACATAGACCCAATATTAAAAACTTGCAAGAAAGCAAGAAGAATCAGATTATTAAACGGAAAATTGCGTAGTCTTTAACAACACATGCTTTAATAATGACATGCTGCTGATATATATATATATATATATATATATATATATATATATATATATATATATCTGTGTGTGTGTGTGTGTACGTGGGCAGCATATCTTCATTCAAATATGTTTCATTGAATTATATATACATATTGTGTCTACTTATTTGTATACTGATCTTTTTCGGTTGTCTAATTATTTTCTTGATGTTAAGAAGAAATTCATCAAGGAAGGTGTCGTAAGTTTTTAACCCAAGTACTTCAAGTTTCAATTACAAAAACAAACTTATTGTAACCGCAATAAAATCTGAATTTTGTTGTGATCATGAATTTTAAAAACACACGCAAACGCGCTCTGTTATAGTTATTAAAAAAAAAATGAATTCATCCGTTGTCGTTATAGAATCGTTTGCAAAACAAGCGTTTCAATGTAAGGTAGCTGGCCAGAAATTGTTAGAAATATAAAATGGCGTTAAATATTAACTGTACTTTAATATGTTGTTGCTATATTCGTAATAAATTTTGTTGAATGTTCGTTGGTTGATTTTGATAGAGAGGGCATCGAGAATTTAAAGTGCATATAGCATTTAATACAAAAACAAATAAAATTAATTTATTAAGAAACATTTTGTTATACATAAATTTATTTTTAATTTAAAAATTTACTGAAAATTGTATGTAATTCCTCAAATATTCAGTTGGAGATCGTTGCGAAAAAGAGGAAACAATCTGCCAAATTCTTTCTTCTTTCTTCATAGACTGATTCGAAATAGGGGGAGGGGCGATGACTTCTAATTATTGCTCGAATTGTTTTGCACTTTTTTGCAGCTTTGTAATGAATCTCCATATTGTGGGCTGCTCCATTCCCATCTCTGTGTGGAATCTTCTATTTACTGCTTCGGCATGGTTATTTGAAAATTAAACACCCGTCAGACAAATAGGCTGTTGTAAGTAATAAATCACGAAGACATACAAACTTTCAAAATATCTACGATACAAAGCCGATCTAAGAGATATGCACATTTCTTTTATGTGCCGTGTCCCTTCCTCCTGTCCTTTGTAATTCTCAATAAGTTTTGTCTTTTTGCTACTTCTCCTAGATCCTTTTTCTGACATCTACATGCTTAAGCCTGCTAGGTATGTCACGCGTTGCTTTCCCTTGTCTCTCTTTCCCTCTATCCGCTCTGTGAGTATCAGATTTTCTAAGCCTTCGTTTCTCATGACGTGTCACAGAAATTTCAGCTGGCTCTTCCTGTTGTTAAGTATAAGTTTCCTCCTTATTTGCATCCTCTCCTAAATCTCATCATTGCTCAAATGTTCGGTCCATTGTATCCTTAGCATCCTTCTGTAGAACCATACCTACTCTTCATCTTTGAGGAGACCATCCAACATATGCTGCCGTAAAGGAGAACAGATATCACGTAGCCGTTCAGTATTATTTTCTTTGTTGCCAACGAAATCCTCCCGTCTTGTAATACTCTGCCTAGCTTTCATATCTCAGTGTCGCACTTACCGTTCTCTGTCAGAACACTTCCCAGATAAATTTCTTTACCTGTTTGATTTAAGTTTCCCCGACCTGTAAATCGCATTTCGGGGTCATCTATTTGCTGATGCCTTCTGTCTTCTTATAGTTTATGCTTAGTCCCTTCTTCTAGCTCTCCTTCGTTACCTTCTGTAGAAGGTTTTGTAGTTTCCTTTCTGTGTCTGCTATCAGCACCGTGTTTTCTGCATGTCTTATGTTATTAAGATTGTGACTGTCTATGATGGATCCTGGTAGGCTTTCCAGTTCTCTCTCTCGCTGTATAGGTTGAATAAGCCGGCGAGAAGACACATCCTTACCTTACGTTCGTTTCTATTTTTTGTATATCTGCTGAACTCATTTTCTATCTGTATGCAGGCCGTTTGTTGCCAGTATACGTTCTTCATTATTCTAATATCTTTCCCAAATATATAAAGGTTGCTGAGCAGTTACAACAGATATTTGTGGCGTACTTTGTCAAAGGTCTTTGCGTAATCTGTAAAAACAGATGTACGTCCTTTTGCATTTGTATTGCTCTTTCTGATAACATTATGAGCATGAATACCGCGTTCCTTGTTCCGGTGTTTTTAACGTACCCATACTGTTCTTGTCCTATCTCTGGCATGATTCTGCTGCGCGCTCTATTCATCAGAATACGGATAATGAGTTTTATTATGTGGCCCATTAGGCTGATTGTGGAGTTCACATTCTTTTGCACCTGATCCTTCAGTCTATCCCCACTTTTGTAGATTTCATTTATTATTTCTGCAATCTTGTCTATGCTAAAATCATCTTAGGCTGACAGCAGCTCTGTTACAATTCCTTCTGGCCCTGCCGCCTTGTTTTTATTCAATGTGGCCAGTGCAGCTTCTACTTCGGTTTTTAATATTTTTGGTCCATCTTGGGAATTGCCGGCTGTTCCCTTTGGCCTTGGAAGAGTTCTCCATTATATTCGTTCCAGTGCTGAAGAATT
This sequence comes from Acanthosepion pharaonis, assembly GCA_903632075.3. Taxonomy (NCBI): domain Eukaryota; kingdom Metazoa; phylum Mollusca; class Cephalopoda; order Sepiida; family Sepiidae; genus Acanthosepion; species Acanthosepion pharaonis. The sequence continues at coordinate 922,041 of CAHIKZ030004736.1, read as the reverse complement.
TTTCCCTTCTCTAATATGAGCGTTCCATCCTTGGATTTTATGCAGCCTGTTGATGAGCATATCTTCTGCCCTGTTAGTTGTTCATGCATTTCTCCTTTGGTGATGGGACTCAGTCTCTCTATTGCACATTTTTGCTTGGCCACTTTTCTTTAGTCTGATTGCATTTGGTCCTTATTCATTTGTGTAATTTTCTGCATTCCGTTCCGGATCTTTGTAGAGTTTTCTGCCTCCTTTGTATCATGTCAAGAATCTCATCAGTCATCCATTCGTTTTTTCTTCTTCGTCCATTCTCCTTTGGGATGATATCCTTTGCTGATGATTAAGTTTTAACTTAGCCGATTACCCGCTATTAAAACAATAGGCGATTGAAACTAACACATTATCCTAGCAAGTTCGAAAAATAATTAAAAAAAAGTCATGGAAAAAGGATTTCTTATTACTTACAATTGGAATTTTATTCAAATCTTGCTAACTTCGAATCAATAGTCATTTATTGAAAAGTGGGGTAGACTCTAAATACGTCTCGATTTTAGAAACCAAATGCAATGGGTTGGATGGATTAATGAGGTTGTTGGAGGGTGGGGGGTCCAAACAAAGACAAAGTCACGTGGTAGGAGGTGATTTCAGTGAAGTGCCAGAATGATCAACTGTCTTTTAAAACCTTAAAAATGGCCACTTCGCGATTCAAAGAAAAAAATGACAGCCAATACCGTTTTAAAACTATGAATTCGGCGCCAGCATTAAGTTGTCCTCACGCTGAGTAGGCTGGTGTTGAGTTGTTCTGGAGTTCAGTTGTCACGGAGATGAGTTGGCCGGTGTTTGAGTCAGCAGTGTTGAGTCGGTAGTGATACCGATTACATTGATACCTTGTGATGGTCATACTCGACAACAAGGTGGCAGTAACCATTAATGCATGCATGTATGTATTAAAGGTTTAGATAGAATTTACAACATAGTTGGAAACACTGGAAAGATTCACTGATGGTGGTTCATTACAAAGTCAAGTGCAATTGCGGAAATTACCTACGCAAAGACGACTGTTGGAATTACCTTGGGATATTTAAGACGAAAGAGAGTTCCACGGGCTATTTGACAGTGTGAGTGCACAATGAAGTACATTAGGAGGAGAAAACCATCGCCTAATAAACAGGCGTACAGGTTGTATTTCTGAAATATGACAAAGACAGTCAACAGCCACAAGTCCCGTGCAAAAATAACGGTAAAAATAAAACAAGATGTAACGAAGTCTTTTCATTGGTCTTTGAATTGACAAATCAGGAACGAGCAAGAAGTCGAGATTTCTGAGTAAAATTTAGCCTCTCCCTCCAATTTTCTTCAATGAAGAATATTTTTTTTGTCTTGGTAGCAAGTCTTATTGATGTGTCAAGTCCCCTCAGGACGTATAGCTTTCCACAAGTTCCTGTCATTTGTAGTTCTTAATCAATTTTGTCTTTTTGTCATCTCTTTTAAAACCTTGCTCAGTCATCCATTTACTCAAGCTCTTTCTTCTTCTTCTTCTTCTTCTTCTTCTTCTTCGTGTCCTTTCAGGACATTGGCGATCGTGCTTCTCCACAATTTCCTGTCATTTGTAGCACTTAATAAATTTTATCTATTTATTATTTCTCCTAAACCTTGTCGCCCCATCAATTTGCTGAAGTTCATTACGTATGCTATGCATTGTTTCATCTGCCCCCTCTTTCCCACAACCTGTCCTGTGAATTTTCGACCCACTCTTTCCTCATTATTTGACTTATAAATTTCAACTGCTTCTTCTTGATTTTATGCATGTTTCCTTTTTGTTTCCATTTTCTCTAAAACCTCCTTGTTGCTCACATATTCGGTCCATGGTATCCTCAGCATCTTTCTGTAGAAATGCATTTCTGTTGCTTCAAGTCTCTTCTTCATCTTTAAGAAGATTGTCCAGCATTCGCTGTCATACAGGAAGATAGATATCATATAACAGTTCAGAACACTTTTCTTTGTCTTTTAATACACTGTTTAGCTTTTGGAATGTCTCTTTCGCTATCACAATGCACCTTCGGTTGTATTTGTGATTTGAATGTTAAGCTCTTCCTTTTGCTAACAACCATGCATTGTCGCTTCTTGCAGTTGATGTTTAATCCCTTTTTCTTGCTTTCCTTCATTACCTTCTGTAGGAAGTTTTGTACTTTTCGTTCCGTGTCTGCTATATCATACAAATATGGCTCTAGTAGGGAAATTATCTCCCTCCCCTTACCTTCTCACTCATCTTGATATCGAGTTAGTGGCAAATTAAAATTGAAATTCTGAAATACAGGAGAAGTCATAAAAATTATTTCAAAGGGCCATAGATACTATTTACCAGATATCCAGTGTCTGTTGTCAGACAAAATGGTAATTAACTGTGGCAGCAGAAAGTTTGATTTCAATTTTATTCAAATTGTGTACGTATGTATATATGTAAGAATTTATTTTTTAATCCATTAATAGACCGTAATATAATTCTAGAAAATAACGGAAAAATAATGAAAAAATAATCATATTTATTACCGAATCTAATTTTTTTCGGTGTTGTGGCGGGGATAAAAATTAAAATTATTTTGTCCCTAACTTTATAATTTTATTGCTAAGCCCAGGGTAGGGGTTGTTCAAATATGTAAGTCACACAAAACACAGACAGACGCATATACATTACATACGCGTATGCAAAGTTACAAGCAACAATGTTTGGAGGAGAGAGAATTAGCTCCGATTATTTATTTATCGCAGCTTCGTGGTGGTGGGACTTATTCTACTGTGCAGCACAGTGAGGATCGAACTTGCTAATCAAACGTAGTTGATATACGAGGTCAACTTGCTTACTATTACATCACTCCCAGGTGCCTACGGGATTTGAAATGAGTTTAACTAAGCTTGAAGCTATCAATTTATAGCATCGTCCTAAGTTCACCACCTGAGTGGAGTTAAAGTTAAGCTGACCGGATTCCGATCACGTCAAAGAAAGAAGTTACATTCTTCAATGCATAATTAGACTGATGATAAATGGCAGAAGTAGCACCCATTGTATCCGTTTTTCTCTTTCTCGCTCTCTTCATTTAAATAGTGAAAAATTAAGAAAAGGCCAGGAGCTCGACAGGAAACTAAAAAAGCCTGAAGGTTAAGAAGCGTGCCAAAAACACTAATCGAGATTAAATGAATTAGAAATTCGAGAATGAATTGCAACTGTCCACGGTAGGTGCAACGTTCAACTAAAATAAAGATAAAAAGAACTGCAGATTTCAGATTTCTCGCTGTATATACCAGACACCCTGTGCGTATCTCTAAATGTAGATTCTTTGCTCTTCTACGTATTATTACGTCATTCTTCTTAATAAAATGTAACTGGTTCTAGTTTAGATTGATTTTTTTACGGTACATCAACCTTTGCAGAAAATATTTTAGATTGTAAAAATTTTTGAACACAATAATGCTTTACTGATACAAATCCTACTAATTAATGCACTTCTTCTGGTGCGGGGGGGGGATTGGATTCACTCCATTGCCAGGGGTATTTGCGCTTAAATGGATATAAAGAAACCGACTGGAATGAGAACTCGACTCTCCGACTAGCAATTCCGGGCCGTTAACATTACACCAACGACACATCGAACCAGTACCTGGTATTCCCAGGCAGTTACCCATCTTGTTATTGACCAAACTCGACGTTGCTTAACATCGGTAACGGTACAGGAACTAGGTTTTAACGCGATATGGCCGTAAGCACTTCAGTTTAGAAGGGCTGGAGTTCGGGCAGATACTACACTCTGATCGTAGGTATACAAACGTAACATTCATGCATACAAACAACAAGAGCAGAAGCAGCAGGAACAGCAACAACAATACTACTACTAACAATAATAATGTTGAATATTATGGTAGCTGCTTTACCCATCAAGGCAGACATGCCTCACGTGCAAGACTGGCACAATACAATCTTCATACTTTTCATATAATCCGTTTTGTCTTGTGCTTAAAACACACATATTACCACCTCCAAGTAATGATGTCCACACAAATATGTATATGCACAAAAGCTGAGTATGATCTACCATGTATTCAATTGCGAAAGGAGAACAACATATATTTTTATTACTTCAAAGCTCCCAAGAAAATTAAATGTTGACGTTAAATGGCCCATAAGGTATTGACATGGCGTTAAACAATTTTTTTTATATATTCGCTTTGTCCTGTAATAAGTTGGATATCTAGATTGGCAAGTCCTCCCCAGATGTAATTTTGGCGCAATCTTCCTCTTACTGCATCAGGTCTTTTTGTGTAAAATAAGGAATGGTGAATTAAAAGAAAACCGGATGTTTTACAAACGCAAGGTAAGGATCTGATAAATAAAGTTACAAGACGTAGCGACGATTTAGCGTTTCATGAAACTTCGTTAGCGGAAGAATTTACTTTTTGATGTCCTTTTTCTCAAGACGAATTTCGTTGGAAATAGAGAAAAAAGTGCTGAATTTCTACAGTGAATTTTGGATAATCGCCCGACAAATGAGGAGAAAACTAGAGGCAGTAGAAATGTGGTTCTACAGAGTGATACTGAGAATTCAATGGATTGGACGAGTAAGAACTAATGTTCACCCAAAACAAGGCCCAAGGGCCACTCAAGGTAAATGGTTACTGTTTGGAGTTGTTTGTATTAGTGTAATAAAGGGAAAGATAACAGGAACGACTGACATCTAATTTTAAACTTTAAAAGGTCAAGATTAAATTAGCAAATAAAATTTAAGAGTTCAGACAGAGACGTTAGGAGTACAGAGTTGAAGTGGACTTTAGAAGGAAGCAGAAATTCAATCCTAAACAGCAGAAAGGAATTAACACCTACTCTTCTTCAAAAGACTGGGGAGAAGTGTGACCTGAACGATAGGCAAACCTATCTACTTCTATTAGGGAAGGAAAAAAATAATTACAGAATAAAATTTCAGATTTCAGGTGGAGACGTCAGAAGTACAGATCTGAAGGAACATGAAACCTAATCTTGAACTGAAAACAAGTGATAAACTTCTACTCCTGTTCAAAAAATCGGGGAGGAGAATGAACCGTACAATAGGCAAACCTATCTACTCCTATTGGAGGAGGAGACAAATAAATTAGTGAAAAACAATTTAGAGTTTAAGCGGAGACGTTAGAAGTTTAAAGTTGTAGTAGACTTTAGAAATAACTAAAAACCCAATCCTAAACAGGGAACAAGAATTAAACCTCTGCTCCTTTTCAAAAGAAGAAATCAATTAAAATTAAATTCCAAAAAATCTAAAAATGAAAATTCTTAAAGTAAATGAGCACTTGGAGAAATCACTTTCACATAATTATTTTACAGGTTCAAAAAGTAGAAACTGTAAAATGCTTCTACACCCCTTGAAAAGTTTGACAAAAACTAATATTAGCTGAAAGCATATTTTTCAGAGTTACTTTTGTCCTTCCTACAGCAATAATGTTGTGAATATTAGAATATTAAAATAAAAATAAAGACTATTTGTTAATCATGATAATAGGAACGAACATAGAAAGTTATACAGGGCGGGACAGAGGTGCCTCCCACATCAGGGTAAAACATTAATGACAATGGTGTCTCCGGCTAGCTAATATCTTACCATTATGTGGGAGGCATTTCTGCCGCACACTGTATTATAAATAAAAAAGGTTTTTCTTTTTGCAGAAACGTACTTCTCCAAGATGCTATAATTTCTTCCAAATTTCTTTTCATATTGATTAAGCTGTTCAGATCACGAATAATTAAAAGATTGAATTTAATTTTTCTAGATTTTAAGAGGGGGTCCAGTTTGTAAATTGAACCCCCTATGCAAGACAAAAAAGAAAAGGAAAAGAAAATAGAAAAATAAATAAGGGTAAATAATGATAAAAGGTAAGAATTTTAATTAAGATTTTCAGCCGTTTTAAAATTGTGAAATTTTATAAGCATTATTTTAACACGATACAAGAAAAAGGTAAGAATATCCTTTCAATGTAGGTACCTACCCCCGCAAAAAAAATATAATAAAAAGCGATACCTAAAATTTAAAATTGATTTTAAAAAATGAAAAATATTTCTTGAAACATTATCTTAGTTTTAATTCCAAGCTGATAGTTTAAATTCAATATTTCCAATGATCACAATACTTTCTTGTATTTCAAACCGAATTTGAATTGATTGGAATTATTATTATTTTTTTAAAATCGGCCATATTCACAAATCTGTCAACACAACAATTCTATTTATTGAAAAAAATCATTCAAAATTTCTAATCTGAATAAGGAAAGGAAAGATGAAATTTCTTGGACACATAATGAGGAAGGGAGGCTTTGAAAACTTAACCCTAACGGGGCATATTTAAGGCAAGAATGATCATGTGTGATGGATGGCGGAGCGGGCTGGGAAGAGCAAAGGGTGAAACATTATACTTTCCTGAACGTCTTTTCGATTGTCAATAATTTATAACTTACACACACATACACACACACACATATATGTGTGTGTGTGTGTTTGGTTGAATAATCTATTTTTATTTTAATGCATTCAAATTCACTGATAACTTTGTTGATGTTGCCATTAAACTCATTAACGAAGGCTCCTTTAAAATTGGCAATGTTTACAAAAAATCGCTGTTTCATTTCTTTGATTTAATACAAAAAATTAAAAAATTGAAAAGATTTTTAAAAATTCCAAAATTTGGCAATGTCTACAAAAATCGTCATTTCATTTTTTTGATTTTTTGTAGACATTGCCAAATTTTGCCTTAAGTAATAGCTAATTTTAGAAAGTGAAACATTTATATTTAATCATAAATAAAGTAGTTTATGAATACATAATTAGATTCTAATATATTAATTTTAACATTACCATATTTGTACTTAATTAGTAAATAAATTAAATATAATATCTTAAGTCGGTACGAATAAAAATATAAATATAAAAAATGTGACTAAATGATATTTGAATGTTCTTTTTGAAAAAATCTTAATTGAAATTTATATAAAAATAAAAATTAAATAAAGATAAAAAATAAAAATGCCAAATGTATTGCTATTGAAAGCTGGACGATGTGTTGGAAAATAGACAGTACCACAAATTTCTACCTGAAAATAGGAAGTTTGTGTCAATAGACAGATACCCCAGCCCCCACCTTGACTTGACCGAGTTGATAGCTACAATACATTAGATACATGAATTTTCTAAATAAGTTAAATCTTAACAACTCTAAAATAAAAAAAAAGATTGAATTTTTCTTAACCGCAACATCTCGAAATATCAAATTTCTCTCGACTTATAAATTAAGTAAATCAATTTCTAAAAAGTTATTCTTAGCGTCGCTTTATGATGGAACGGAACTTTGTATCTTAAATCTAATTTTTAAGATTGGATTTGAATTGAAGTTTCAGTTTTGAAACATGGGAATTTCAGTGTAGCGATGATAATATATTTAAAAAAAATTATTATATATATATATATATGTATATATATATATATATATAGTGAAGTGGGTAAATTGTCGCTACGTTATACTTTTAATGCGCGTTGTTTGTTTTTGATTTTGTCGACTGCACAGTATAGTGGGGTCACTTGGACACCGTCTGTAAGAAAAAGAGCATCACGTCCGCCAGAAATTTGGAAACAGCATGCTGTACTGGCTGGAATTCGCACCGGAAGCTCCAATATGAACATTTCAGAATGTTTGGTTGTCAATATGAGGAGAGTGCAGAGGATTTGGAAAAAAAGTTGGATGGGTCTAATGGTAATTACGATGGTTTTTGGAGTTATCACCAGTGATGGCGACCTTATGCCTCCATTCATCTTCCCACAGGGTCTCAAACTCAACACAGAGGCCTACATCAAGTGCCTTGAGGAAGTAGTGCTGTCATGGGTCAAGAGGATGGCTGCCGGAAGAACCTATATCTGGCAGCAGGACTTTGCACCATGCTACACAAGCGGGCGATCCCAATCATGGTTGTCAGACAATATCTGCGACTACCTTTCCCCTTAAATCTGGCCACCTCCCTAGATTGTAACCCCCTTGATTATCATGTGTTGGGCAGTTGAGTGAGTGACTTACAAAACACCTTGTGACACCATACATGAACTGAAAGCAAGAATTATGGCAGTATTCACCAACTTAATGAAAGAGACCGTCCAAAAGAGTTGCAGGAGATTTCAAAGTCGTCTAGAGGCCGTGGTTGAAGCCAATAGTGATTTTATTGAATAAATTTACTCTTATGTATTTCAAGATATTTTTGTGTAATTTTGCTAAATATATCCAAAATGAGATGTCAGTGTTATTTTCATTTTTGTTTAATTTAGACGACAATTTATCCATCGCACCATGTGTGTGTGGGGGAGAGAGAGAGAGAGAGAGAGAGAGAGAGAGAGTGAGAGATGTATGTATTTTGCTCTTGTAATATATCTGTTTCATTACAATAATAAGATTTTCTTTTTTATTAAATTGTCCTTTTTTATATAATATTGATGATTTTTCTTTGTTTCAGGTGAGTAAACACATTGAAACTTATTTATTATAGGTGAGTGAAAAACTTCTATACTTCTTATGTTGTTATTTATATTGCACACGCACACATGCTCATGCGTTCGTGTATGCTCACACAAACAGCATTGAGAAAAAGAAACGTAGACAGACAGAAAAAGAAAAAGTTGACAGAAGGACAGATAGAAAAAGAAAAGGAAACAGACAGAAGGACATGCAGAAAAAGAAAAAGAGACAAACAGAAGTACTGTCAGAAAAACTAAAGGAGACAGACAAGGGCGGACAGAAAAAGAAAAGGCGACAGTCAGAAAGACAGACTATGTTTGAGTAGACACCATATTTTGTTTTTTTTTTTTTTTTGTTGTTTTTTTTTTCGAAACAGTGCGAATTACGTCTGCCGGCCTGTGCATTCAAGAGATTTAATAAAGGAAATGTGCTCTGCGACAAAGTTCGAATCTCTCCTCGCCCTTGTAGGATAACACACCATCTGATCAATCGTGCTTTAGACCGTTCTGTCACAGGGAACCTCGCAGCCCAGCATGGTTCAATTACCGTTTTAAAGAATGGAATGCACGTCCTCTCTTTTAGTAGACATAATTCTCGGTCGTAATTCGCACTGTTTAAAAAATAGGGCGTCTATTCAAAACAGTATATATATATATTTCACTACCTACAATATCTATTTTTTGTCTGTTACGGTTTCTCAAGATTATGAGAACGTCGTTCCTGTAGAGACATAGCATTTTTATCGATTATTCTACTTAGTTCATTTAGTAAACGGATACCTATTAACTCACAAATATATGTACCATCAAAACGTCTTATTGTAACGTTAAAGGTTCCTTATTCCGAGGCAGATCTTTAGCCACATCTCTTCGAATAATATTGATTTTCAACAGTGCCTAATAATTATTACTTTGTTTATGCTTATTTTTATTGTTCTTGATCTAAGAAGAGAAAAATATCTACCATCAAATGTTCGTGTTTAGACAACACCAACCCCCGAATAACATTAAATAAAATTAAACAAATTCGTAAATAAATTAACAAACTACGAAATGAAACCAAATAAATATTTATTAATCGACAACAAATTTATTGAACAATGCTATTGATAAATAAATTGATATTTCCATGGTATAAATAATTTAAAATAAAACAATTACCGCCCACCCATAACTAGAAAAGTATGAAATATTGAAAATATATTAACCAAAATCCATTATATATGGTCTGTCAGAATTCACCACCTTTATTCACTTTCAGAAATAAATATTATATAGAGAGAAACGAGAAGAGAGAGAAAGAGAGAGAGAGAGAAAGAGAGAAAAAGAGAGAGAGGGAGAAGAGGAGGGATAGAGGGAGAGATGGAGAATATATATGCATATACATATACATATATACATGCATATATATATTAATTAAAGACGCATTCTCAGAAATTTTTACCCGCTTATTTGAAAGAGCAAGAATGTACTTGTCACAACAGATAATAAAACACAAAGTAGGCAGGTGTTGATAACAATTATTTACAAAAGGTATTTGATATTTCGCAAATATTTTTTCTAATCGAGTTCAATATTTTTCTTAAGGGGTTACTGAGTGTGAAATAATTAGAAATCAGAAACATTACTAAGGAGCGAGACATCAGATGAGTAATCAGTAAGACAGACAGTAGATAGCGATTGACATTGCATTTAAATATTTGAAGAATAACTGGAAAGAATGGAACCAGAAAGGAGTTTCACAAAGAGAACTGTTTCAAATTTACGGCTATATCTATATCAACTGTAAATTGATAAGATCTCGTCACCAGTCTAGTACTGCACTTAAATTTAAAAAGTCTAGGTACCAAAGCGAAGAACTAATCCGAAAAATTACCATCAAAGTGTTTCTTTCTTCATTCGTAACGAAAGATAATATTTTTTTATTTTCATAATTTATTGATATTGATATATAGATATATTATAAAGTCATGTCATATAGAAAAGTATGAAATATTAAAATGTATTACCAGGTCTGTCGAGTTACCACCTTTCACCGAAATAAATTTTGAAACGGAAATAAGAAGAAACGCACAATGGCGGTCAATATCATTTTTGTTCTTTAATGTCGTTAAGAATTAAAATTTTAGTGAAATATATGTACAACATTGAGATTTTAATGGATAACCTGGTAGAACTTTAAAAAAAAATAATTACATCGGGATGGCTGTACTAGGATGTCGTATTATATGCAAGGATGTAATATATTCCTTATATTTAGTTTCAGAAACACTCAAACCGTATTATACACAAGAAAATACAACACACACACACACACACACACACACACACACACATTCACTTTTTATCAGGTTAGCGGAAAGGTCATGCAAGTTCATGGACGTGAGGGGATACAGTTCAATGCTTAATAAACGAAAGTGGAGGGTTTTTATATATATATATATATATATATATATATATATATATATATATATATATATGTAAATTAGTATTTAAATTATTTGGGACTAGTATTGATTTATGTGTTTTATGTTTTGAATAATATAAGGATATGGATGTAACCGTTTTCTTTTAATTTTTTTTATATTTTTGTGGTCATATAATTTGGATTGGAAGAAGAGTAATTTTTAAGGAAAGGGGATATTGAGAAGAATGCAGGGCACAGATTTATATTTTGATAAGATACGGTAGCAGCACTTTTGAAAATTTTACCTTCTAAGTAAGTTACATTGTTTTTTTAATAAGTGTGGTATTCGCTAGGTCAAAATTGTGGTTGAATTCATACACAAATTCAAAAAATCATCCAATCACTTACGTTTAGTAGGCATTGAATTCTATCACCTCACGTCTATGAACTTGCCTGACTTTTTGCCAACTTGATGAATATTCATGAACAGTCCTATATCAAAAATTTTGAAAAACCAATAAAATTTTGCTCCTGTATATACATACTTGTCAGAAAAATAAATCCTTACATTTACTTAGACAAAGTCTCTCAGATAACGAAACGCGTCGACTAAGATAAGTTTTCCTTTTGTCTCGATTCATATTGTCCATTTACAGAAATGTTTACACACACACACAAAACTACATATATATATTGTTTGTGTGTGTGTGTGTGTGTGTGTGTGTGTGAGAGAGAGAGAGAGAGAGAGAGAGAGAGAGAGAGAGAAGCTTAGGATGTAATGAAACGTTTCATTTTTTATTTCGACTTGATACTGTTGTCATGAAAACAGATAAGTGATATTAGGCCTTCAGTTTATCTCTCATAGAAATTCGTTATTTTCGACGACTATCGCATTCATTTCGCTTCTATGCATACCTTTACAACTGTTATCACATTTAAGCTTCATAAAGTGTTCCGCCTTATATCTTAATGTCACAAAAAGTGACTGAAAGGAAAATAAGAACTGAAAATCGAGACAAAGACGGTCACAGAAGAATTTAGTCTTTTACTTGAACGACGTCGATCCAACGTAGTAAAATGGCAGGAAATATCTCGAAGATTCCACAACAATAATGGCAAAATGCAAAAAAAAAGGAAAGACATGCAGAATAATTTGTTATATAATAGATCACATGCCTTTTGCGTAATTTCTTATATTTAATATTTTCATTTTTTTATGACAAGTTAGGGACAGTGAGAACTCGGAATTGTGAAACAGTTTGTGTTCGAGCGTGTAATCATATATGGAATATAAAAACAAGCCCGACAGGGTAGGAATAATCATAGATTAGGAACTGTGCAACAGATTTGGGGTCGAGCGTGTAACCATATATGGAATATAAAAATAGGCATGACGGCGTAGGAATAGTGGTAAACTGGGGATATGCAAAACGATTTGGATTCGAACGTGCAAACATATAACTTCTGCACAAAGTAGAAATTGTCATAGAACATAATAATGAGACCCTTTAATTCTGATATTTAGACCAAAAATCCTTCCCAGGCAAGAAGGCCGGCTTTTAATAGTCCTAAGAAAAGGAAGATCTGTCAGATTGTAGACATAACTGATAGGACACGACTAGGTAAAGATTAAATAAAAAGAAAAATAACAGGATCTTTCTTGGGAAAGAAATTATAACGTTTGGCATCGTCCCCATGACAACACACTTGGATAAAACATGCTAGATTTGAAACTCTGTTAACTTGAAAATTAATGAAATTTATTAATCAATGGAATTTATTAATTAATGAAATTTAATTAAATATACTAGATTTGAAACTTGATATAAATTTGTAACTCGGATAAAATATTCTAGATTTGGGATTGGATGATTTAGAAATTCCAGGGTGGATTGTGATTGTCCACATTACAACATTTCTGGAGTCTAATGATATTTAAAATGATGTTAGATATTTCAGAAAATTTTCTGCCACTCGACGTCCTGAGGTAACCACGGTTCATCTAGTGTGGGCATTCTCTCTCTCTCTTTGTCCTTCATCCTCTATTTCTTCCTATCTCCTCATCCCTGACTTTCGTTTAATTCTTTAACGCCCATTGACGCAAAAAAAAAAAAGAAGGAAAGTAAAGAAAGAAAGTAGAGCGATATGAAAGAAAAAAAAAAAAGGAAAGAACGTAGGGAATGGAGAAAGAAGAAAGAGAAAGAAAAATAAATTAGAAGGAAAGAGAAAAATAGAGAAAGAACGTAGTAGAAAAGAAAGTAAGTATATAGAAAAAAAAGTAGAAAAGAAAGAAAATAGAAAAAAAGAAGTAAAAGGAAAAAAGAATAGAAACAAGGAACGAATGAAAATGTAAAAACGGAAAAGAAATAGAAAATGAAATAAAAAGGAAGAATAAAAGAAAAGCAAGAAAGAAGAATGTAAAAGAAAAAAGTAAATATAGAAAGTAGCAGGAAAGCGCGCACGCAAGAAAGAAAGAAAGAAAGAAAAAAGAAAGAAAGAAAAAGTAAAGACAAAGGAAAACAAAATAGGGATTAAAATAAAAAGTAAATAACAAAAAAACAAGAGAAAAAAAGAAAGAACGAAAGAAAGAAAGAAAAAAGAAGTAAATAAAGAAGTAAATAAAAAGAAAAGTCAAATTAGTAAAAAAAGATAGGATCAACGAAAAGGTCCAAACAGATAAAAAGGAAAAGAAAGCCGGGGCTCCCCCCCCCCCGCACACAAAAAAAAAGCAAGGAAAGAGGGGAAAAAAACTAGACGGAACCAAAGAACGTAAACGGAAATCTAAACAAAGAAAGTAATGGAAAAAAGATATGTAACAAATATAAAGGAAACAAAAAGGGAGTAAAAGCAAAGAAACCGAAACCAGAGAATGAAAGAAAGAAATAATTTAGATGAATGAAAGAAAAGCAGCGAAATGTAAGAGAATGGGAAAAGAAAAAAGACGTAAAAAGAAAGAGAAAGAAAACTAAAGCAAAGTAAAAAGAAAGAAACAAGGAAAGAAGTCGATAGATAAGTCGCAGAAAATAATGAATGAAAGACGAAATTGAAAGGAAAGAAGAAATAAAAATTAAGAGCAAAGAAAGAAACTATTTTCATCGGAAGTAAATACTAATAAATTTGCGGCTGACTTACTTTAAGAAATGTACGTTATTTTGTTCCGAACCAGGCCAGCCACACAAGGTTTAGAGTGCTGTAACGATCTGAATGTCGCCCATAATTATTCCAAAACGTAAAAAACTTTACTTTCTTTTTCTTTTTTGTTTGGATTTTTAATTCCTAATTTTGATTCATTTTTTTTAATTCTGTATTCTCAAGGATTGGTCAACTTCAGGAAGCTTCTCAGACGAGAAACTAACACACAATTCCAGCTAATTACTCCGAGCCGGGGAAAGGCTGTGATAAAGAAAATAAAGAAAAATAATAACTAAAAAAAAAAAAAAAATACAAACGATGCCCAGGGAGAATTTGTCAATATCCGTTCCTGTCGGGCATTTTGAGAAAAAGATTTTAATTTAATCCGACAGGTTCATTATGGGTGTGAAGAGGAGATTAACGGTGTATCCCAAAACGATTCTTCTAAATATAGAACTTAATTAATAACTTTGAGTGCTTTGATTTTAAGACGTTTTTCATAAATATATATAACTATACAAATAAAGCTGCCTTCTATTAGGTGATTGCTAACAAGTTAGTTTCGTAAGAAATTCGAAATGTTTTCAATCCTCACATTCTGATCAACGGGTGAGTCTTGCATTTGAGTCGTAAAAAGAAAACATAGCCCGCTAATACTGACCAGTCCAAGTATCCCAACCAGTTTCACTCATAAAGTCTCTTTTTTAATGGCCATGTCAAACAAAACTATATGAATAAAAATAGGAAAATATTCTTTTCATGTATGTCGTCATACTGAATTAACAATTCTATGCAAAATTTATCCCATATTATGAACATACATTTCTACGATCACCATGGTAACATTGACACAAAGACCTCTCCCATAGCTATGGGATCACCTTTCGGCACTACTTTTTAGTTCTTATTTTATGTGCCTTTTCCACACAACTTTCTCTCTCTCCTACTTCTAAGAAACATTTTTTATTTTAATTAATGTTCACCCTATATAAGGCTCAAGAAACACTGAAGGTAGAAGGTTATTGAAGGAGGTTGTAAGAGTAAGAGATAAGAGGCGGGGTTTATGGAGATTTGTAGGAAAGAACGGTTAACCCTAGACACGGAGAGGCTGTGATTGTAGTAGTTAGGAAAAGGGCTTGGGAGTCAGTTTCCCAACGTAGCGTCTGAATATTTACCATTTCTCTTTTTTCCTGCTCTACTATTCATTTACACAAACTTATGCCTGTTAGCTTCCTCTACCCTTCCTGCTTTCAATATATCCTTTGTGTACTATATTGCCAAAAATATCTTTCCTTGTTATGTATCACAGAAATGTCAACTGGCCCTTACTGATTTGAATTATTAGTGTCAATTATTTTTGTACCATTTTGAAATCTCCAATTCGTAACTCATAACTTGAACTGGCTCTCTTAGTGACGACCAAACATTGTCGTCTTATAATTAATAGATAGACTTTTCTTCTAGTTTTCTTTTGCTATATTATCTAGAATTTTTTGTAGTTTCCTTTTTAGTCCCTTATTAAGAAAAAGTAATCTGCGTATCATATGTCGTTAGAATTATGTCTACCGCTAATAAATCATTGTTAGTGCTCTAAGGATTCATTCACTGTATAGGTTGAATAAGCACAGTGAAAAAAACATCCGAATGCTTTGTTTTAAATAAACGTTACGGACTATTCTACTATATTTCCATTTCCTATATAAGTCAAGTTTTCCTAGCAGTTCAAATGTTTTTTTTTTGTGTCGATATTTATCAAATGTCTTTCATAATTCCTCTAATTGCTAAATACCTGACTTAGAAAAAAATGATTAAAAGTTTTGTCAAACCTATGATATATATATATATATATATATATATATATATATATATATATATATATATATATATATATATATGATATAACGATATAACGATATATATTTTTGTATAATTTTCTATATCAACAACCAGTATTTAGAAAAATATGACAAACTCAAAGTTTTTTTTTGTAACGCGTTTCATCCGATGAAATACTAACGGATGAAACGCGTCGCGAAAAAAAATTTCCAGTTAGTCTTATATATATATATATATATATATATATATATATATATATATATATATATATATGTTCAATATATATATATATATATATATGTTCAATATTTTTTGGATCTTGTGACTTTCATCAGGCGAAGAATTGTAATTTTCACGTATTATTTAAAGAAATTATTTTTTTTATGTTTTTTAGTAGTAATACAAATTATATATATATATATATATATCAAAGTATATAATTGGTATATACGGAATGAATTCCAATAACCAACAATTACTATTCTTAAAAGAGTGCTCAATACAAAGTAGAGCAGATATAATTATTTTTTATAAAAAATTATAACATAAGTATGTTATAAGATCACTACAAAAATAGTTATTTTGGTTATTCTAGCTTTTGTAACAATGTTTCCCCCTAGTGTAGGATCGTTAATTAATCTGAAACTTTTAAAACCATTTATTTTCTTTTCAACATCATCACTTGATAAGACACAGAGTGTGTTGAAACAAAATGGCTATTTTTGTAGTGATCTTATAACATACTTATGTTATAATTTTTTATAAAAAATAATTATATATATATATATATATATATATATATATATATTGGTCAGAAAGCGAACGTTCAAACCACTCGGTCACCTGCCCATGAGAGCCGGGTGAGAAGTTCACGACAGTTTGTCAGGAAGTAGACTTCTTGATGTTATCAGTCTGGAGAGGGCGATCCCAGAATGCGACATCTTTGGAAAATGCTTGAAAACCATACCACGTGTCGACCCAAGTTCTGTGAGTGAAGTCACAAGTCATCGTCACCGAGGTTTTGAGTGCGCTGACCTGTTCAGATTGTTGATCACGCTAGATAACGCACTCTCTTCCGGAATCTGTAACTAAAGTCTGAATACGCGTGGCCAACTATTATATATATATATATATATATATATATATATATATATATATATTATATTTGTTATAGGGACACACCTATTCTATAATTAATAGACTCTCCCACCTATAATAAGTAGGAGTAGTAAGAGTAACGTGTCAGTCGGTCAGTGAGTCGGTCAAACAGTGAGTCAGTCGGACGACCGTTAGTCGAATACTAAAGTATCAGCGACCCCAACTAGATTACTCGGTGTTATATTTATTATATCAAGTTCCTAACGTTTTGTACGTCGAACCTATTTTAGGACCGACTTAGTACAAATACAAGCCTCCACTGTGAAATCACTCCACAATATATATATATATATATATATATATATATATATATACATGAATATTCATATAATGCAAAGGTTAATGATTTAAATGGCAAGACATCCATCTTGCAAACGATTCAAATAGTACAAAACCTCTAAATCCGTTATGCATGGGTTGATCCTTGTTTATATAAATTTCTGCCGTATTAGTTGTTATTTTTACTACAAGCTTTCGTCTGTTCCTACAGACATCGTCATATAATAGATGTTGTTTCTTGGTTTTTCTCTAGTAATAAGAGGACATCGAAAATATATGTATTGTATCCGAAATGCTATAAAAATGAGTTATTGGTTTTTGAAAATGAGATTGGTTTTTGAACGCGCCAAAGCAACGCTGATTTGATTTTTTTTTTTATATATATATATATATATATATAGAGAGAGAGAGAGAGAGAAAAAAAAACTGGAAAGACGGGATAGAATATAGAAGAGCAACATCAGCTCCCATGCCAAGTTCAAGTTCTACAGCCACAAATCACTGGTCGTATTCATCCTCCTCTACGAGTGTGAGACTTGGATACTCCTGGTTGATATATTCTGGAGTAGGCTGTTTGTTTTTTCTGCCTTTAGGTTTCCCTGAGCCTATTCTATAAATACTTTCATGGTAATTGTTCGAATGAGCTCTTTGCTATGGTACCTAGTCTTTTTTAATTTAATTTTTCACAATTTTTGAAACAAAATAATCGGGCACAAATCAATGAGCACAAATGATAAAGTAATGGAAATTACATTTATTGAAAGGTAAAAGATAACATTTTAGGATCGGCAACCATTTAGTTTCACACGTGAATCAAAAACATCAAGAAGAGCCCTAGAGTACATGTTCCAAATATCTGCCGTTCAGATGAAGGCACTGTTGAATATAAAGTTGGTGATCTC
This sequence comes from Acanthosepion pharaonis, assembly GCA_903632075.3. Taxonomy (NCBI): domain Eukaryota; kingdom Metazoa; phylum Mollusca; class Cephalopoda; order Sepiida; family Sepiidae; genus Acanthosepion; species Acanthosepion pharaonis. Next base: position 903,821 of record CAHIKZ030004736.1, on the reverse strand, counting down.
TCGAATCTTTTCAGTGATGACTGCCTTCAATGCAGCAATGGTGCGAAGGATTGCCCAAGTAGACGTTGTCCTTGAGGAAGAAATCTGCGTATTCAGCTCAGGCGAGGGAGATACTCATTCCATTTCAGTTTTGATGCTCCCCAAATTTTTCACGGATGCCATTGTAACAGTGGCAGTGTGAGGAGAAGCACCATCCTGCTGGAATTACTGTTCCACCTCATCAAGATCATCACGCTTCTCGAGATCTCCTCATCTGAGAGAGGCTGATACTTTGTTTCAACAACTGTGAAACACTCTGTATATTGTTACACTATCTCTTTTTTTAAATACTTATGACCAGATACTTTTCAGATTTAGGTTTAATTTGATTTCGCTGTGGTCTGGGGTTGTAGATGTAATTGCGTACAGATAAGGAAGTTGATTGTTAGGGGATAGCATTGTCTCTACAGTGAACCTTGTAAATGTTCAGTGTTGATTTTTACGTCTATATACATGAGAAATCGAGTGATTCTTTTTTCTTCTTCTTTTTCTTCTTCTATACGCTATGTCCCTTCAGAAAGTAGGTGATCGTGGTACTCTACAATGTCCTATATATCGGCCGCTTTTATACAACATCTAAAAACAAAATCGAACGAAATGGGCAGTAATATACATTAGGGCCGATTTTCAAATTGTTCTTTCCACTGGCAATTAACGTGCTAAAGTCGATTATCCAGACTGATGGATCAAAGGTTGGTGGCAAATGGCGGATTCTGTCATCCCGGAAGGAAACGGAGGTAGTGTTGTGTTTAGGGGTATGATTATAAATTTTGAAATGGTGTGGCGAAATGGTATCAATATAATAATGACTCTTTTGAAGACATTAATGGAACCAAGATTCATGATCTGAATGTTTTCAGAAATCAGATTCTTTTAGGCACGAGAATGTCCATAAGACCGTTCTACAGAGGACGTTGTACATGGCGAAAGCTTATTTACCATCAAAAATGAATAATGGAATACTATTCTAAATACTTTACTGTAGGTTCCATATTATAAAATATAACAGAACACGATATCAAAGAGTGAACATTTTTTAGAACGAGTTCATGAACATGGAACATACCTTTTACTTTACTGCCGTCTTTATTATATTATCGTCAGGAAAATGCCAGTTTTCTTTTTTTTTTAAACTTTGATCAAAGAAAGAAAAAAAACAAGAAAAAAAGAAAGTATAAAGAAAGAAAAGGAAAGAGAAAAAAAAGATAAAATCAAGTAGAAAAAAAACTATAAAAACATCAGATAGAAAGAAAGAAATCACAAAAGAATGAAAGAACTTGAAATCCATCAGAAGAAATGTGCCCCTCCAATAATTAAGAAACACGTATTTCATGAGAAGACGTCATAAAAAGAATGCCATATTTGAAGACAAACATACATACAAGAGTATGCATATATCTTATTTTAGAAATTATTTACCCTGGTATCTTCATCTTTGTCAGTGTTTATAACATTCTATATTTCTGTATATTTCTGACCTTTCTTGGATCCATTAGTCCTTGATCGTCATCCAGAAAATGTTTATTTCTTCAAAAGAAACTATTGGCTGATCCAAGTGTCAAAGACTTGTGCTTTCACCAGAAAGAAATTAAAGGAAATCAAAAACATAGAGGCAGGCAAAACTCTATAACCCATAAACTCATACCGGATAATACTCACCAGTCCTTCGAGTTCATAGCTCCAAACAACTGTCAAGTTGATTAGCGTACGTTGCGTCTGAAGGTAAACTATATGAAAGCGTTCAATCCTAAACCGTTACCATATGCCACACCCATGCAAACGTATCTGCGCATAAAAAGTCACATGTGTGTGCATAAACGTTGACGGCACAGCACATAGTTTTTTTTTTCAGCGCACGACAGAATGTTTCATTAACCTTGTGGACACTTCTGTTGTAGTACAGGTTAACGGCTTCACCAAGACCTCCAGGATTTGTAATCGTTTTTTAGGGTTTGAGTGGCAAAGAACTATTGTATTCTTGAGTAAAGTCTAACTGAAGATAGCAGGAGCGCCGCAGATTAGTTATACGTTGGCCTGTTGCACTTTTCTTAGAGAGATGACAGGTTAATCTTTAGCGGATAAATGTTGCAGCATAACTAATATATGATTTTTTTTTAACAGTGACACAGAGGATTTTTTTACAATGATGTTCACTCTGTACAATGCTCAAGAGCCACTCTAGGAAGAGGATTATAGAGTAAGAGGCACATTTTATGGGTATATGTGGGAAGATAACGGCTGACAGTGGACTTGAACAAGTTAAGATTGTAGTGATAAGGGAAGCATACTTTTGGGAGTCGGTTTTACAAAGCAAGGTTCGTAGGATGAAACAACACGAGTAGGACTTAAATTGCACCAATGGTATACGAAGCCAATAAAGGATGGTTTGCTACAATGTCCTTGGCAGGCTGGCTCTTGGACGTGAAGGGTACAACTAGTGAAACTAAAAAAAGTATTTCGTCAGAACACATACCATGTAAACAGCGACATAGTGAGAGGCTTGCAACATTACGCTTGTGGGAAATGGGTATTAGGGATAGTATATTTGATATACAATATTGCCTGTTCCTTTGTGTGTGTGTGTATGTGTGTGTGTGTGCGTGTGTGTGTGTGTGTGTGAAGATAAGGTTTATAGAATTTGATGAATCATAGGCTGTTATAAATGTCTGTCTTTTTTTACAAGGCCCAGGGCCACTCGAGGTAGAGTGTTACGGTAGGAGGCCATTTGTGTGTATAAGAGTAGAAGATAACGGTTAGCCCTAGCCTTGAATTAGTTAAATGATCGGGGAAGCACCCTCTTAGGAGTCGGTTCCACAGAGCAGTGGTTACTCTAGTGTAACTTACTTCTCACCGAGGGAATGTGGGTGGTTTGCTACTATGTAAGTGGCATGGCGTGTTCTTTCTGGGAATGTTTGTCGCGGCGGGACAAGGGAATGTATTTCATTTGAGCGCTTTCCGTGTAAGTAACGGTAGAATAGCGAGAGGCTTGCCAAATCGATCCTGTGGGAGAGCGGTTGAAGATTTGTTATGGCTTTTTCATCTTTTATGTAATTGGAGTGAATCATGACACCGTAAATTAAGTTAATAGTAGTCTGTTATTTGTGAATTTTGTATCTTGTGTCTTCTATATTTTGTGTCTTCTCTATCTGTTGTATTTTAGATCACTAATGGACATTCACTTTGATAGATGAGGATGCAGGAAGTAACACAAGCCGTTATTGATTTCATTTAGGCTTTGGGAACGAAATAAAGAACTGATCATTGGAATCAATAAGAACTTCAAGAAAAGGTATTTTTTAAATTATCGCTTGGTTTATATGTAAAATAGGTTATTGTACGTCGTATAACAATTTAAGATGAAAGGTCAAAGAGAAAATTCCTTAGTTACTCCATCAGTTTGTGTGTATTTCTTTCCTAGATTGTTATAAAATGTGACTTGTGTAAAACACACACGCGCACAATCACACACGCACATGCACACACACATACACACACACACACATTTATATTTTTATGAATGGAATTTTTATACAAAGTCCTACTAAAGAAATAATTGGTAAGTGAAATCTCTATCAGAGCGGCCTCAGGAGCGTTTCGTCTATGGCTTCCTTTATGGAAATAGGGATACAAGTTCGATTCCTGTCGGTGGCACAATCTTTCTTTAATAGGACTTCTCAGTTTTGGTCAATTTCATCGTTTAAGAAATAGAAAAAAATCAGGTATAGGAAATCGAATATTAAAAATAATGTTTATAGTTTTCAAGAAATATCTCTTTTTTTCTTTCTTTCTCTTTCTCTCTCTATATATATATATATATATATATATATATATATATATATATATATATATATATGAAACTGGACATTGAAGTCAACATCCTCAGGCGAAATGCTGTTTCAGGCTAAAGAAAAATCTTCATGGCCTGACGATTGCGTTTGAGACTGTCGCCTCTAGGTGTTAACTTCAATGACCACTTTTATATTCGCATCAGCTCTATTTCTGATATTGACCACTTGAACCCATAAATATGGCATACCTTAAAAATATATTTTATCATATATATATATATATATATATATATATATATATATACATATATATGCGTGTGTGTGCGTGTGTGTGCATGCGTGTGTGTAGGCAAGGAATTGCATGTTAATTTTAACGCCTCCAAAATGAAACATCTCTATTAATCATCTGAGAGAACGCTGCTAACCTCCAGGAGAGTGACATTAAATAGAAAGACTATTTTGAATTCATTGCTAGGTTTTCTGCCAAGAAAATTTGTTCACCGTGTCGTGTTATACAATTTTTCTCTCAGAATGATACATTGTCGAGAATATATATATATATATATATATATATATATATATATATATATATATATATATATATAGACTACAATTGAAAAATATACTATAATATTTGTAAATATTATAATATTTAATATTTGCAATAAGATTTATTTATCAAATTTGTATTTTTACTTTAAATTACTTTACTTTTAATATAAAAATTAAAACCTTTTTACTTACAATTGGATTTTCAGTGTTTTTTCCTAGAAAAATAATTTGTCGTTTTACTTTTTGACTTTAACCAGTTTCGCTTAGCTGTTCAAAAAACAGGTATCTATCATTCTGTGGAATGAAAGTCTAGATAAACTAAAGATATTTCAAACATTCATTAATAATATAAATCTTAGCATCCAATTCCCTATGGAGTACAGTAACAAAAAATTCCTTTTTTAGACCTATTAATAACAGAAACAAACACTAAACTAAAAACCGACGTATATTTTAAACCTACTGATTCTCGACAATATCTCCATTTTACATCTTTCCACCCGAAACACATTCATACCAACATCCAACTCAACCTAGCCAAGCGGATATGTACAATAGTCTCAAACACAATCACAAGATATCACAGATTAGAAGAGATGAAAAAAAATACTCATCAAGAGAAAATAGCCCCAAAGTTTGATCAACAATAGTATTAAAAAAGCAAAACAAATTAAGATCTAAAACACTCGGAGAAACAAAAGGAAAAAAAGGTCATCTCTTATATCTCAACTTTCAACCCAAAGAACACAGAAGTCTACACAGACAGATACAACTAAATCTACCAATCCTACTAAAGGATAAAAAAAATGAGTGTCTATTACAAAAATACACAATCATAAAAAGTAAACGACAACCAAAATCACTAAAAAAATACTGATGAGTGCAAAACTGAAGAACACAATTAAAGTCCCTCAGGTAAAAAAATACAATCGTCCCCTTTGTTGAGTAAGCAGCTAACTATTAGAGGGCCACGAATTTCATTTCAAAGACGGATCAAAATTCCAAATTAAAAATGCGACTCAGAGAATTTATTATACATCAGTACATGCAAAAGTTGCCATGAACATTACATTGGCCAAACCTGCCAGTCACTTCAGCAAAGGATGATAGTTTATCGCCAACAAATTAATGATCTCCACACCATAAAAATACTCCTTAGCCAACATATGGAGGAATGCGGAGGACAAAATTTGCCAAATTTTAGTGTCTTCCCATTCTACCAGTGCAACTACAGAACCACTGAACAAAGGCGGATTAATAAGGAAATATTTTTCATCAACAAGTTAAAACCAATACTTAATTCATTTCATAAATAGATTCTACCAAATACCCCTTATCATAAACAGAATATATAGCCAGTTACGCCCCTTGATTTTCATTTATTTCATTGGTACAAAACATAAGCATCAATACGTAGAGTTAGAAACTGTTAAATTTTTTTTGAAAAGCTAAGCAAAGCCAGTTAAAGTAAAAAACTAAAACAACAAATTATTTTTCTAAGAAAAAAAAAACACTGAAAATCCAATTGTAAGTAACAAAGTTTTAAAATTTTTCTCTGTAAAAATACATATTTTATAAATAAATATTATTATAAATATCAGGTGCCTTTTTCCCAATCCTTATTTTAGTCTATACAACAAGATTTTGTACAGAATCTTTCATACAATTTTATTTTTTACCTGTATAAACATACATACATACATACATATATATATATATATATATATATGCTTAAGAATGTTAAATCCTATGTAAGAATGGTTCTGGTCGTAATCGGAGTTTCACGTTCAAGTCGTCTGAAAATCGTGTGAGAATGAAACTCGTGTTACAAGTAGAGCCGTCCCTTCATAGGATTTAATGTTGTTTGCTTTGTCTAACCAATCAAGGATTCCATCAAGGCTGAGTAGGTAAATCTGCCTTTAGACCTTCTTTTTTATTTTTTTCAGTATTGGAGACTGTATCTCTATAAGTGTTTTAGGTTTTGGCAAGTTGGTCGTTGGTTCCATCGACGGTATTTGTTTTTTTAATTATATATATATATATATATATATATATATATATATATATATATATATATATATATATATATATATATGTGTGTGTGTGTGTGTGTGTTTATGCCTGCGTATGACGTTACTCTGATCCGAAGAGTGGAAGCCTTCAAAAATCGAATATTTATTTATGGATTTATAGCAGTAACCTTATGCCCTTTGTTTATCTCATTCGATTACTCCAAAATAAATGGAAACCGTCTTAATTTACCCAATTCAGTGTATAAGGTATGCTAATTTTCATACGGATGGCCCGAACAGTCCTTATTTGATTCTCGTATTTCTTATTCTACTCTAATTTTTGCATTCTTTCTTTTATGATCTTTCCACTCTGATTTTTAATTTATTATTCTAACTTTGTTCCTTTCATATTTTATCCCCTTTTAACATCAAATCGAATCAAGATATTTTGCTTTAGAAATTGTTGCCATAAGTTTTCTAAACCCATTGCTAGCAGTGCCATTTCATTTCTTCACAGAAATCATATATTTGGTGTCATAGATCATAACCAACCTGGCTCTTCAAATGAAATCTCTGTCACCGCAATGAACATTAATTCTAACTCTTGTCAAGGTTGACAATGACAGTAATACATACTTACGATGACTTTTTCAAGTTAATGATTTGTCTTGCATGTCTAACCAGGAAATAATCTAAGGGATTGACATCATAGCAGAACAAAATATTACCTTGAAATGACTCGAGCGTCAATCATTATTAAAACGTGGCCACTGTGTCCCTAATGTAAATCGCTACACACACAAGCACCCCCCATATATATATATATATATATATATATATATATATATATATATATATATATTAATGTTGATAGTGATACAAAAAGAGTAACACCTATCAAACTACGACAAAATTACGACAATTTAACGCCTTTCAAAGCGAGCAGAATGTTTGTCAAGAAAGTCTTCAACAGAGAAGTAGACCGACCACAATAAATAAATTAATAAAAAAGATCAATGGAAATTTAATCTCTTGATTGACTTTAAAGTTTCCCCCAACACCGCCCATCAGGTTCAGAGTGTCTGATCAATCTATTGAATTATTGCCAGACTCTCACTTTGGTATATTTTCAATTGGCTGCTCAGTCAACGAATAAAGAATGTTTCCTTATAGGAAAACGGCTATTATTAACATTACCATTATCATTCTGTATATCTTCCGAATTTCTCAAATAAGTGGAATAAGGTGAAGTCATTGTAGAAGTGAAAGTAGCCAACACATTTTGACTGATGTTCATAAGGCTCAGAAGTCAATGGAGGTAGAGATTTACTAAATGAGGTTTCTGTGCAGATTAAGAGAAAGAAGTACGTGCAAATGATGAGTATATGTAGGATAGACAACGATAGACTTGAAGATGGTAGTGTCTGTGAAGGAATCGGGTCAGGAGATTGTTTCACGAAGTAGAACCTGTCTGAGTGGAAATCCTTTTTTACTAATGGAATACAAAAGGAATGAGGATGATTCGGCCCTGTGTACGCGGCATGATGGATTCAATTAACAAGAAAAAATGTAAGAGAAAAAAAATTAAGAGAAAAAATCACTTTGTTGAATCAAGCTAAACTAAAACAACTTGGCATTTACAATAACAAAATGTTTTCATTTCATTTGTTTGTAATTAATAATATTATTTGTTAGTAATTAATATTGGGATGAAAATTAAATATTTATTGTCAAACACTGATTTTTCTCTTTTTTTTCCTAACATGAATAATTTCTAACTGTTCGCATATAAATGAATACTTCGACAGCGGTAGATTGATTACACCATTCGCGTTGTTCGTTCTCTTTAAGCAGTGAATTTGAATCCACAAAAAAAAAAAAAAAAAAAAAGATTTGGGGGATTAGAATCAGAAAAGAATGTTCAGCGTTACCATGGAAACACCGATTAATTAAGATAATTACTTCAGCATAATTGTTCTTTAGTCGAATTTTCATTAAAAATTTCAAAACTAAGCAAATAACTTGAAATCGTCGAATTCCGAGTTTACTCTGGAGAGAACGGTAGTTGGCATATTGAATCAAACAATGCTAAATCCAAATATTGCGATGATTGATAGCGAATCTTGCTTTAAGAATTAAAAGAACCGTTTCGGGATAAACTGTTCTTGTATAGGCTTCTGAATATCTTGTGAGAGTTCTTCAGAGGTTTTATGATGAGATCCAATCAAATAGAATAAAAAAGATTAGTTCATAGTTTATTTTTTTAACCATTTCGGGGGCTTTGTTTAAATTAACTGATACGCTGGTAAAAAAATAGAGAACGACTTTTTAGGAAATAATTTGTGTAGATTGACATTCATTAGACTTTCCTCTATCCGCGACATGTATAAGAATAGAAGAATGTTAAATGCTATCTTCTTAGAAGATGGATCCCTTTCATAATAGAAATACAGTATCAAATCTGTCCTTGACTTCTTCAAGAGTTATATGTACTTACAAAATGTCAAGTTATTATTACATTGTTACATATATTCGTTCGTTTTTCTGATGTTCTGCAAATGGTGGCTTTCTAAGCGTATCTTAGATGTAGTACGAGTATGAGCCACCCAGTGAGGATATAGCTCGCAACTCAGTCGTAAGTGATTTAGCGAGACAGGCTTGGCAACCATTACACCACGTCGAAGACCTCCTAATGATTTTCTAAGTGTAGCTTATATGTGACACAAGGCCGAAAGTGGGGAGCGCTCAGTGAGCAACCAGATCAAGCCGAAATTGTAGTACTGTTGCCATATTTGAGCAGAAACTACCCAGACCTCGGTGTTTATCGTGTTTGGTAGTGTCTTCGAGTCCTTGTGGGAGAAGAATTATTTTCCACCCTCCAACCTCTCTCTCACAGGCGGGATGTGGTGGGTCTCTTGTTACTCTATCGCTACAACCACGGAAAGTGCTCGGATAAATTGCATCTCCTGGTTCCACAAAGTCTGATATTCACGGCTACGACCCGTCATGTCACTTTCATTAAGTGGCCTCCGGGCCTTGTATAGGGTAAACCTTACTGTTAAGAGTAATTTTAATAATACTACGAAACCAAAATATTAAACTAAGAATTCAAGTCATGTTCTTAAATAGCCTTGTCAGAGCTAGATGCTCATATGGATGTCAATCTTGTCGTCCAGCTCGCTCAGAAATGACTAAACTATCAGCGAAATACAATATATTGCATATTTCTCAGATCAATGATTAAAAATGATTTCGAGTTAATAAACTATGAAGGTCTAAGAAAAACGTCGGAGCTCGTCGGCTGGCGCTACAAAATGAACAACAAAGAAGTTTGTCAAATAACAAAAAAAACAAAAACATTTGAAGATTTCCAACAGCAGCAATACCTAAAATGAAAAGCACATGCAACTCGAAGAGAAAATAATGACATAATTAAGGTATTGACTTTGTATATTACTTTAAACAAAAGTTTCAGAAGAAAACTCTCGTCAGTACTAAAAAGAGCCATAACAGCTACTTGACTTGAAAACATATTTTCCTAAAAAACTGTTTTAAGAAAAGCAATTTTTTAAAATATATTTCCACGGACCGCCACGCTAACTGTTCGCTCATTGAATACAGAATGTTTCCTTTAAAGTAAACGGCAAGTTTTTCCATTATCATCGGAAAACATTCTAATATAAGTAAGAACTTAAAATATGCCGTGAAATAATAGATAAAGTAGAATTGATATACACGACATAAAATGGAGATCAGTTCTCTATTGTTATTAATTAATAAACTGATCACTGTCTAATTAAAAATTAATGTAATGATTAAAAATATATATTTATAAATCCACTTATGAAAAATTTCAAATAATAGTAAGGACTTAACAAAATATTCTTACTTTTTTTTTCGGCGTACTTAAACTGGCATTTAATATTAATATGTCTAAATACACGAGTGAACATATTTGTAATACTATTTTTATTTTATTACAATAAGTCACAAAGGGAATTCTTTTATATAATAACATATTTTCAGGATAAAGCAAAATTGGTAATTGATCTTAACGAATAATTTGAATTTTCTTAAGGTCAAAACTTGAAGAAATGTGTTATTACTATTGTATTTGTTTCTATCATCCAGAGAACATTATTATACATAGCTGGTACCTCTATAACATCAAATTATTATATAGCTAATAGCCCTATAATTAATGCTCGAAATTTGATATAGTGCATAGTCCTAATATGCCTTCATAATAACAAAAGTATTCGTGCACTTTTAAAAAGCTACTTAATTTTGCAACAGTCAGCCAGTTAAGTGCCATGCGTTATACACGCTTGGGCGATCATGTTTCTTTCGAAACATGACTGACTAGGCAGAAAATTTTCCTTCAGTAGTTTACCGTTTCTTTCTGCGGTAGACTGGTTGTCAATCAGGCTATAGGACCCAGTCTGTACTGCTATTTAATCCATAGCTGGAGGGAAAACAGATGCATTTCATTTCATGCGCGCAAGTGAATATAGCGAACCTGATTTATCCGAGCCGATATCTGTTACGCCACAACGCACATTATGATTGTATCCGTACAATTCAATTAATATACTTACAGGCTTGACCTTTCTATAGATGTATGCCAACGGAGCACGAAAAAGGCAGAATAGAGAATGGAGAAAAAGGCTATACTGTTGAAGAAGGATCCCAAGTAGTGCGCTATTACCGTGTTGACGTATTAGCACAAAAATTGAATTGAAAGATTCTCTGTCACCTAGAAAGGTTGCCAAAATTTGGGAAACACGTCCTCTATAATTTGAAGGCTGAAAACCATAAGGCCCGAATGGGAATATACATTTCTCTAGATTATTGTGAATACATCTCGACATTTTGAAAGCAATCAGTTACTGATGATGAAAAATACATATTTCACAAGAATATAAAAAAACGATCGCTTCGAGGTGAACACAGAGCCAAGAAAGATTTATTAAGTGTTGAGTGAGATTTCATTGGTGTTGATATTTCAGATACTAATACTCATTCTTACGATGACATACACTTGGGAAAAGTATGAGTCCACCTCTTCTCCTCTCATATATGGATTAAATAGTATAATTCTTATCATGAAAAATTATTATCAGCTCCAAAAGAATTATTACAATTGAAAATATTTTCTGATTTTAATAACCAATAAATCCGTAAAAACAAATCAACCCAACCACCTTTTACTAGGTAATGATACGTGAAATCCAGGTTTCAAGTGGAAGCCTTAATAAACACACAGCACTCTATTTTAAAACCTTGCCTGCACAGGATCGAGGGCGATTCCAGATGTCTTCTGAGGCCGATCTTGGGGGCCCTGTCACTATCGTAAAAAATCCTCGAACGTACAGTTATTTGAAGCACTCACATCGAATACACACACAGAGATACACTCACAGACAGACGGACACAAAGACACACACACACACACACACACACACACACATATATATATATATATATATATATATATATATATATATAAAAGTGTGGATGTTGAAATGAACACCCGGAGACGACAGCCTGTTTCATGCTGAAACGCATTCGACAAACTATAACCTCTGGGTGTTGGCATTCGGGCCGGAAGCCCCAAATAGGAACATTTCAGAGTGTTTGGGTGAGGAGAGTGCATAGGATTCAGAAAGAGTTGGATGAGTCTAATGGTAATTACGAACACACAACAGCTCGAAAAGCTCACTCTGATCGTTCTGATAAGAAAAGAACTCCTGAATTTGTTGGCGAGGTCCTCAAACTACATCTCATGCCTTGAGGAGGTTAATAGTGGATTTTTATTGGATTTGAAATATATGCGCATTTTTTCCCTTTTAAGCAGTTTTCAGAGAATTAATAGATTTGTTTTATTCTTTCAAACGTTATTATAGTGGATACTGATATTGGAAATAGACACCCACGCTTTTATTTTTACTCTCAGCAATGTTTATTACGTCTATGGAGTTTTAATAAAGACAATGTGTTCAATTCAAAGTTAAAAATGTGCTACTTTTTATATATATAATTTTGTCACTCTAAATTAAAATTTTGTAAAAACAAAATCCTAGAAAAAAACAAAAATCACTCCAACGAGAATATAATTCGACAAATAGAGATTGTTGAACTCTCGTAATTTACTGATTATTTACTTATTTATTTTCAATTATTTAGTGAATTATATAATTATTTTATTTACTTGTTTATATCACTGATTCCAAGGAAAAAAATTATTTTATACTATAAATATATATATATATATATATATTTTATATATATATATATATATACAGAGAGAGAGAGAGAGAGAAAGAGAGAGAGAGAGAGAGAGAGAGAGACACACACACAACGATAGACAGACAGAACATTGCGCTCCGTGTATTAACATTATAAAGCACAGTAGATTATTAGAAAACTCAGTTCAGATTATAATTTATAAGCTAATATTAGAACACATCTTTTATTTATCTAAATTGTGTACATGTTTAAACGATTTATTGATTGGAAAAGAAAATAAGTAATTTTTTTGGCATTTTGAGTATATTATTTTTTAAAAACGTACAAGTACTTGTACCTATTTTCTTTAGAACTTCCTGGTTCCTCAGATATTGGTATTATCAGCATTGGTTGAAATATCCACATCTCTTTTCTTTATCAAGTGTTTCTTCATCTGTAAAGACATTGTCTATCCTTTTCTGATATATATGAAATTAAATATTAAATAATAGTTCGGCACTCTTCTCTCTGTTTCTAAAGACATTTTATTATCGCTTAATACATTGATTTGTTTCTGAAAAGCACCTTATATATATGCGTGTGTATGCGCGTGTGTGTACATTAACGACCCACATGTGCCTTACCATCACACTACTCGAATCATGGACGGTACAGTATCCAATTATCTTGACATGATTTTTGGCATTTGACCAGGGCTTTTCTGACACAACTGCTGTCTTGTCCATCCACGATTTTTTTCCAGTCAACGGACCACGGTACTCAATACAAACTTTGAGTAACCCTCATTTATTCTTAATTTTATCAAAATCATTAGCACGACAAAAAAATCAATATCTCGACTTTATTATTATTAGTTTATTCGTCTATTTATGATTCGCCGTTAATAAGCATTTTTTATTATGAAAATTTGTCTAAATAAGGGGCTTATTATCTGTAACTGAAAATAGTTCCGTGAAAATCTCATATTTTAAAATCATTAAACTCTCGAAACTATCGGGCAACATATTGTATCACGTATAATGTTCCTTCCTACACGTATAATATACTTTCTCTTTATTAAAGAAAAACAGCAAGAAATAAAACTGACGAATTCAAATATTTTAATTGAAGAAATAAAAAATACAAAAATTAAAATTAACCAATAAACTAAGTTTTTTTGTTTTGTTTTACAGTAAGGTTCACCCTGTACAAGGCACTGGATTCACTCGAGGTAGAGGGCTACGTTAAGGGGTAATTTATATGGATAGAAGGGGAAGATAACTGTTAAGTCTAGACTTGAACTCGTTAAGATTGTAGTGATCGGGGAAACAACCTCTTGGGAGTCTGTTCCACAGAGCAGTGGTTCGCGGGAAGTGGAGTTCGGAAAATCCAAATACTTCGTTAAAATTTATTTACTTTAATCGGGATTCTCCAATTCCGAGATTTCGTGACGTTTGTCTTTCTTTTTACTAAATTATGATTTTTGTTGGGAATCCGAATGTTGGCTTCGAATGCCAAGACGATTAACCATTCCTGTATAATCCGAAGTCGCTTTTTCAGAATTTCTATTAAAATGTGCTTATTATATGGTACGTTAACCCTTTCCAGACGTACTGGTCATATTTGGTTGATCAAACACGTGTAAATAAATCTAACTATAAAAATTGACAATAGAAATGTATACCTATTGAGTCAACCTCAGCAATATCAATGCGTCTATGTATCGGCGGAACATTCCGATATTTGCGATTGATTCTGGGATTTTTCATCAATCGATAATCGAAAATCGGTACAATGAAAACAAATCAAAGACTTATGAAACTTTGGGAGACTTTTTGTATAATTATTGATGAGGAATTAGAAATTAATTTAATTCCGAGATTACTCGAATTTCGACAGTACTAGCAGGCAAAATGCATGTGTTTGCAATATATTTTGCCTTTTTCGGTAATTTTATTTCAACCAATTTCCATGCGAGCAAAAAGAAAAACAGATATACAGGGAGGGGCAATTTAATCGAGATGCAGAGCCGAGGAGTCATTTTCTGTCGATTAGTAGAGCAAGTTTTACGTGTTTATTGTTGGCAAAAAATGATTGATAAATATCAAGAGCGGAATAAAATCAGGTCTATTAAAATATCTTCTAGTAAACATGCTTTGAAGAAATCGAGTGTTTTTATGTGCACGAAGACGTAAGTAATTAGCAGCCAAAGAACGGATGCAAATCTACATTTAGAAGTAGTGAAGGGGATACGAGAACCTGTTCGAAGGAAAAGACCCAACATATGCCCTACAAGTAGACAAGTAGTCATGACAATACACCTGCTTATGGTGCGTTTGGAGTTCGCGAGTTCCTGGTTAAGAAATCCTTAACAAAATCGGTCATTCGTCTTAGTCACCAGACCTAGCCGCTGCGAATTTTAGCTATTTCCAAAATACACAAAAGGCTTGAAAGAATAAAGATTTCCTGACAGTCAGCAGCAGGTGACGACGTTACTGAAAGGTAGACTAGAAAACGCATTCCAAGAATGTTTCTTGCAATGGCTCCATTGTTTGACGAACTGCATAACTTCACATGCGGGGACTACTTTTAACGTTACCACCGCCAATAGTGTCCAGGTTATTAAATTTTGCTTTCTTAAGGTCATTCCTGGAATTAAATTATCACATCTCATACTTGTGTTGCAATGCTGATACTCTATAGTCTCAACATAATTCTATCAAAATATATATTTCCTCTAGGGGTTAACTTGTCTAGATTACTCAGAAATTGAATTTTAGCTACCTTAAAACTATTAAAATTTTTAATGATATTTAGTCACTAAAAAGTTACTTAAAAATTAAATTAATTAAAATTTAATTAAATTAAATTGATTTAAATGTCGGCGTGAAATATGTCATGTTAATTAAAATTTCATCTAAATTTAATTAAGTTGATTAAAAATTACACATTATATGGCAAACTAATTAGGATCTGGAAAGCTAAAAACTGTAACGAGGGAATGAAATGGATTGAAAGAAAGGCATATTTATTTTTATATTATGCTAGAAGACGTAATCGGCCTTAGCTGGGTTTTTCGTCTCCTTTTATGTGACATATCACTTCAGGACGTGGCGATCATGGCTCTTCGCAACTTCCTATCCTTCGTGACGTTTAACAGTTTTTATCCCTTTGCTCAGCTCTTAGCATTCTGTTTCCCCATCCATTCAGGCAAGTGGCTCGCTACCTTTCCTTATCACTCTTGCCCTCAATATGCTCTGTCAGGATGAAGCCTTCATTATGTGGAATTTCAGCCGGGCTTATACAAGATACATAAATATGATATTTAAAAAATTTTCTCACGGTTTGAACATCAACGAGACATTTCATATTGTTAAATAATCCTTAATTAAAAATATCATAACTGATGTCCATAAGTAAAAACAAATATTACACAATATTCGAGGTTTTCCAGTTTAATATCTTTTCTACTTAGAAACAATGACTTAGATGAGAAAATACTGTAATAGTCATGGCGAAAAAGCCGTTTGCTTATAAGGAAACATTCGGTATTCATTGATCGAACAGTTAGCGTTACTGTCGGTTGAAAATTATAAAAACATTATCTTAAAGATTTTTTCAAGAAAGGCGACATCTCACGTGCACTGTTGTAGTTTTTTCTAGTATTGATTGGAGTTTCCTTCCTAAGCTTTTGTTCAAGGTAGTTTGGAATGTCAAAATCTTAATTACGTCATTATTTTCTTTTCTAGTTACATGTCGTATATATTTTAGTTGTCGATATTCGTGGAAGTTTTCAAGTTTTGTGGTTTTTGTTATTTGATAAATTTCTTCGTCTGTGATTCTATAGCGTTAGTCTGTAACATTTGTTTTCCTGGATGTGACACTAAACTATATCCGGCAGCAAAGCCTTTGATTTTGAGGAGTGTAGAACCATCTCTTAATTGATGTTGTTTCCATGTCAACCATAAGCCAGGATGGTAGCACCTGTTAGGGTTCCACCTAAGGGCAAAAAAAAGAAACAACAAAAAAACAACAAACAAACAAAAAAACAAAAAGCAAACTATGGTCAAAACATGAAAATATAAAAATACATTAGAAAAAATTATCAGCAATACATTTTGGGGGAAAAACTTACCAAAGTTCCCAAGAAAATAAAATTTCGGCAATAAATGACCCATAAGGAATTGATATATTGTTAAACAAGCCAAAACAAATATAAAATTTGAATGAGTAAAGTACTCTTTCCTAAGATCTACAGAATTCATTCGCTTGAAGTCATTTAAAATAATTGATCTGAAAAAATGTAGATGATAGTTTAGACATTTCTTAGCGAGTTGGACGCCATGCTTGCCATCCACAAAAGTGGTTATTTATTTAAGAAAAGGACTCGAGTTCTGAAATCAACATTTTCGGTTGTAGCATCTTGCAGTTTACGACAAAACAGCATCTACCTCCTCTACGAAATATATTATAACTGATCCATACATCGAGTTAATTGAGGTATTTAGAGCTTATTAATTCCACGAGAAGTAGAAAGCTGCGACTATTATAAGTCGCATTATAATTGTACAATAACAATTCCTATTATAACTTTCCTATACTTTTCCTAGAATTATTCCTATTATTAGTAGCATAATAATTTTACTATGAAAATTACTATTGTTACTTTCTCTAGTTTTCCAGTAGTTTTCCTAGAATGTTGCCTATTATTAGTTGCATTATAATTTTACTTTAACGATTCCTATTATTACTTTCACTATAGCTTTCTTACAATTATTTCTATTATTAGTTGGCCTATAATTTTACGACAGGTATTCCTGCTATAACTGTTGCTGCTATTACTAGCCTAGCAAGCGTGTGTATTCGGAGGCTAAGCATTATTAGTGAATTAAAAATCTGCCTAGTGTTTTAATTGAGGAATTGATTCAAAGCATCCAACTTACGTGTACAACGGGGTCTATCTGATAAACAAGGGAGTTAAGAATTTCTAAATAAAGACATTGGATGGACACCGTAATAATTAACCCTCTATACTTTCCTATAAAAAGTATAGGGTCAGAACGTTGCCACGCTAGTTGATGCTGCTGGGATTTCAGTAATCAGTTTTTATGGAGTGGATTAACTAACTCCACACCCAAGCGGTTTTGAATTAAGAGTTCTCTTTATCCTGTACTGATAGTCATCATAAGCTAGAGAGGCCAGTCTACCCTGCTATTACACCCTAGCTGAAAAGATTCGAAAGAGAAAGTGACTGCAACAGTCTCAAATGGAATTTGAACTCGAAACGCTAATCCAGATTTCTGCATTGACAACCACTAAGTTACTCGTACCTTCAGTAGAAATTAAGCGAAATTATACATCGAAAACTAAACTGCTTATTTATTTTTGAGCGTCTTAAAAATTTTTATGTCGTCCATTAACATGTAAAAAAATAAGACAAATTTAGAAAATAATAATATATATATATATATATATGATTTTAGGCAATATAAAATAAATAAACAGTACGGCTCTCTCTGGCAATTAAAGAATGGTGTTAAGACACCGATCATGACGTCGAATATTGTAGCAAGAGCCAAATCTTACAATGGGAAAGGCAATACATGTAATTTATGCCTTGTAGAAAAATTAGTTATCTTAAAAAGCTTCAATAATCCTAGTTTATTAAACAAGAGAAATGAATTGATGGTTACATGTAGGCATAAAAATAAATATCTGTTGAAATACGTTGATCTTGATTAATTTTTAATGTAAATTACGTTTTTTTAAAAAAAAAAACAACTACTAATCTCCCTTTAGGCTTAATATAAAAAAATATTATTCACACCTCTAAAATATTTTTTACAAACATATATATATATATATATATATATATATATATATATATATATATATATATATATCCTAATTATTCTAATTGACAAAGAATATTTTTAAAATTAAAACCTGTAATCCCAGTATAATATATGTCTGCGCCAACATTGCGCTAACCAGCTATTTTTTTTAATTTAAATTACGTAATGTTCATTTTATATTCAGCAGCTGAAGATTGCGTTGTGCATGAAACTCCAAATTGTTGTATTGGTGAGGGATAATATATATATATATATATATATATATATATATATATATATATTTGGTTGGATTGATGTGAGTTTGTGACCCTTTTTCACACACACACACACACACACACACACACATATATATATATATAATTATTTATTCGAAAATTATAACATAAATATGTTATAAAATCACTAAAAAATAGCCATATTGTTTCAATACTTCTGGTGTCTTATCAAGTGATGCTATTGAAAGTAGAATAAAAGGTTTTAAAAGGTTCAAATCAATCAAGCATCTCTCTCTAGGAGAAACGCTGTTACATAAGCTGCAATGACCAATCAAAATACAAGTATATGAGAATCCAAAAAACTTGACAACGACCTTGGTTATAATAGTTAATGCTTTAATGTTAGGGTTAGACTAAAATAGAAATCATTCTAATTAATATTAAATTTTACTATTAAATTCAAAATTAAAATTACCAATGTCAAATTTTAAATTTAACCTGTATTAAGTTTTAATTTTTTTTAAATTATTTAAAGAAGAAACTGAGGAAAAATAACTATGTTTTGCTATTTTATTTTGTTTTTATTGAAGGCCAAAAACTTAGTTACAATAAAAGTTAAAATCTAATGTTGCTCTGAGCTTCGTTACAACTTAGATACATTTGAAGTGATGATATGGGCAAGGGAGGGTGAAATCTTGCAAAAGACAATAATTACACAATCAGATTGTAATACACACACGTAGACATATTTAGATATATAAACACGCAAAAAAAGACAAAACAGGAAATAGGTGTTCATGACCCTTAAAAAACAAAAAAAAAACATATACATACAATGAAGGGCACATATAAGCGATTAAATACATATACATTGATAAAGACAGGCACATATACACACCAAGAAATATTCAAATTTAAAAGTGTTAGTAAACGAATTAAAACAGACTATTAAAATATATCTTACATGGGCAAAGATATATAGATAAAAAATGGTTCAATAGATAAAATTTAATAGGAGTAGAATAGAAAAATATTCGTCAATGAACAACGTGAAGAAAAAAGACACTAAAATATATAGAAATGGATAAAAAAATAAATATATACGCATACACACATATAAGAAAACACCAAATTCAAATGTCCAGGCAAAATGTAACACTTAAAAATAACACTATCTAATATATAAAAAAGAAACCCCACAAACACACAAATATATATAAATATCTCATATACGCATTAGTACATATACACGAGTACAAATATATAACAATATGTGAAAAATAGTAGTGCATAAAGGTATACCTACGCACATACATATACATACACATATACCATATACATATATATATGTATACCTGTATATACACATATACATACACATATTCGCATATGCATATATACACACACACACATAGAAATGAATATAAATATATCAACCTACACAGTAACATTAAATAAATATATATGTACATACATATATATATATATATATATATATATATATATATATATATATATATATATAAACATAATAAGCGACTCTCCTGTCGAGATTCGACGTATGAAGGTGAAGCAGATCAGTTTCCAGGAAACCGACAGCCCGACATCGGCACATGAGATTTGATTATATTGGTGAAGGCCTCGTGTAGGACCATCCACACTTTTTGAAGGGACGAATACAGAGACCTAGTGCATCGAGTGCCACAAAGTTCCCAAACGATCCTCCGCAGGTTTTGAGTTGTCCTTCTCCTGGACCAGTTGCCATCCAAGGCTATAGAACACAGTCTGTCCTGCTATTAAATACCCATAGCTAGAGGAAGAGGATTCATACCTTTCCCAAGGGTATTAGCACGTAAGTAAACGTAATGGATTCGACTGGAATTCGAACTCGACTCTGCGATTCCTTAATCCAAGCCGTTATCCATTACTCCACCTTGCCTCCTATATATATATGTGTGTGTATATATATATGTATATGTGTGTATATATGTATGTGTTTATATATATATATATATATATATATATATATATATATATATATATATATATATATATATATATATATATATATATATATATATATATATAAAAAACACATGAATACATATATACATACACAAACCTACACATATACTAACAATATTATCTAAATGACAATAAAGAACTGTAAAGTCCATACAAGATTAAAATGTGACAAAACACAACTGTTGATTATTAAGTCCACAAGCAATTTTAAAACCACTATCAAACAAAAGTAGATTATAGTTAGCATAGATAATACATTCAAAAACACTAAGATATACACATATACAAATATATATATATATATACAAAGATATACGCACATACGCCCATATATATATATACATATACATCCACATACGCATATAAACATACATACATATATATATACACATACATATACATATATACACACATACGCACATGTACATACGGACATAATCTTACACATTCATACATATACAAGCGCATAAATATATAAACAAGCACATATATAACAGGTATCAATACAAATATATATACGCAAACATATATAAACAAGTACAGATATATTCATATATACATACATACGCGTAAACATACACTCATTCAACTATAGATATAGATATATATATACCTACACACATACACATTAACATATACACACATACACAAGTACACGCAAATGCAAATATACACACACACACATATATATGTATATTTATAAAAATTCACATACATATATATACATCTATCAATAAAAACATACACATATATGCAGACATCAACAACACAATATACGTATACCTACATATATTTACATCGATAGGAGGATTATCAGATAATAAAAGTAATAACCTACTAAACTTACAGTAACATAGCCTTATCATCAATAACCCTAACCCCTATAGTAAGTTAAATTTATAGCTAGGTTTACAGTTAACAATGAGTTCATTTCTTTGATTTAAGAGACGGGTCTTGTTTTTAAATCTAATTATTTCAAATTATATATATATATATATATATATATATATATATATATATATATATATATATATATGAAAATTGAAATGTAAATGAATGACAAAATAGAAGTTTTTGGTGACACGTTTCATTCTGGGAAGGAGATTTTCGAACTAGTAATAATTTTTTGCAGGAATCGGTATTCTATGTAAAAAGAATGAAAAAGTTAGAGAGGAGGTTGCAATAGGTGCCGGTTATGGTTCTGCATCGATGCACTTAACGATACAGGGGGTTGGTGGGTCATAAAAATCACTAAATATATAGGTAGGCATATAAAAATTAATGACAGACAGGGTTCGATGAAGTTAAAATGGCAGCTGATCTCAATATTGCCCTTCACTTTGTTAACTGGGACAAGAAATAGCAGATTAATTTAAATGCCTCCGAAATGGAACTGCTCACCTTTAATCATGTAAAAGAACCTTTTTTTTAGCCTTCCATTAACAAGACAGGTGCTAACATTCAGAAGAGTAACTCACTGCGCCTTCTCAGTCAAACGTTTTCCACTGATACGAATAGGAATGATAATATCGAGTCAATTGCTAAATCAACTGCGAAGAATGATGGTTTACTGTGTCGTTTTCTCATCCGAATCTGCCTTGTATTTGTCTACCATTCCCTGTGCATTGACTATTGTTTCCGCATCTGATCTGGTGCTTGTTATGTATCTTGTCTGGACAAATCCAAAGAATCTGCAATATTATCGGTCCTGATCTGTCATCTCGGCCTCAGTCATTTTCTCACGGCCGTAACATAGCTTCCTTATACATTTGCTATAATTATTTTAATCGCAATTTTTCTGATGAGTTTCCCTCCCTCCTTTCGATTTCACGAATTTAAGGGTAGTACTAGATTGGCAGCTAGGTCTCATATTGTTACTGTTAAAAATGCTAAATGTAACCGTAAGTTGTATGCTAATAATTTCTTCTCTTTCACGTTTCTCCTATAGAACTCCTTGTCGGCTTCTTGCTTTTCCTATCAAGCACGATCTCCAAAAATTTAAATATAACATCAATCCTTATTGTCTGTCACTTTGAATCCTGTTCTTTTTTTATTGTCCTCAGTAACGGTTTCCGAGCATTCTTTATTCTATTGTATATCATCTTCAGTAACCCCTTCACGCCTTAGTATCTTTATCGCGTTCCTCTAGGCGAATTGATTTAAAAAAAACAAAACAAAACTGGCTCTCTTGGATGAAATAAAGAGTCTCGGTTACAATTCGACTCTTGTTTTGAATTGGAAAAAAAAGACAACTGATAAAGGTGATTACTACCAAGAAACATTTGTCAATAAATAGATTTGAAAACGTATATTTTGCTGGAGTAGACACTGCTAAAGGCGCATTGTGGGTTGAAACCATAAGAGAGAGATGAGAGATAATTTGATAGTAGGGAATGTGTACACATCACCAAGTAACTAATCAAAGGAAAACGCTGTCAATGTTTGTGAGAAAGGCTACGAAGGTTAAGAGTCAATCTTTCATTGTAGTTGATATTAACCACCCAGAAATTGATTGAAATAATAGGACATTTCCATCTAGCTCAAACCATAAGGCGTCAGCATTTTGGCAATTAGCAACTGAACGGGTCATTAAACGTACGCATTTCAGAGGTAATCATTAGTTTTCACATTAACTGCAGATAATCAGAGGTAATCATTAGTTTCTTCACATTAACTGCAGAGAATCGTGTCCTTTTTCTCTGTGTTCCTTCAAGGCATGTGCGATCATGGCTCTCCACAACTTCCTGTTCTTTGTAGCCCTTAGTAAATTTTGTCGTTTTGTTATATCTCTTAATCCTTGTTCTGCTAACTATTTATACAATCTCGTTAGGTAGGTTTTGCCCTGTTTTCCTCTGTCTTTCTTGCTTTCAATATGTCATGTGATTGTCAAATATTCCAGGCTATCTTTCCACATTATATGCCCTAGAAATTTCAACCGTTTTTTTTCTGATGTTAATCATAAGTGTCCTTTTTTGTTTCCGATTTCTCTAAAACATTGTCGTTCCTTACGTGTATTCTGATGACATTCTCAGCATCCTTCTGTAGATCCAAATTTCTGATGCCTCAAGTCTCTTCTCTATCTGTGATTAAAGGGTTCAGAATTCACTGCGATATTAGGTAACAGTTCAGTACTCTTAATCTAGATATAAAATCCTGTGACTTCCGTTAGTCCGTCCGTCACAACCTCTAAAGTAGCTATACCTTGACCGATCGAAACAAAATTTGGGTAGAAGTACAAACAGGTACGGGAGTTGTTGTGGTGTCCTTTCTCTAAAAGTCTATATTAGACACTTCCGACTAGTTTAAGTTTAGTAGGAGAGAATGTTCGGGGAACAGTGAACAGTGAGAGGTGGATGGATTGAGCGCTGGTTCATACGATACACTCTCATTAGTCGTGTAATACTTTTCTGGTTTACTTACTGTTTAATATACAATATATCTGCAAACTGGTTTTTGTTATTACTTAACCATTTACTTGGTTACAACAGGAGTACAAAGTACACTTGATTTTACTAGGATGCGTAGCTTAATACAATAAATTTTCTTTAATATTTTTGGAAAAATGAACAATTTTATTATTTAACATAAAATATTCCCACTATTTAAAAACGAAACAATTTAATGATTGAAATGACAAATATATATTTAATAAAAATGCAGCATTGTTTTTGCATATCTTTTAAGTTTTATATACAAGAATTCAGTTTCCAGTTCGCCCTACGTTTGCGAGAACTATATGAACAAATGACAAGGCCGAACGCTTAAAAAAAGTAGGAATTTGGATCTAGAAAGAAATATTTACACATGGCCTGTTGTATGTTGCATGCTCAAGAATAAGAAATGCTAAGAAATTATTCTTTGCTTTTAAAAGGAAAAAAAGGAATTTCCTTAAAAATATTGTTTACCATTAAGTCCTGTAAAATTAAATTAAAGAAATTAAACCGCGAAGTAGGGTTGTTTTCAGTATTTCCCAAAAAAATCAGCTTATTTAAATTTCATCGATTGGTTTGCGAAATTGAACGAAATGTAGAGTTTATAAATCCTGAGAAAAATATTAGCGATAACTTCAACAATGCTAAATAATGTGAGGATTTCAAAACGCTGACCCGTGTTGCAAAAATTCTACTAATGATAATTGCCGGAAGTCAGAACCTAAGTTTAACTACAATAAAGGGAATTTTATAATAAATTGAGAAATCGTATAACAAAAGAAATTCTGATTATTACGACACATGATATAAATATCAAGGATACATGGAATTGCTTTATGCAGAGAATACAGAAGTCGATGGAAGAATGCATTGCGTCGGAACAAACTCTAATAGCATTGTTAAGGGAATTTTAGAAAGAAAATTTAGATATTTGTAATACAACGAGATATGTGTCATTTTGTACAGCTAATGATTAGAGCGCATGATTCCCTCCTCCCATCATTCTGGTTTCTTCAGACGTACAGATATCGGAAGTTCTTCCCATTAAAAGAATTTAATAGAGATCCGAAATAAGTGGTAAACTGAAGGTGAAAGGTCAGGTGAGTATGGGCGATGTAGTAGGACAACCCACCCAGCCAAGTTTAATCCATTTGTACCGGTTCTACAAAGAGACGTGGGGTCAGACGTTGTCATGATGACGCCCTTCTTAGTGCACGATTCTGGGCGCTTCTGGTCGATTGCTGCTTTTAAATGTTCCGACTGGGAATTGTACTTGTCTGAAGTCTGATTATGCAGAAGTAATCCGTAAAACACAATGCCTATCAAATCGTGCAATATACATAAAATCATTTTCTTCCTTTCACTTTGTACAGGAAACTTTTCTGATAACATTGTTTTCAACAATCCACTTTTCATCGTCTATGATGGTTCTTTTAAAAATGGATCATTTTTTGTTTGAGCAGACAATCATGACACATTATTTTTCTGTTAAAGAAATGTTTTCAAGTGCATTACGAAACTTATGTGAGATATGTGGTGTATTTCTGCGCTGTCTCGAGTTGTGTGACCTGAATTATGGTTAAAATAAAATGTTCGATTTGATCATCATCATCATCATCATCAACAACTGTAGGCACACCAGAACATTCTTGGTTATTCAGATCGATGTTTCCACTTCCCAGCTTAGTGAACCCCTTTTACAAAGAATATTCCCATTCATAATAACGTCCCAATCAATTGTGCTGTTTGTGCAGCGATTTTCCCTTTCCAGAAATGAAAGGAACCAAATTGCAAAAATGCAACCCATTTTCCCTATTTACGTTTTTAATGTAAAAACCATTTAAAATAGACGAAAATAGAAAGACACACTGGTATTTTCACTTTTCAGAATATATATATATATATATATATATATATATATATATATATATATGTAAAATTGTATGAAAACATTCAAAAAGTTTACTTGTGACGCATTCGTCCTTCATGACTTCATCGGACTAAATTTGTTATGTTGGTAGGACTGCACATACGCACGAACAAGGGGGTGCTGAGAATTTTAGATTTTTTTTTTACCTATCCGACTTTGTTTAGAATATTTTTCTTTTTCTTCCCATCACTTTTGTAAGCAGGTATATTAGAAAATCTGCCAGGAACGGTGAAATGTTATAAGAGCCAGGGCGAAAATTAATGTAGATGACCTCTTTACTGTTGTGACCCTTTAGACATTTACGTCGTAGTAAATTATTTTCTCCTTTGATCAGAGTAGCATACTTTATGCCAAAGTTGTGGACAGTCTCGTTACGATGGGCAATCAACGTATTTGATGCATTATTTTGTCCAACATAATAAATTTAGTCCAATGAAGCCCATTTTGTCGCACAATTTCCCTATAAATACACATACACGTGTGTGTGTGTGTGTTAGTGTGTGTGTGTTATAAAGTTAGTACGTACTATTATGTGTCTGTTTTTATCTAGTTCATTGTTGTTAATGATGTTATCTTTTTTCCGGGCGTACATCTTATGTCTTTCTCTTAGCATTGTGGATGAAATAATAAGGATATTGGAAGTTTTTGAAAGTGTTTTCTATGTATATTTCTTCTTTCGGCTGCAAATTTCTAGTGCTCTTAAATTTCTAATGCTCTTAAATTCTGTAATTATTTCAGATTTAATCTTGTTACAGTGGTAGGAATAAAAATTGACCAAGTCATGCTGATTCTAACAACTCTTTACCCTTCCTAGATATAATGCTTCACAGAAATAATAACAAAATTTAGTTTGAGGTTTACTGAAAATTTACCAACAATGATGCTTTTCGCCGTTGTCTTTCGTCTCTTAGCCGGTCAATGTGACTAATTTCGAAATTTCTGATACTACTCTGGCACATATATCTACAGTTATTTTCTATCCAGGGCAACCCGCTCGAATTTAGTATGAGGCACATTGACCACTGAGATGTTACTCTTTAGCGTGACTTTATACCTGAGCCACGGCCGTCCAATATTTCTTTGTCCACTGTCAAGCTGAGAACCTTAGGTATTCTGTTGCCACTCATCCTTGCAACATGACCATCCCAGATAAGTTGTGACTGCATCAAGAAGGTCTCTATTTCATCAATGTTGCATTTTACGAGAGGATCAAATATTGGGTACCCAATTGTCAAGGGTATAGCCACAGATCTTTTTTGGAAGACATCCACCTGATTGATATGGGACCTATATGGGGAATTAATTTCACTTACGTGTAAATCGAAATCTCGTATTAGGGAGCCTCCTGTCCAAAATGTTCACGTAGAATGAAATTGCGACTACAATATATTCCATTTCACACAACATAGACTAGGAAGCAAAATCAAATGGATTAATAATCCTCGTTACGACGTAAATGAACAGTTCTTGAAAATGTCTAAAGGACTATCCGAAAGCGTTCAGGAAATGACGAACTTTTGTTTCAATCCAATATCTCCAGAACAAGTGTAGTAACTGCAGAATTACCAAGAAAGAAAAAAAAACTGATAGGAAGAAAATACCTTTTTAGCAGAATGGGAAGCATAACAGGAAGCCAACCGTCTGCTTGAGGTAAGAAGAGACACAAGAAGATGATTATTTATCCAAAAGGCATGAATCAAGCAAATACAGGATATTGGAAGGCTATTCGTGACGAGTCACTTGCAAGAGAAGCAAGGCAAGACCGCAAAGCATTTCATGCCAATCTAAATAAATTGAAAATAAAGTAGTTCTAAAGAAGAACAGAAATTATAGCAAATTTTGATGGTGATTTGAGAGAAGTTTTCGACAGATTTCCGTAGAGTTTTCTGTATGCATATATATATAACATTAAAATATAGATTTAAGTTATGCTATACTTATGGGTAAAAGTACTCATTATCAGGGAGAGAATGTGTGTAATTATAAAAGTGAACACAGGTCAGCACCGTTTTTTGGACAATTTTAGACATTTTATATCAAGAAAAGAAAACGCTTGTACGAACACGAGACAAATTCAACAAAAAGCTGAATCGGAGTAACTTGTCAGTTGTCTTTAATGAAACTTGTATAAAAGAGGAATTGCTGCCCACATACACAATATATATATATATATATATATATATATATATATATATATATATATATATATATATATATACTAAAATATTCGTAATGAGCCAGGCAAACCTACCTAGGTTTCACCTAAACGGATCTTCAGGGTAAAGCTGGCTAAAAAGGAAAATAACGGAACAGTATTTATTGATAAAACCAGATAAAACCATAACCACGTGACAAAAAATACATGCATACATATATATATATATATATATATATATATAGGCAAAATCCATGGGTAAGTAATCCAAGTAGATCCTAATAATATAAAATATTAAAACTGATCCACAAAAGAGAGATCAATATATTTATTAATAGACCATAGAAATGAATTACGTGTAATTTGTTTTACTCATCTATAACCGAGATAGTACTTGTTTGATTTATTAGTAATATAAAATTTATGTTAATTCCCGCCTTTTGATAAGGTTTATTTTCAAAGCTATTTTTCTATATTTTGCACCTCACTTTTATATTTTTATATTTTTATTTAACTGAAATTATTTTTAAATAGTTTTTCGACATTTCATAGACTTTTTATTTATACTTTAGTTATTTGTCTGTATCCTATAAAATTATTTTTTATTTTATTTCATATCCTATGAGATATTTAATATCCTATAATTAATGTCCTATATCCTATATTTAATATCCTATATTTAATATCCTATAATTTTTTATTCTATTTTTATTTTCATATTTTCTCTATATAATTTTTTTATAATTTGATTTTTATGGTTTTATCTAATTTAATTTATGATTTAATCATATTAAATTTTTCTGTTTAATCTATTATAATTTAATTTATAATTATCCTTTGAATTTATATTATTCTATCTAATCCTTTATATTTGAATCTATAATTAATCTATATAAACTTGATAATCTTGAAATTTAATCTTATTTTTAATCTAGGTTTTAACTTTGTTTTATCTATTTAAACTTTTCCCCCTTATATTGTAAAATTTTATTTTAATTCTTTCTTTATCTTATTAATTTTAATATTCAGGTTTTTCTTGCTTATTTACTAAAAATGCCTAAATTTTTTAATTATAAGATTAAATTCCTTTTTATAATATTGAGCTTAAATAATAATCCTTAATATAATATTAAAATTATTAACATTAAAATGATATAAATATAAATATACATTTAAAATTTAAATAGTTTTAATATAATATGAATATATAATATATTACTATTTATTATAATAATTAATATAAATTATTATTAATATAAACTAATAATTTAATAATCAATTTTTTTACTGAATAATTAAATATATAATATGTAAATAGATTAATATTGATTTAATAAGTAAATAAATCTACTTAATAATAAATTAATAAGAATATATAATAACATTTAACAAAATAATTAAGTAATAAATAAATAAATTAATATTATTAATTTAATAAGTAAATAAATTTTGTTAATAAATTTTTCTTAATAATAAGTTAATATAAATATATAATAATTTATTATTAGTTATGAGTATATAAATTATTAATAATAAAAAATATAATATAATATTAATTATAATGGTATTAATATTAAATTCTAAATTTTCCTTTATCTACAATCTTAAAAACTCTTCTTATTTTAAGTTTAATTTCATTTTCTTATGTAATTTTTTCCCATTTGAACAAGAGTTAATATTTTTAAAATAGGTCATTGTTAAACTTCAGTTTTTTAACTTCTCTCTAGACTTGTATATGTTATGACTTCCATTCCCCCCACTCTCACTACCTTAGTGTCTCTTTTCCTTTTTCTCTCTATCTCTCTATTATATGCCATTTCTCTTATTTGCTGTTTGTTCCTCTTCTTCCCTCTCTTTTTTTTCTTTCTTTCTTTCCTTCATTTTTAATTTATAGTTTTCAAGTATTTTTTTGTTTTTTTTTTAAAGAAGGTTAAAATTCATTTTTTTAAAAAAACGTTTTAGCATTGACAAGCCCCAGGGTGATTAACACGGTGGGCAAAATGTACGTAGCTTTTTGCCCAAGAACCACTAAATTACGAAAAAGACATCCGCGTGGACGCTTCTCCAAGCACTACAATCTTGACATTTTCAAGGCTAGCTTCAATACATTCTCCATATTCACATATTTTTCTACTTATTATAATCTCCTCTTACATTCATTTTGCACACTTCATACACTAACCCTCAACATTGAGGGAGAATTAGGATTTATATTAAGTAAGCATTGCTATTACAAAATTGTGTTACAATCTCCTGAAATTTCATTATGTTAATACTAAGTTATTAGATAAGGGGAAGCTATTGGAAACAGGTTTCATTGACTTGTCCAATATGGTTGACATAGTTCTGAAGGATTGGACAACAAGATTAAATCCAATGGCATCACTTTATCCTTTGGATTGAAGCTGCATTTTTCTGTGAGTGGTTATTTCTCTATATTGACATCTTTCTCCAGAAGAGTCCCATAAAGGAGTGTGTTCATTATATCATTTTTGCTTTTAGTTCTTGTTTCTTTTATAATGCAATGCATTGTAATTTTATATGCTTTTACAGATATTACATTTACCGGCCTGAATGTTCGAGAAATTTCGTAGAAAATATGCATTCTCCGTCAGGAATCGAACCTGTATTCCTATATGGAAACCATCATTTGATCTGACGTGCTATAGTATTTAGCTATAGAAAAGCGTCTGTTTAGCGAAGTCCAAATTACTGTTTTTAAACACAATCATCAACGATTTTTCTCGATCGATCATATGTGCTCACGAAATAATTGTCGGACTTAATCCATTTCATTATATATATATATATATATATATATATATATATATATATATATATATATATATATATATATCTCCACAGACAGACTTTCGCTGTATTACAGCTCATCAGTGAGGCTAGACATCCGATTGCTTGAAGCCGGGATCGAAATTCGAACGATGTGTGTGTGTGTCTGTGCGCGCCTGTGCGCGCCTGTGCGTGCGTGCGTGCGTGCGTGCGTGCGTGTTTGTACATTACTTCAGTTCTCAATCATCGTCCTGGAATGAGTCAGTGAACATTTGAAAGAGGAGCTTTCTAAGTTTTGAATGGTTGCCACAGCAGCGCTGTAGTCGCTTCGTATTTCTGGCAACGTTCAGTTGTTCGTTTACTCCAGGAATGATAAGACCTCAGCAAAAAAAGCTTTCTGTGTTCACAAGTTCGCGAAAAGAAATACGTTTGTCACTGCGCAGCGTGAGTTTCGAAGGCAATTCGTCCTTAATCCGCCCTCTCCTAAGAACAGTTGACGGTGGTTTAAACAGTGTGGGTGTCTGTGTAAAGGAAAAATGATGATGATGACATTGTGTTAATGTCGAAAATACTAGGAATAAAATGAATATGCATCCACATGGTAATTTCCTCTCTTCCTTAATAAGGATATTAAGAAACTTGTCCGTAATTATGAGAAGATCCTATTAAAAATAAGGAGACAGATAATCCACTTTGATCGGAGGTCGTAGAACGAAACGGTTTTACATGAAAAGAAACAGAATATTAGTATAATTATTAATTTTGTACAAATAAAAGTTTACTTTTCTTTTTCTCGATCTGATTTTAAAATATGAAGCCATTTCTCGGAAACAGTAACGTAATGCTTCCCTGAAAGCCAAATTTGTTTACCGTGTTTACCTGACTGTTACGAATTAATTTTTATTTTTTAGCAAAATCAAAAGATAGAAATCAATCAATTGTAATCAACCCGGAGATAAAGAGAAAATCCGACTATAATTTGAGCAAATTTAATAAAATTAGTTTTTTAAAGATTTTCTTTTATGTACCAATTAAAGCCAATTTCAGAAAGAGGAAATGAGTTCGCGTCGTGAATTTACTTGAGAAGAAAAATTGTCTCAGACAAATATTGCATTAGTCAACACTAATTTTTAAAAAAATTCAATGAACAAAATAATAACATTTAGTGTCCAGAAAGAGTGAAGCAAAAATTTTATTATATGAAAGTGCTTTTGTTTCTCTTCCTCTGGGAAAATAATATATTTACACTTTTTGAATTTAAGCTCAATACTAGACTGGCGTAGAGCTCTCATCAATTTACAGTTGAGCTGGCTAGATGTAACCATAAATCATAGAATTTCTTTCTTTTCTCACACTTCTCGTTAGTGGAACTCCCTTCCGACTCCATGCTTTCCAGTCAACTTTAAATGCAAATGCAATGTCAATCGCTATCTACTGCTCTCTTGATTTCTCGTTTCTCTTCCCGTTTATTATTAATGTATCTGTTCCTAATTTTTGCACACAGTATCCCCTTGCGTCTTAGTGACTTTACTGCCTTCATCGGGTGATATAGATTTAACAAAAAAATGTAGAATTCGAAACCTACCCCCCACACGTATATATATATATATATATATATATATATATATATATATATATATATATATATATATTTTCGGCAGCAATCCTTCTTTGGTGCATGTTTCGTTAAATATAATGGTCACGGTACGAGGTGCATTTTGGGAGTTTAGAGATGTATTTTCAGGTAAGAAATTTATTAATTTCCAAGATGTGCAAGACTCAAGTCTCTTCAAAGTAGGATCCTCTGGCTTCAATGCACTTGTTGTAACTCTCCAACCACAGCCTCCATTATCTTATGAATTATCAATGAATTCTTAACGACAGACCCTAAGGTTCTCCTTCAGCTTGGGAAACAACCAAAACTCACAGAGAGTAAGGTCTGGATATAGAGAGGGTGAGGATCAAATCATCTCTGTTCACATAAACCTTTATTGCATAACGAATCTCCAAATTGACTGCAAAAACTTTTGCATACTTTAAGCAGATGTTATGAGATGCATTCCAGGTATTTCAATGCAGTTGTTGTAGCACTTCATCCGCTGCGTGAAGACCTCATGTAAAGTGTCAAGAATCCTTCCCACAGCCTCCTTCATCTTATCAATGTATTCCAAACGACTGTCCTGAAATTCTTCTTCAGTTTAAGCAACAACCAAAAATCACAGAGAACAAGCTTTGGCTGTAGGCAGGGTGAGGGGCAGTTTTGATGACCATTAACTATCTTGATGCTGTCACCAAAGCGTCTTTCCTGCTGTTCGTCACTGAGCACCCCGGGAAAAAATTTGCATACATTTTACGCCTATTCAGATCCTCATGAATAATTCTGTGTTCAGTTTCCATCCCAATTCCAAAATCTATGTTTATTATCTTTAGAGACACATGATGATCTTTATCCAGAAAATTACGAATTTTCTCAACAAGCTCTTATGTTCTGACGTCCACGTACACATTGTCTCCTTCCCACATCTCTCCTCATCATCTTCACTATACTTGAATCTCTTTTGTCATCAGAAATCAAATTCTCGGCTCATACAAGTTTATCCATAAGCAGGCTGGAGTATTTAATACGTTTCTGTAGCGTTTTTGCTCATTTTAACACATAAATTTATTACATTACTACATTACATTTATTACATAGTGAGTTTCCAAAACTTTACTGCATAGCGAGCTTCTTCACGTCCTGGCTGCATTCTGCAAACTTATCCGCTGTAACAATCAGGGTTTAGTAGGGTGTGTTGAAAGGGCGTGTTCAAGGGGCTTTTATAACAATCTTCTTCACTCAGGAATAAGAAAAGTTGGCAAGTCAACTTCTTCGGTGTGAAGTAATTATAGATAAAATTTATGAAAATTATAATTGCCTCTCCAAAACATGTCTCAATACTATTGAATGCACTTCGTAAATTGTGTAACTTTTTTGGATTTTCTTTATATTCCAATACTTTTTTCGAGGTCTGAGTATAAATCGTTCATGGTGTGTATGCTTTCGATTTTGACGTATTAAATGTGGGGCTTCATTTTCGGCGTAATGATACAAGATTACAAAGCTGACTAGAGGATGCTTCCCAGATTATGACAATTTTAACCTGTTCGAGTCTATCGTCAACACTTATCTATCCAAAATATCATGATAATTTACATTTTTATCTCTTCAACTTGCGTCCATAAAACAACGTCATTAAGTTATTCTATAACTTGAGTGGCTCTTAAGCCTGATTTTGTGTGAATAATTCATCATTTTACAACCCAGATGATTAGATGTAATCGTAAAGTTCAATACAAACAGTGTCATTTCTCGCAATTCTCGCTTGTGAAACTCTCTTCCGGCTTCTTGATTTCCAGTCAAGTTTGATCTTCAAAAATTGAAATGCAGTGCTAATAGTTATCTTCTGTCCTCTTAAATTCTGTTTTTATTTTTCTCGCTCCTTAATAATGTTTTTCTTATATTCTTTCACAATTAATAACACCCTTCGCGTTAGTGGCTATGTTTCCTTGATTGGGATGAAATGAGGCTTGTGGCATAACCTTAATATTGTAGTCGATTAAAAGGTCATGATTGGAAGCATTTATTAGGTAAGGGTGAATTTAACCGAAAACTGCATTGACACACAACCATCGAGGGACGAACACACTAACAATGGCTTGCAAGAGAATCACTCGAATAGTGATTGCTATCAGTCAGAGTGCCATCTTAAAGAATGCCTGTTTTAATCTGATAGCTACGTTAAACATCGTTCTAGCGTAGAAATCGGCTTGGTCGTCAATGCGAACGCATGTATAAAGCTGTGTTAATAGAATACTTTGGCAGCACGAACACGCATGGAAGCTATTTGTCTATAGCGTGTGTTCTCGGTTGAAATAAAAAGACTAACGGGAAAAATTGAAGCGCTATTCATTTCTTTCGTGAGTTCATTTGGATATCGACCGATTATAAGCTAAACGGAATAAAATTCTGTGGGACCTATTATCGAACAATAATGAGCAACATAGAAAATGGAGAAAAAAACTGCTAAGAGCCGCAAGGGATAGGAAGTTCTGGGTCATTTAATGCCGAAATTTCAATTTCTTGAAAGTTTTGAAGTAATAAAATATGTCGTTCTGCTTTCACAGTTGAATACATGGTATATTATAATCAGCTTTTGTGTATATACATGTTTGTGTAGACATAATTAATAGAGATGGTGATGTGTGTTTTATGCTGTCGTCTTGTTGAAGTTATATTTTGGAATACAGCTTGATTTCTTTAACAAATTGTAGCCTATTGTATAGATTAATGTCATAAAACTGTTCTTTCATACTGATTGGTAGGCTGGTTGATTTTGTTAAGTGGTATATAAAACTCTTTGTGATATTTAATGCCGAAATCTAAATATTTTGAACGCAATTGTATATCTTCAATTACAGATAAAAGATATTGTTGGTCATTTTACTATAAATAGGTACTGCTGGTATTTTTTTACTATAAATAAGTATTTTTATACTTTCATGGTGTTTTGATTGTTTGGGGAGTTAACCATTTCTCCATAGTTGGGGACCCTAACAGTGTGGACATGGGAATAACACAATTAAGAGGTGCTTCCACGCTCCCCAAAACCTCCAATTTCCCGTCCAGAGGCCTTGCTGCCAGATGTAGTTTATCATCATACCTAAGACTATGGTTTCATGGTAAATCCAGATAAATTTGTGATAATAATTAGGTGGGGATCACAAGGATATCAAGTAAAGATCATCAAACATAGTGATCAAAAAAATTAAGCTCCCTCCTAGCTGAGGTCTTCAAAGCAAATATTGATTAACTTAGTTTATTCTAGCGCAGGACCACAATCACGATACCCCCAAAGAGAATCAGTAACAGTAGTTTGCACCATTTATAAAAAAAAAATTAATTCTTCAGAAAAAAGCATGGCATTCAAGTTCGACGCCATTTTCTTTCTATAACATTAGTTTTCTCTTTTTTTGTTTTAAATTTGTAATTCCTTTACGGTTCTTCTATAATTGCAAATTCATTCTATTCGTTCGATCATTCTTCGTGTGGTTGCAACTGGTTGTTTTTATTTAAGAAAGAAATATTATTAGATTCGATACAAGAATATTTTCTTGTTAATAGTTAAAAATAAAATTTAATAGGAAAACAAATATAAAATAATGAGTCTGAACTGGCTGAAGTAGTTGCGTTTTCGACATTGGTACTTGATTACCTCAGAAAAAATAAGATCATGAATGTGTTAGAATTTTTACACTTGGTAGATTGTTGCAATTCCCCAAAATCAATAGCGTAAGATTTGTTATCGCTTTAAACGTTATTTGTAGTGGATAATCGTATTTGAGTTGGGCTATTTATTAAACATTATTTATTTTCGATACAGGCCACAATATTGGAGAAATTTTATTAGAAAAATTTACGCACCCAAGCAGGATTCGAACTTGCGCACCTACGGGCAGAAGTAGCTGTCGTTAAATCCGATACACTCTGACCAGCAGAGTTAAAAAAAAGAACCAATTAATCAAGTAAGGCCGAATTGTACTTTTAAGCTAAAATTTCTCTCGTCGTAGATCTCACAAAATTTTTCATATGTGCAAGGTTTCGTATCTAAGCGTAAACAGCGAATTTTAGAAAAAGTAATGTATTTTTTTTTATTAATCCGTTAGATCTACGTCGTGTTTTGAATAAACACAAATGTGCGCGAGCAAGTGTCCGCGACAGAGATTCGCTAGCCACCAAAGCAAACAGGTGTAATTGGAAGACGAGAGTAGCTGTCCCTTATCTATCTATCTAACTATATATCTATCTAAGATGTGTGCTAACCTGGCACAAAGGAATTTGGTTGGGAATTGTGCCAATCTTCCAAATTCAATCAGCATTGAATGACCTTTCTTTTTTTGTTGAGATAACCAAGTACTGCGGGAACTACCTCAGTAATTTTAGAGACATTATTTTAAGTGTTTTTCTGTAATATTTTTCATAATAAATTGAATGAGATTCTTTTAGTAAGTTTAAATATGTTTTTCTTTAAGTAAAAACAATCAACTGGAACCGCACAAAAATGATCGGGTGAACAGAGGTAAAAAAAAAATATAGAGAAAAACATCGAATGTTATGTCCACTGTTATGGCTCGTTCTATTATTGATGGGAATTTTCTTCCTAAACTTTTGTTTAAGGTGATGTGGAAAGATTATATAATTATTTTCTCTTCTAGATACATGTGCTAGACATTTTTGTTGTTGCTGGTTATGGAAGTCTTCAACCGATGTTAATTAATAAAGGTCTTTGTGATATTATAGCGCCAGTCAACGGCATCTGATGAAGGATTATCTTCTTTAAGATTTAAAAGATTTAATTGTTTGGAGTCATATGCACACATTGATCTTCCAACATACATACACACATATACACACCTGTATAACTCAACATATATATATATATATATATATATATATATATATATATATATATATATATATATATATATATATATATTTCGATACATACATAGCCCATATCAGATATGTCTGATGAGTACAATATCTTATACATCTGAAAAACATATCCTTTTACTAATTTACATGTTATTTTAAGGTTTTAAGGTTTGATGAAAGTAACAGTGTTGGTGCTGCAAAAAGTAATATACAACACATATCAATTCGGCATTTAATCTTATTCGAAGTAGTCCTGTTCCTGAATCCACTCATTTTATCCTGTGTCGTTTCCATTGATGGAAACATTCCTGGAAGTACTTTTTTGGAATAGCGTGCAACTACCTCGTCGCAATCTCTTGGATTTCCTCGACGACTTGAATTCTTGTCCCTTTCAATGGAATATGATTTTCGAAGAGGAAGAACTCGCAAGGGGTGACATCTAGGGAATATGGCAGGTGGTCAATCAATTAAGTTGATGTTTCTGAAACTTTTTTGACAGGTTGTAGCATTTAAAGGCACATCATATTGCGTTAATATAAAACTATAGGTTTATGGCCGATACAATACAAAAACGTTTTCTCTACGAACTTACACTAATTCTAGCCATTTCTCGTGGCACCCTCGTTAAATTAGGAAAAAAAAAATTAATTTTATTTACGTATCCCACTTGCTCAAAACATTGTTCGATTTCTTCTGTCTTTGTCTTCTAAGCCGTGTTGGCTGACAGTTTCCATGAAAAATACAACCTCTGGCCCAGCCAATGTAGCTCTCCTTTCATCAATAAAATTTACTGTTGAGAAATTGATTTTCATAACGATAGTCCGAATTCTTTAATGTCTTCAGCCAATATTATAATTGTCATTTTCACCAGCACAATTTTCATATACTTTGCCTGACTTACATGTATTTCTTAGATGTTTTAGCTACTTAAAGTGGGTAGTTTAGTTGCTTTAATATTCTGTATCTTTTTTTCTTTGTTTTAATTAATATCAACTCATTCAAATATTTCTCATTGGTCAATCCATTTTTCTTGCTTATTATTCTTTTAATTTTTCTCAAATTTCTTTTTGTAATATTCTTAAAGTTCGGGCTTCCTCTTGTTCTTACTTTTCCAATGTTTTCATTTTTTTCTGTAATTTTTCTTCAAATTTCAGCGATTACATAAGTTATATTCCTGTCACTCGATAAATTTGCAATATCTTCTTTCCTATATCTTATAAGGAGAACTTCGTATGTTATTTTAACGTATAAATGACCATATATTCTGAAAACATTTGACAACAACGAATGGTTAACATTATCATCATAATCAATCCTTTTACTGCTTCAATCGTCGATGGTGAGGCTAAGAGAGAAGAAAGAGATAACCTCCTCCAGGATGTTCTACCGGCGGTGGATGTCAGAAATTCCGGCATTGTCATATCCGCCCACTCTTTGATGCTGGCTGACCAGTTCTTGCGCTGCCGTCCCCGCATGCGTCCGCCTTCAACAGTACCTTGCATGGTGGTCTTGCAAAGGCAGTTATAACGTGTGACTTGGCCAAACCATGCCATCTTCCAACACTATGGTGAAGAGAGATTCCTGTCGTTCTACGAGACTTTAACTCTTACTCCGTACACAGTCATTAGTTTTGTGCTTCCGGTAGGAGATGTGAAGGAGCTTTCTCAAGCATTTGTACACGAACGCCTGGATCCTTTTTCCTGCCTTAACCAGAAGCGTCCAAGTTTCACATCCTTAGAGGAGGATGGATGCAACCAGCCACTTGTAGAGCTTGAAATTGGTATAGATTTGTTATACCAATTTTATTTATTATATATATATATATATATATATATATATGTGTGTGTGTGTGTGTGTGTGTGTGTGTGTGTGTGTGTGTGTGTGTGTGACTTGAAGTTGTTCCCAACAAACATGAAAACGCCGGAATTGAACAAAAACAGTTTCGTAAATATATACAAAGAAATGATTGTAAATAAATATTGATTTAGCAAATTTACCGTAAATTTGAAAATTTAATAAAAAAAATTTAGAGACAGTACTTATCTATATTATTTAAGCAAATTTGTCGGACATGGAGCGCTTATAGATGGAAACAGTGTGGACATGAAATCAACCTTTCACGGTGAATGTCAGCTTTACCCTACAAATATTGGGTATGAAGGTCGTACGGAAGCATGAAACTGATACTTCTCATGCAGCCTTTATGCTCACTCCGTGTGTGTTTTTCTCTCTTTCTCATATATATATATATATATATATATATATATATATATATATATATATATATATATATAGCGGATATTCGTGTTTTAGTAGACGCTCCGTTTATTTATTAAACAGTATATTTATTTATTTTCATCTACCGGCTGGAATTTTCGAGAAATTTTATTGAAGAAAAATAGGCGCTTTCCAGCAGGATTCGAACCTGCGTTTCCCTAACCTTCTGATATCTCTAATTATCGCCCTGTTAGTGTTTTAACTCTTTTTGGCTATGTTCTAGAAGCCTTAATCAACGCCGAGTTGCTTAAGCAGCTCACGTCATACGGTCTTCTTTTGAATAAGCATTATGGCATACGTTTCGCCAGGCCGTTAACGACTATCACTACATTTGGCTATGAAGTTTTAGATATCTGGAAGGCGTTCGACAGGGTGGTGGTCGTCTCCACAAGTTCAAGGTCTACGGTGACTCTAGATGAATATTTGACTTCATCCAATCGTTCCTAAAAGAAATCGTGAAATGTCGTGTTGAACGGCCACTCTTCTTGTGCAATTTACATTCATGCGAGGGTGTTCCACAGCTCTAGCCTTAGACTTGCGTTGTTTCTCATCTTCACCAACGACCTTCCCGATAGCATCAGTTCTCAATGTGGATTTTATGCTGATGATACAACTATTTGCTCCTGTCTTAGTAGCAAGCCCGTCAGGTCCGACAAAGTAAAACTAGCCACTTCTCTAGAAAAGGACCTCCAATCAGTAGTTTTACTGGGGCAAGGTATAACTTGTAAATTTGAACACCTCTAAACCAAACTGCTTTCATTTAACCACATTAGAGAACCCTTTTCTACCTGTCATCAGAGGAATTCTTTGCGCCTTCTTGGGCTCACGTTTTCCCTGACATAAACTGCAGTAATTATATTTAATCAATGTCTAGACATACTGGTAGGAAAGGTGGTTCACTGTGTCGTAGCAGACAATTTTTCTCGTCAGAATCCATTTAGTATATTTATAAATCTACCATTCGACTGCGCATTGAATATTGGTGCCATATTTGGTATGGTGATCCTGATATATATCCCGAGATTCTTAACAAAATCCAAGAAGGGTCTGTAGTGTAATCGATCCTGACATTTCTACTTCAGTTACTTTCTCAGTATACACATATGCCTGTAGCCTGTTATTGAGCTAATTCCGAAAACATGCGCTACAAAGTTATTAATTCGTTTTCAAGAATCCGTCTTTTTGCTTTGAAAATTTACAACATTATAAAACTACATCTAAAATAGTCTTTTCAGTTTAAATAAAAAACTCGAGCTATGCCAAGTAGTTTTACTAGGTAGAATTGAATTTATATCCCAGTCTATAAATACACACACTGAACTTTTTCTTTCAGTCCTGTATTCTTTGAAATGTATATCTACGTCACTTTGGCGTGTTTTGCTTCCATAAAAAAAATGATTGATTCGAGATTTTTAAAAAAAATTGTTATAAATTTTGAATATTTTGGGCAACTTAGTAAAAAATAAAAATAAAAGAAGAAAGAGAAAATAAAATAAAAATGAAAAGACCAGAAAAAAAAACAGCAGGAAAACTCGTGAGAAATTCTTCGTCGTAATTTG
This sequence comes from Acanthosepion pharaonis, assembly GCA_903632075.3. Lineage (NCBI taxonomy): Eukaryota > Metazoa > Mollusca > Cephalopoda > Sepiida > Sepiidae > Acanthosepion > Acanthosepion pharaonis. The sequence goes on along the minus strand of CAHIKZ030004736.1, from coordinate 862,493 downwards.
AGCGGTTACTTTCCTTTAAAGTTTTCTTTGTTTTGTTTTAAATCCTTGTTATATGTCGAGTATTTTTATCTTATGACGAGAAAGATGGTTCTCCTTGGAAAGATTTCATGTCTTATTTTATATTTTTTGTCAAAACTATCCAATCGACTATGGCGGAACGATGAAATGATTTATGTTTTTATGAAAAGGTGGACAATTTGCTTGTCAAAGAATAAGATAATAAACTAACTTACCTCCAGGGGAAGAAAAGATGCGATGCTTTGAAAATGAAAAAGTAAAAAAAAGAAAGAAAAACAAAGCTAATGAGCGACTGGGATGAGAAGAGACAAGTTGGAGGATAGACAGTGTTTATAAAGGGGGAGCAAAATAATAGCAAAAGAAATAAAGAAGCGAACAATATAGAGAAAATGATACAAAAGAAAGGAACGGATGAAAAGAATGAAAGATAAACACGAGAAAAAAAAGTAATGTAAAAGGAAAAGAAACAAAAATACAAGCAAAAGAAGGAGAAAGAATATGATATTAAGAAAGAAAAAAAGGAAATATTTAGAATATTCTACCGTCTTCGAGACACTGTCTTGGGGACTGGAGAACATTTTTCTTGGCCGCACATACGCCTGTTGACTATCAAATTAAATACGACGAATAAATACTAAGGAAGGCGAATAAATACGGAGGTAGGCGAATAAATACGAAAACCAGTATGCAATACCAGCAGGCTCAGCGAAACGGTTGGGGCTTTTCCTTCAGGATTTTTCCGAAAGCATTGGTAGAGGAGGAGAAGTGTTTGTTTTTTTCCCGTCAGGATATATGCTGCTGATGTAGTATCCGTTCCGTGCCGGAGACCTCTCTTCCCTCGCGTCTCCACACCACCGTTGCGTGACATATGTTACGTAGCGGTGGTATGACCGGCTATAACGAGCTTAGACCAGCGGACCGATTGGAAACACTCGAATCTTCACGTTAAAAACCGTCCTTGTGTCACAACCTGACTCAGTGTGTGTGGGGGGGATATTAAAGTAACTCTCGGGCTCAACGGTGATTTAATTCGAGTAGATTAGATGTGGTACAAGGCCGAAGGTATGGAACACTCAGTGAGGATCTAATTCATTTCTCAGTCGAAATTTTTCTGGCAAGACAGCGCACTACTAAACATAATACGTCTACACTCAATGTATATATATTTAGGTATCTTCACTGATTCGCGAAAGAAAAAAAGAAAAACAGTATAACATGATGAAAAAAGGTTCAAAATTTAATAAAAGCAAAGTTTTTTGTCAAAATGTTTATGTTATTATTAAGAGAAAAGACCAACGCATTTTTGAATTATTATTTAAATATTTTTAATCCTTTCTAGCCGTTCGAAATTTTAGTTAAAAAGTTTTTGTTTTTTTACGGCAGTGGTCACGTAATATTTAGCAGAAGATTTTTGGTTCCTTTTTTCAGTTGAAAAACACATTGATTTGGAAATTCTTTCAAAAATCAAATAATTGACCGATTTTAATGAAACTTTCAGAACTTATTCACAAATGAAAGAAATTATTTTAGAAATGTTTGATTTTTAGAAAGTCATGGTAAGATATTTTTCTTACATCTCTTGTCCCACCTTCTTAATTTTATGAAAACTCGAAAATTCGACTTTGAGTAATTTAGTGATTATATTAGTTAAAAACAGAAGACTTTGAAGAATATAAATTGTTGATTTTTTTTTTTTTTGTAAATCAAAATGTGTAGCTATCCAAACTTCAGCTCTGAATTATAAAATACAAAACCTAATAAAACTAAGACATTATTTATTTAGAAAAGATTTTATGAATAATATATGTTAAGGATACTATTGTGTGAAGCCAAAATCTTTTTCTGGTGAAAAATTAATTTTTACAAGAACTGTTTTCTTTTATTTCAATTTTAAATACAAATTCTGATAAAGTTGTTAAATATTCTAAAATTAAGTTTGAATTCTTGTCTTTTTGGAAAAGCTGTCGTTAAAAATATCCATTTTTAAAGATCACAAATTTGAAATCTTATTACAATCTGCGACACGTATGTATTTTTAAAATATTTTTTATATGCAAAAAATGTATTAAAAACGTTTCCTCTAAATCAATGGATGCACGTTTCAGCAATAATAGGTCACATGTTTTAAGAGTTGTTTCCCTTGATAGCGTAGATTAGCTCTCATAAATTTCACTAAATATTTTAACTTCATTTTTTAAATATAATTAATTTATTGTTTTTCAATGAGAGATATACTGCAATTATTAATTATTTTCTTTTTTAGTTTCAATTTTAGGGACGGAAACAGTGTGGGCTTTGGACATATCTTCGTTTAAAAAAAGTACCTAAAAAAAAATCAATAAAAACTTTTGAAAGCATTTAATTTTTAATAATTACTGTATCATTAAATAAGTTGGTTCACTTAAAATTCGAAAATACTCTCACTTCTGTTCTTCTGTCCGGTAAATTCCCCCCTGACGATAGCTGTTAACGTAAACGCCAAAATTCTCTTACTTACAACTAAATTTTTATGCTAAAAATTAAGTAATGTTTGTTTCAAATTACATTAAGTAAGCTTTGAATTTTAATTTTCCTCAAATAACTTTTGAAAAAGGTATAATTGATTTTTATAAGATTTTTAAACGGAGATTTTTAATTTTGTTTGCCAAAACAGACAAAATCGCGAATATGATCGATTTTATCGCAATTTCATGAACTAAAAAAAACAATAAAAAACAAGATTTTTAAGTAAAAGTTTGGACGTGCGAGGAAGGGTTAAAAATTTTAAAAAAATAATAAAAATACTTTGGTCTTTCCTTTTAATAATAATATAAACATTTAGACTATAAAATTTTTTCATCAAGTTTGGGGGCCTTTTTTCATTAGGATATACACTTTTTCAGCAAATTAGTGAGGATACCGAATATATATATATATATATATATATATATATATTGTGACGATCCTACGCCGATCTCTGAACTAAAACTCACTAAATCCAGGGAGGTTATAGTGAACTTTCTCTCACTGTCTGTGACTATAACTCTCTCTTTGTCACTATCACTCTTTCTCTCTATCTGTGACAATTACCCTCTCTCTGTGGAAAGCTAAAAGCAGTCAAGTGAAAGCCCGTGGAGTCTAAAAGGATTGACCTCTAGCAACCATGACTTTGCACGTAGAGTCACCGGAATTGATATTCAAAATTGCACACGAAAGAAGCGCCACGAGTCAATTGGGGCAATGAAATCTGAAGAAATCGGATCATCCATGAAGTTGTCATGCGAATAGATTCATCGAAATGAAGAGAACTGATCCTGTCACCGACTCATACAAACGCCCAGTTAAGAGATTATTTATTTGATTAGATAGGCCTACACTAAATTCAGTGGAGTCAGTGATGATCAACACGATAAAGATCATTTCCAAATGGAAAGGAATCAACCTTATGCAAAAGAAGCATAGAAGCATAAATGATCACTGTTCGTGGATGAATATTGTCAACGGAAAAGGAAATAAAGAATAACTCAACGATAAAACATTTTTGCACGTGTGACAAGGAAAGAAAAGACAAAACCTTGAAAATATAAAAATTACTTCCACGAGAAAATAAGACGTTAAATATATAAAAAAATGGAAAAAGGAAAAAAGAGAAATGAGAAAGATATAACGAGGGAGAGAGAGAGAGAGAGAGAGAGAGAGAGAGAGAGAGAGAGAGAAACCAAAAACAATGGAGAGAAAAATGTATTTAATTTTGATCAACTGAAAAAGCTAAGTGTCTTTTTTAGTACTCATATCGCACACACTGCATACGTTGTTTACATTCAGATGCTCTTGTTTTACATTCAGATATTTTTTGTTTAAAATTGTTTTATGTATGATTAAAATTTCTTGTCACTTTACATTTGGGCTTTGTCTCTGTTGGTTTTCTTATTCACGTGTTTTTGACGCTGTGAGAGAGAAATACATTATCATAGTGCAAGCCAGAACATATCCTTGGCAACTGATCCACTTTATTTTTTGTTTTTGTTTGTTTTTCTTATTTATGTTTCAGCTCTCGCCGGTCGTAACTATATATATATATATATATATATATATATATATATATATGGCAATAAACTACATACGACAGCAAAGCCTCTCATCAGGAGGTTTTGAAGAGCGAGGAAGCACGACTTAATTGCTGTTATTCCCAAGACCACCACGACCCGATGTAGTAGCACCTGTTAGGGCTCCAGCTATGGAAAAATAGCCGCTTGGGGACATGGAAATTTCTGATTTAGTGTCCAGACACGCGTTCAGACCACGGGGAGTGAAAAGCCATCACTTCTTGTTAGAATACTTTTGTAGGAGAGGACACTCTGACATTATACCTGAGGCCGATTAAGCTGCTGGTCGTCTTAACTTTGTTTTAAAAGTGGTATAAACTCTGTCTTCCAAAAAGTGGACGAAGTGCTGTGCAATCTTCGTCTACTATAATCGAATTCAAGCACAGGAACATATTGAACGATAGAACTACTCTTTGGACTACGGCACTGTGAAAGTCATACGGCGATGATTTCACTGTGACACATACAGGTTTAACAAGCTGGAGGTATGTAGCAGTAACTGCACACGTAGACGGTTTGGGAGTAATGTTGGTTACGTCGTCAACCTTGGTAATGGCATGTTTCGGCAAAGCCTCAAGTGAATCATTTTAGGGATAGCCTGCTCACCTTCTTGCAGGAGGGGACATAGAAAAAGGGCTCCTGAAAATGCTTGCCTTTTTCTTTATAAGCCGGCCAGTTTACAGCAACTGGCTTTTGTTCACTAATGCGGTTGAAATTATGACCAATCAATTTGGAACTAACTGAAAACGGACTAAGACTAGAGAAATAGATATGAATATCGGATGCTGGAATATACAGAAAATTACTCGATTTTTTGGATACATCACGCCGTAAGCGGAGAAGTACTCTGATATGTCAGGAACTGTCTCGTTACAATTTGGATATTGTCGCCTTATCAGAAACAAGACTCTCTTGTGATGACTCTTTGCAGGAACCTGACTCTAGTAAAAAAAATCTTTTGCAAAGATCGGACGGAAAGCGCTCCGATATGCAGAACATTTTTTTTTTACATTGGGCAGCTTTTACACTCTTTATGTCCAGAAAAGAAAACACTTATATGAACACAGGATGAATTAAATAAAAAGCTTAATGACAGTGTCTTCTCAGACGTCTTTAATAAAACTTGTATAAAAGAGGAGTGTTGCCCAAACATATATATATATATATATATATATATATATATATATATATATATATATATATATATATATACGAGTACAGGGTCGGTATAAATGGAATAAAATTCCGATAACCAAAAAGACTATTTTTTTAAAAATTGCTTGATACAAAGTAGATAAAATAATATCACTTCAAAAATTATAACATTACCTTGTTATAACACCACTACAAAAATAGTCATTTTGTTTCCACACTTCTATTGTCTTATCAATTGATGTTGTTGATTGCGAAATAAAGAGTTTTTTGAAAATTCAAAACCAAATCAAATCCCCCTCAGTAGGGGAAACATTCTTACGTAAACTATGACGACCAATCAGAATACAATTATATGAAAATTCATGAAACGTGACAGTCTGTTCTAAATACAAACCATTGATGTATTAAAGTTAATGTTAGATTAAAGCAGAAATCAATATGAAATAATTAAGTTCTAATTTCGCGGTAAAATTAAAGATTGAAAATTACAAATTACAAATTCTAAATTTAACGGAGCATTAGGTTTGAAATATTACAAAGTTTTTGAAAATGGAACGGGGGGGGATTATATATATTATTACTGTTCTTAGCTAAGGGCCATACGGTAAGTTGGACGCTGATGTAAGAAGTATCAATAAACGCTACAAACATTAGATACAAGGAAAACAGATTATGCAAATGACACGACAAACCCATTCGCATCCTAATGCACAGACACATAAGTATAACCAAACATATATGCACGCAAATATAAGAACGACACAAGAAATATAAGAAAAAAAAAAAAAGGAAAAGGGAAAAATTCATAAAAGGAAAATAAAAATAAAGAATAAAAAGGGGATAAAAAGAAAAAGAATAAAAACAAATAATCACAAACGCAAAAGAAAATTGTATGAAAAGCAAAACACGATATGAATTATGTTTCTATGCACTAAAAATTTCATGTCCTCCGTCTCAAGAATGTGACGGTGGATATTAATGAGTCAAAATAGCCAAATTGATTTTTGTTCACGTTAAGGAGTTTAAAATTATAACTAATGAGATTCTGAGAAGGATTTGTCAAATTCATTCAGTTAATGATTTGTTTATTCTCGACTAAAAATTAAATATATTTTCTTTTGATTTTAGTGTTATTTTCAAAATTTTACGACAATGTCTTGTTTTGAATTGGGCTTAGTTATTGAAGCACATATATTGGTTCTCGTTATTGTTAGTGACACACGAGATAACATAATATTGTTGAAGAAGAAAAAGAAATTAAAGAGAGAAAAAGCAAGTTGACCCGTTTTCTTTCCTCTGTCTGTAAAGTTAGATCGAGGAAAATGAAACAACTGTGCACGCGACTAAAAAATGGACACAAAAAATGAAAGTTTTGTAATGAAAGCTTTATTTCTTCTTGTTCTATGGCTTCATTTCTTAAAAGAGTTGGAATTTTATTTTCCTTTCTTAAATTAAAATCTTAGTCACATTCCATTACCAACACATACAAACACGGACAAACACACACACGCGCGCACACACACACACACACACACACACACACACACACACACACATATATATATATATATATATATATATATATATATATATATATATATATATGTAAAAATATATGGATATAAATCCGACAGTATGAAAGAAAAATACAGAAAAAACAAAATTCTGAATATGCATTATTAATGTTAAAATAAAGTCGACGTCGGACGTTTCGGTCTATTTAAGACCATTTTCATGGACATTTTCATTTAAACATAATTAACATTATAACTTATAACAATTTAACACAAAAGACGATGGACATAAGAACCCAACTAATTCAAACAGATAACTAGTTATCTGTTTGAATTAGTTGAAAACGTCGAGAAAATACCCCCAAAAATGCGATGAGGCATCTGCTCGCTATCCTAAAACGGGGTTCCGGGAATGCTTCCATTCCATGGAAACGAAACTGGATAAAGTATATGGTTTAAGAAGGGGATTTCTTCAATGGAGATAAAATATCGAATTGATATGTGTTGCAGTTTTCTTTTTAAAGCAGCAGTCCTGTTATTTTTTTTTGATCAGATCTCATATAGGATTGCACTAAAGGCACTGTTCATATATACAGTAGCGTCCAAAACTAAGGGACAAAATATTAAAACCTAATATTTGTTAGAAATAACAACTGTGAAAAGCTGAAATTTTGACAACTGATAGTCGTTATCATCCATAATAACATACTAAAATTTAAATCATTTGCAAAGGATAGAAAAAGAATTATAACAATTATTTATTTATTTTCAAATTTGGAACGTCTAAAGTAAGGGACAAAATTGAGAAAAACAATGTAAACGGCAAAAAACAATAAAAATACATGTACAATCAATATTTAGTAAATGAGCCCTTGCTCTCAATGACAGCTGCACATCTTCGACTACAAGAACGAATCAGTTCTTGACAATCCTCGATACTAATTTTAGACCATTCTTCTTGAAGCTTCACCCACAAATCCTCCGTGTTAGTGGGATTTCTTTCCATAACTTTCACTCCTAAGGTCTTCCAAAGATTTTCTATTAGATTTAAGTCAGGACTTTGCGGTGGCCAATCCATAATTTCCAAATCTTGCTCGCTAAGGTAACTCATTACCACCTTTGCCTTGTGACATGGGGCATTATCTTGCATAAAGGTAGCCCTATCGGAACCTGAATTCTGTATGATTGGCACAACATGATCTTTCTAATGGTGTGCTTTTCCTTGTGTAGCTTCACAATAGCTTGTCTCACAGAGTAATCAAGTTTTTGGCGTTTCGCCATGGTGCCGGCTGATGCAACGTTTACAAATGACTAAGTAAGACTTATTCTTTAGAGGAAATCAAAAAATTTGAATATAGCATACTGTTTACATTGTTTTTCTCAATTTTGTCCCTTACTTTTGGACGATCCTATTTTGAAAATAAATAAATAATTGTTATAATTCTTTTTCTATCCTTTTGCAAATGATTCAAATTTTAGTATGTTATTATGGATGATAACGACTACCAGTTGTCAAAATTTCAGCTTTTCACAGTTGTTATTTCTAACAAATATTAGGTTTTAAAATTTTGTCCCTTAGTTTTGGACGCTACTGTATATATATATATATATATATATATATATATATATATATATATATATATATATATATATGAATGAAACAATGCGTATATATATATATATATATATATATATATATATATGAACAGTGCATATATATATATATATATATATATATATATATATATATATATATATATAAAAAGAAAGAACAGTAAGATATATAATCCGGTGTTCTTATAGATATTTTTATTTTTACAAAATAGTGCTCAATGTAAATTTACAGAGCATTAATATTATAAATTGATTTATTTAAAATATGTTTTTTTCGCTACACAGTTCTAACCATGTTTCAAAAATGAAACATGGTTAGAACTGTGTAGCGAAAAAAATATTTTAAATAAATCAATTTATATATATATATATATATATATATATATATGAACAATGCCTTTAAGCGGAATTGTCGTCCTGATAGTATTCTCGAAATTATCATATCCGCTCAGCAAATTTGTAAAGAAGTAATGTATTTTTTATTTACAATCCGGCAGATTTTTAGCAATTGAAACATTATTTGTTAGTTAATAACCATACTTTAGTCGGATATATATATATATATATATATATATATATATATATATATATATATATATATATATATATATATATGTGTGTGTGCTCTTTCATTCCTTTTCGTCCCAACTCTCCTATATCTAGCAGAAAAACTAATATTGCCCACCAACGCGTATATCTAGTATATTATATTATTTGACAGTAATACCTCATATATATATATATATATATATATATATATATATATATATATATATATATATACTTACTTGTGTAATCTTGAAGTTTGAGTACAAAAGATGAGGGCATAAAGATTCAAGTGTAATAATTATTAGATCTAATTTTGGCGATGATTTTCAGCGATGATTTTTCAACACATTTGGCTTCTCATGTTATGCGAATCTTTATTTATACTTACCTTTCAAACTCTCAAAGGTAATATCGTCGACACTTCAGCTTAAACCTAAAATATGCCCGAAAACGATCTATATTTATACGAGGAGAACTTAGTTTAACCTGGCACAATTCTACAAAAACGGAACAAACAGTGATCTTTAAAATTCTCTATGCATGTTCTTACCTTAGTATAGTTTAACACAAGGTCATTTTAATGAGGTGACCAATAAAAATAGACGTACTTCAGTTTATACGAATATATATTCTAATTTATCAATCCTTTGAAATTTCTCGAATATAAAAAGAGGGAAGATGGCTTGAAAAATTTAACACTCGCATAACATATTGAAGGTAAGAGGTACAGAGTGAAACAGCGAGTAACCAACCAAACAAGCTTTTGTAAATGGATGGCAGAATAGGGACTGGGAAGGATGCTGAAAAACAAAACTTACCAAGCTACAATATAGATAGGAAGTTGTGGAGGGCCATTATCAACAACACACTAAATAGGTATGGTACATAAAAGATAAGACACTGGATAAAATAAGGTATTAAACTTTGTAAATGTATGCTCATCAAAAGAATATTGAAATTTGATAATCTTTTCCGAGAAAACTCGTTTAGTTTTATGTCATTTTTAAATATGTACAACATAAGGGAAATTGTTGTTCAATGTGCGCTGTCCTTTAGGTAATTCTTCAGAATTCCTTATCTCTTTTGGTCCTTAGCAGTTTTCTTCCCTTTGTTAAAACACCCGACCCCGCTTCCGCTATCCATTCAATTTTAACAGATTGGTGGCTCGCAGCATTCTGCAATCTCTTTTGCTCCCAATTCTTCTTCTTCCTCATTATGTGTCCAAGAAATTTCATGCGTCTCTTTCTGATTCTGAGAATAAGTGTCATTTTTGTTACCATTTCCTTTAAGACTTCCTCGTTACTTACTCGCTCTCTTCATAGAATTCTCTGTATCCTTCAGTAGAACTACATTTGTGTTGCCTCCAGTTTTTCTTCCTTTCTGGGGATATATGTTTGGATAATCACATATCAACCCAAAACTCTGCTTTGTTTCGAAGGAATTTTTTCTGTTTCTTAGCACTTTGCTTAGATTTTGGGAGGCATCTTTCGCTAATCGAATTTGTGTTCGCATTTCCGACCCTCTTTTCCCAGATATTTAAACTTCTGTACTTGTGTGATGATAACATTTCGTAGCTCGCATCTTTGACTTTTATTTTTTGCTGATGACTGATACTGTCTTCTTGCAGTTGATGCATAGTCCTTTTTCTTGATTTCTTTGTAGGTCCTGAAATTTTCTTTCCGTATCAGAAAGTCATCTGCTTATCTTATATTATGATCATACTTTTATTTATGTCTTAACCAAGTTAAATTTTTGTAATTCTCTCTACAATAATACTATTTGAAATCTGAAAAATTCTATATCCAACAAAAATAAGAAGACTTTGGCAATTAATTTAAACATTACGTTATTCTTTAAGCGAATGTGTTGCTATTTCTATAACAATAAACTCACATAAGTGTAGCGTTTGTTGTAGAGCGATGTTTAACAAACTTATGTTTCAAACTAAGGCAAATTACTTGAGTTCCAAACTAAATAGATTTCTCATTAACATAGATAAAATTTTAGAATGTTAGTCTCACAGGGCATTTAATGTTCACTGGGTACACTATAGTCGTGACTCCAAATCAAACACATACCGATATTTACGAAATTAAATTTCGGGACTCTCTAGAATAACGTGTTGAGATCTGAAAGATTGTATAGACTTCTTCGAACTTTTCATACAGAATTCTATATGATGCTTTCCATTCTTCATAACGGAAAAGACCTGACTTCTGTTTTATTATTCAAGATTTTGAACAAAAAGTTTTCATTCCTTTCCAGATCATTATTTGCTATTTTGTCCGTTGTACGAAATCTGATTAATTAAACTGAAAAACGATTTTCCCTTTTTCACTCTTCTTTGTCTTATTTGTCCTTTCTCTTACTACTCTTTATCTATCTATCTATCTATCTATCTATCTATCTATCTATCTATCTATCTACTTGTCTTTCTATTGACACATTAATCGATATCATTTAGGTTTAATCTAACAATCGATATTTGAATCATTCAGTTTATCGAATGATCGAATTATTTTTCTATTCATATTTATCAGTTTCTCTATTTTTATTTTTTTTGTTTTCTATTTTCGATTTCGTTTCGCTTTTTCGATTTCTTAAATTTCACCTTTTACTTTTCGTTCCTTTACTTTTCGCATTTCGTTTTTTAAATGTCTTCTTTATTAAATGTTTCCTTTGTTCAAACGGACAATACCACATTTTAATAATTTGGCGATATTTCGTATTTTACGATTGGTTAAATTGAAAACGCTTCCTTGAGTCAATTCGATTAAGCCGAAACGATCTGACATTTTACAATCCCTTCCATCGTTCTACCATTGTTTCTGCCTTGAGGTCGACACGGAAATCTCAGTAAGTTTCGTTCCGTTTTATTTTCCCGTTCATTTTCAATATGATATTATAACTTAAGATTTTAGATTTTTAACTCGCAACGAAAGCAAAAGAGAAAGAAAGTTATTTTCTTCATCAATTACTCAAGATGACATTTTATTTTTTCATTCATATAGAGATTCAAGATTTTAATCAGATTCGATTATATATATATATATATATATATATGTGTGTGTTTGTGTGTGTGTGTGTGTGTGTGTGTGTGTGTGTGTGTGTGTGTGTATTATTTTCTTTTTGTTGTTGTTGTTGTTGTTGTTTTATTTGGTTTGCATGTTTTCCTCTCTCAACTCCGTCTTTGATGGCTGGGTTACGTACATGAAATTGGAATGACTGACAGTCTTATAACAAAAGACATCATATATGGTGAGCTGAAAGGATATCTGCATAAGAGACCTGACACTCAAAGGAATCGCCTCTAGTAACTGGGGAATAGCTAGCTGATTAGCAGCTGACTGTTGAACTGTTCAAGGAGGTGACATGAAGGGCGGAAAAAAAAAAGAATCCAGTTATTGGAGATTAGAAGACAACGAAGCAAGTAGAGAGTGTAATGGCAGACCTTTATTCCACATTCCAGCTTCATCTTTCAAACCTGCAGAAGAGAGTGCCATTCAAAGATTACACTGCTAATTATATGTAAATGTATTTAAATATATTATTGAACATTGTGATCAACACCGAGCGGCTGCAGTTTGTTTAATGCTTAAACTCAATCTTCGGGCCATGAAGATTGCGATTAAACATGAAACAGCCAAACAGTGTTGATCACAGTCTCCATTTTTATATTTACATACATCCTAACCCTGATATAACTTTTACTCACGAATATATCATGTCTTAGAACAATTGTGTTTACCTATATATATATATATATATATATATATATATATATATATAAAAAATTATATATATATATATATATATATATATATATATATATATATAGTTAAAAATTGATATATATATATATGTATGTATATAGGTAAAAAACTGTTCTAAGGCATGCTATATTCATGAGTAAAAGTGCTCATATCAGGGTTAAAATGTATGTCAATATAGAATATCTTGAAAATTGAAAGCTGATGTTTTTTATACGCATCAAAACACGACTGCAATTGTGTAACGATTTTGACATGTTTACGGTGTTATATCCTAACATAAATTATACATATATATATATATATATATATATATATATATATATATATGTGTGTGTGTGTGTGTGTGTGTGTGTGTGAAGAAAATCAAAGAAGTTTTTATTATTAAATTATTATTATTATTAGCATATTAATATTAAATACTAAAATTATTATTACATTATTATTAAATCATATAATTAAATTATATTATTTTTCATCTCATTTTTGAAAATCAAAAATTTCAAAATTTTCGTTCAAAATGCTGTTTTTCTTGCGTCAGAAGATTTCCATAAATTAATATAGTATTTTTGCCGTTAAAACACCTTAATTAAAATTTTAATGAAACTTTCAGGATTTATTTACAAATGAATTAAATTATGTTAGAAACATTTCCCTTTTAGAAAATCTTGGTAAAAATATTTTTACATTTGTTATCTTCCCATTTATTTAATTTTTATGAAATTTCGATAAAATTCATTTTTCTAGGGCTTAATATTTATATTGGTTATAAGAAGAAGACATCGAAAATTAAAATTACAACTTTTTTTTTTTTTTTTTTGCAAAATAGGACCCTCAGTTACAGCAAATCTGCCCTGAATATGAAAATAAAAAAATGCAATAAAACTAAGACATTATTTAATTAGAAATGATTTTAATTGCTTTAATGAATAAGATATATTATTAACACTATTGTCTTAAGAAAAATCTTTTTTTGATCAATAATGAATTTTTACAAGAATTGATTTCATTTTTTTTAGAATAAATTATTAATTTTCTGTATTTATTTGTAGCGCTTTGGTAATTTTGTTAAGTGAAAACTATATTTGCTAATCATAAATGGAAAAATTACTATAATTCAGGAAAAGTAAAAGAGAGGATGAATTCTCGTGTACTCTAGGGGATTTTTTATAACTGCTATTTTGTATCTATTGGACATTCACTCTTAAAATTACGGTGGCAGGAATTTTTGCTGTTTTTTTTTTTTAATAATGAATTGGTAAAAGTGTTGTTGCAGTATTCTGCACGAACGTCAAAAAATGGAGGTTTATTCTTTTGACACAGTTCGTAGGTAAAGTTAAGGGCAGATTTTTTTTCCAATTTGGTTTTGAGATTATTTATTTCTTGTTTGTTTTTCGCTAAAATAAAAATATCGTCTACATAGAGGACATATATTTTGGGTTAAGTGACCTGTTTAAATATGTTTTCTATGTAGAACATAATTGGAGAAGCACGGGTCGAGCAGATTTTCCATACTACCACTATTAGTTTGGATGATGTTACGACCATAGAAGGGATGCATGCATATAATAATCTTTTGAGGATATTTGGTTTGATGGATGGAGATGAATGGAATTATTTGTGTACACGTAGTTAAGGATTATGTCAATAGTTTGATCAATGTGGACGTTTGGACAGTTTTGTGTCCAGAAAAGAAAACACTTGTACGAAAACAAGAAAATTTAAATAAAAAGATTATTCGCAGTACTTTGTCAGTCGTCTTTAACCACACACACACACACACACACATATGGATGTGTGTGTCTGTCTTCCGAGCATGAATACTATTGAGGTATTTTATTATAAGTGGCATGTTAATGGTGCAGTTTAACATTGTTTACTTATTCATACTATCCTGCATTCGGGCGAAATAAGCGATGCTATTTTGCAGTCGACATCTTGTATACAAAACAACAATACAAAAATTAAAAATAGGAAAAAAACTATAAGTAATATATAAATAAATAATCGGGTTGGTTACCTATAAGTATGGAAGCCAATAATTACCCTCTTTCCTCGAGCTGCTTTTATTTAGAGAATCGCAAGACGCAACTGAACATTGCACTAAACAAAATTTATTAATATTTGTTATGCTTATTTCGCAAGATAAAAACGTGAGGAGAGAATTCATATTGTCCCTTTTTCTTTCATCTTAAAAATCCTTGTTTGTTTTCCGAGTCAGGGTGCATTTATTAATTGGGGTAAGGAATGACTTGTTAATGTCAACAACTCTAAAACAAAACTTCTCGCTATCAATCAACCTTATTGCTTCTCATCAGCATTGGTTTATACTAACCTTCATGACACCTTGCGCCTGCTCGAACATGGATTCTCGTCTTACACGAAGTGAAAAGATATTGAATCCATTGTTAGTTCTTATGCTAAGAAATTTGTTTCACTGTGTCGTGCTAGACAATTTTTTTCTCTCTATCTTACATATTTAAAACTCTAGTATTTGTTAATGCTTTAAATATTGCTTATGCTGTATATCTAGAGATCCTTGATAAATTCCAAAGAATCAGCAATACTATTGGTCCTGAGCTGGCATCTCGGCTTTAGTCACTTTCCCACCGTTCGTCGTATTGTAGCTTCCCTGTGACTTTTCTGTAAATACTTTAATAGTATTTTTTTCGGATGAACCCTTCGCTATGGAATCTAGACTTTATGAATTTAAGCGCAGTACTCGATTGGCGACAAGGTCTTATCAATTCACAGTTGAGTTGGCGAGATGGAACCGCATGTTCTATGCTAACAGTTATTTCTCTCGCACTTCTCGCTTGTGGAATTCTCTTCCGGCTTAATGCTTCCCAACCAACTTTGATCTTCAAAAATTTAAATGCAATGTCAATCATTATCTACTGTCATCTTAATTACTATTCTGTTGTTCTCTCTTCTTAATGTTTCTCTTTTTCTTATTCTTTTACACTCAGTAAGCCCTCGTATTTTAGTTGCTTTACTGCCTTGATTAAGGTGAAATGATTAAAAAAAATAAAATAGATCGAGAGTAAGAGTTTTGTGAAATGATTTTAGAAGTCATAATGGTTGAGATTTTGTTTGACTTATATTGTCGCCGAGGGCTCAGAATGTTCTCTTTCCTACCATGAAACCGGAGTCGGAATCTCACTATGGTTGGTTTGTCAGGAAGGTGAATTCTTCACGTGAAGAGATCCCAACATGCGTTACGTGCTGAAACTATTAACACGGGTTGACGCTAGTCTTGTGAGTGAAATTGTGTAGTCGTCGGTGGTTGTGCTAGCACGGGTTCACAAGTCATCGTGCCCTTGTTCAAACCATTGATCATTCCAGATGATGTGATCTCTTTCAGAAACTATAACTAATGTGCGTTCAGCGGAGTTGCAGTATAAACAGGCGCGTGTACTTGAAGACGAACAGCCGACTGAGGTCGACCTATACACGTGATCAACAACCAATTATAATTCTAACATTTTTTATTTATTCTCTTGAAAATCTGACTTTATTTCTGAGATGAGGTATTGTAACTATTTACACAATTTACTTTGTTAGGAATGCTATCCTCATCTTTGTTTATATATTCACGACGTTTTGACCTTCTTCAAGTGATATCCGTAAGAGGTATAGCACGTAGAACAAGAAAAATCTACCCTGTTGGACAAAATAAAGGGTCCCGTTCGAAATTCTAAAGTATCTCACCTGAAGAAGGCCGGAGCGTGCAACAACCGAAATGTTGTGAATATGACAATAAAGATGAGGACAACTGTCCAAACAATGTAAATAGTGTAAATATTCTTGAAGATCGTTTATCCAATTACTAATCACTCACCAGTTTTACTTCGAGATTATTAAAGATTTTTTTGTCTATCGATTGTTGTTTTTTTTTTTCATTTGTTTCATCATAGCAATCTATGATTGCTATGATGATTCTCCCTCTTCTATACCCTGTGTAGATCGCTTATCCAGTCGAAGCAATATAGTCTATTTTCAGACTATATAAGGCTCAAGACCAATATAAGGCTCAAGAGTCACTCATGGTAGAGAATAAGGCTCAAGAGTCACTCATAGTAGAGAAAAACAGCATTTTGTTTTCGTTGAGAAAAAGAAAATGCAACTTCAATTTTTTGAAGCTTTACTATTTTAAAAATGTGAACGTTAGGTTTTGGCTTTTGGTGACAATGAACGGAAACGGCTGCAATAACGAATGCATGACTTAAATTAATTTGAAATCATTGCGTTTAGGAAAGAGGTGCGTTGAATGAATAAGTGTTCGTGAAAAATAAAGCTTAGTATTGAAGCTAATATTAAACAAGCATATGATTTTTTTAAGCATTTCACCCGAAGCAAGGCGGGAGTTCCACTAGCGCGCAAGGAGTTACAGAGGGTAGAGACCAATATTAAAGAGACGTGTTTGGGGAGAAGATAAAAAGAAGGAGGGGAAACAAGATCAAGGTATCAGAATATATCGATTGACATTACACTTGAATATTTAAAGATTTCAGTTATCAGGAAGCAAGTAAGAGGAAGAGAATTCCACAGGCGGGAAGTGCGAGAAAAGAAGCTGTTTGAGTAGAAGAGACGGTTGCATTTAACCGCTTCGACAGTGAAAGGGTGTGATCGAGATGCCAACCTAATAGCTCGCTTAAATTCATGCAGTCTGGGGACCAGAGAAAGCAACTCGTCAGAACAGTTGCCGTGAAAAAAAACTTATAGAAGAGACAGAGGAAACCACGGCACGTCTGTGAGAAAGCAACTGTAAACTAGATGACAGATCAAGACCTATCACATTGCATATCCGCATCTTGACAGCAATATTCCATGCAAGGATGGATGGTTGATTTATAGATTTGAAGAAGCACAAGAGAACCAACTTTCCTTGCGGTAGATGAAACTATTTAGTCTATGTTTTGTTCCACCTCATATCAGCGGACAACGTAAGATCAAGCAAACGCAGAGAGGCGCTCTCGTGGAGTTGGACATCAGCATGAGGATAACGAGGATAAATAACGATTGACTCTTGACGAGGTTAAGATTAAAGTGTACAATGAGGCATCGACGCGGAAATTTGTTCCACAAAGTAGCAATTCTCGGGAAAAAGATGCCTGAGTAGAACTTCCTCCTTAGTATTCTACGGAGGAATGCGGTGGATTCAACTCCATATACGCCCTATACAAATTCGACATTACATAACTCAACAAGAGTGGTTGATATGTTGTTGCTAGTGGCGGCAAATCGCCTAAAATTATCAGCACCTTTCTCAGTATCTTCGTCAACTTCAGCAGGAGTATATTTTGCACAGTCTCAATGCAAGTTCGAGTTTCTAACTCATCCAATTTCATTTCCAGTGTTTTGGCGTAGTTTCAAAGTGCTTCTCTTGCGAGATCTCTTCAATATGCCCTACTTTCGGACGAGATATTGATATCTAAGTCTGTGATTAGAACCGCCACATAGAAGATTTTATGTCACGTGTCTCTGTTTTATGGCCGGCGGATAAAGTATTTGAAGCCGACCGACAGGGAACAAGCGAATAAACAATTAAAATAAAGCTTTGGAGTCAAGTGACAACAAATCCGGACATTGATGATTTCCGGTTGTTAGTCTATATTAACAGTCAACTTGAAGAAGTCAATTCTGGTCAGCTCTTGGCGAGGTCGGACTGTCTCTTGTCTATTGCCAGTTACGTGTGATGCGTAGATGGGCCTATCGTTGGTAGGAGGGAAGAGCTCAATTGTTAGACTGTCATGGCAAATATTATCCAAAGTGTCACACAGCTAACCACCCAGACCGAACAAACGAAGCCATAAATAAAACAGATAAATATATTAAAAACAGGGTACGAGTTTTCATTTCTTCTTTCTTCCTTTTTTTTACTTTCTTTACTAAATGTTAAGTCAATATAAGGCCCGAAAGCCACTCAAGGTAGAGGGTTACTGAGTGAGGTTGTTCTGTGGACTTGAAAGAAAGCAATAAGCGCAGTTTATAAGATGTAGGATAGATAATGGTTGATCCTAAACTTGAAGTGGTTAAGATGTTAATGATCGGGAAAGCATCCTCTCGTGAGTCTGAGTGGAAATTACCTTATTACCAATGAAGTACTAACGGTGAAAGATGAGTTTTATATTGTCTGATTGTTGTTAATAATAAATCTATCATTTCCCCCCTTTTATTCCCCCACCCCCATCCAAATGGAAACTGATTGAAAATCAATTGTATTCTTCTTCAAGCTTCTTTAAATTTGTTTCCAAATTTGCAGTCACTCGAAAGAAATGGATTTTTTTACAATCGCTTTGAATATAAAACACGTCTTGGAAATTAGTTCGAGTATTTACGCTTGGAATAAATAATTTCTGTTTCTTTTTTTTCCCCGGTGTCCTTTTTAAGATTGTTTAATATTATCTTCAATACGCAGCTTTTATTTTTCACTAACATCTATTTATTCAACGCACTACTTTCCTAACTGCAATGATTTCAAATTCACTTAAGACATGCGTTCGTTTTTGCAATTGTTTCCGTTCATTGTCACCAAAAGCCAAAACCTAAAGTTCACATTTTTAAAGTAGAAAAGCATTAAAACTTAAAGTTG
Organism: Acanthosepion pharaonis; assembly: GCA_903632075.3. Taxonomy (NCBI): domain Eukaryota; kingdom Metazoa; phylum Mollusca; class Cephalopoda; order Sepiida; family Sepiidae; genus Acanthosepion; species Acanthosepion pharaonis. The sequence continues at coordinate 843,193 of CAHIKZ030004736.1, read as the reverse complement.
CATTTTCTTTTCTTAACGAAAAAAAAAAAGGTTTTTTTCTTATTCGTCCCCAGAGAGAGAGAAACTAACGAAACAACCTTAAAATATCGATTTCCGCTGGTATTTTCGATCACCTACCTTCTATGTTTTATATTGCTATTTTTCAAAAAAATAATCAAGCATATGACAACATTAGCAAAGAGAGCAAGTTGACTGATTTGGAAGCAACTAAAAAATGTTATATACGACTGACCGTTCGGGTGAAAGGTTGAATAAAATGTTACGATTCTTTAACTTCAATTTGTTCAAATTTGATTCCTATGGAAAACTGTGAATTGAGATTCGTATCATCTTTATTTATTTTTTATTGTCTATTTTTTATATTTTTCTTTCTTCTTTTTTTACTTATTTTACTTTAGTTTCTTTTTATTTTATTTTTTAGCTTTCTTTTTATTTTACTTTTTATTTTCTTTCTTTTTACTTTCTTTGTTTACTTCATTTTCTTTTATTATTTTCTTTATTTACTTTCTTACTTTTACTTTACTTTGTTTTTTTACTTACTTTTTCTTACTTTATCTTAAACTTACGGGCGTTAAATTTTGGTAATGGTGGACAAAAAAATCCTTTTTTTTCACTTAAATATTACGGAGTTATATCGAATTATTTTTATATATTCCTATTTCGTTTTATTATCGGCATTGAACGCGTATTGAATTTTCTTTTTCTGCACCTTCTGTGCAATCATTGTTTTGTGTTCCTCATTGATTGCACCACAATTGATTCTTTTACTGTTTAACCTAAAAAAATAGACACGGAATCAGTATTACCACTGATTGAAACACAGCGTTAAGAAATACTTTTTAAGAAAACCACGAATGAACAAAAAAAGACGGAATAATGTATTGTTGTTCTTTGCTGCTGTCAACATTGATTCAAACCTGTCATGGTTGTCAATAGGTGTACCAGCATCTTTCAACAGAGCAAATGATAATGAAGATTAAAATGGGTTAGGACGAAAATAGGCATGAGATAATGCATAATCTTCGTAAGTTGACTCACTTGAAATTTCCACAGATCTTATTATTTCTGCGTGACGTCTCACTTTAGGGCGTGGTCAATTATGACTCTCCACATCTTCCTCTTAATAATGTTTCTCTTTAATATTCTTCTTAGTCCTTGTTCTGCGACTATTTAAAAGATGCTAGTATTTTTATGCTTTCCTATATCCCTGTTGTTTTCAATATGTCCTGCTAGTGTCAAATTCTCCAAGCACTCTTTCCTCATTATGCACCCTAGAAGTTTCAACTGTCTCTTTCTGATAATAAGTAGAAAGTTCATTTGGGTTCCATTTTCCTTAAAACTTCCTTATTACTCGCATGCTCAGTCCATGATATTCTCAACAGCATAATGTAGGACCTCATTTATGTGGCTTCAAGTATCTTTTTTTTTATCTGTGAAGAGATTTTTTAGCATTCACAAAGACCAATATTGTATAACAGCAGCTCACCACTCTTTTCTTTGTTACTAAAGCTATTTTCCTGTTTCTTTGTACTTTAACTTTCGAAAAGCGAAAGGCATATTCGCTGTTCGAATGCATCTTCGAATTTCGGTGCCACATCTTCCGTCCTGTTTTAAAACACTTCCTAATCATTAACATTTTCGCACTTGCTTGATTTTAGTGTCGCCAATTTGCAGTTCGTACATTAGATTTTTCCTTTTACTGACAACCATGCATTCTGTTTTCTTACAACTGATATTTAGTCTTTTCTTCTCGCTTTCCTTTTCCTACATTCAATATGAGTCCTGTAGTTTCCTTTCTGTGTCTGCTAACAACACAGTGTCATCTGGACACAGATCTAGAGAGTTTAAAATAATCTAAATGTATTATTTCGTACGTGAGCGCAGTTGAATCAAGTAATTTTCCTAAGTTGGAATAATTATAGCAAAAACCTAGTTTCGCCTGAATTTGTAAACCTAGAGAGTTTGATTTACCTTTCTTTCCAACTCATTAAATTTTACAATTTTGACAACAGCAGAATAAATCCTACATTTTGTGCCGCTTACTCACTTGGCGTCATTTCAAGAAAATCTTTATTTTTCAGTAGCATACGCTCGATTCTTTATCGACAGCAATGTCTTCCCGAGCAAAGTTGAATTTTGAACGCTGTGCTATGCAAATGGCTGTCAGCCTGCGAAACAGAATGTTGCCATTATCTGTTGTCATCCTTCCAACTTTTGCAAACTACGATGTCAATGGTGTCTTTGAGTACAGGCATATCAAATGAATATTACATCGGTCACCGTGCTCTGCTTTTGCGTTGCACTGAAAACAATTTAACTTCTGACAACAGAAACGCCTTGCTTTCATAAGTATCTTTACCTTCATTCTGACATATTCCTAAACATACACATACACACACACAATATATATATATATATATATATATATATATATATATATATATATATATATATATACTGGTTGCGATGGGTACAATTTTGCGCATGATCTTTGTTTCTTATTTTGTCTACTGTATAGTATGGTAGGGTCTGTTGGGCACCATCTGTGAGAAAAAGAGGATCATGATGCAAATCACTCCGCCAGAAATTTGGAAACTGCATGCTGTACTGCTTGGCATTCGAGCCGGAAGCTCTAATGCAAACATTTCAGAGTGTTTCTGTGTCAATCTGAGGACAGTGCAGAGAATTCTGAAAGTGTTGGGATGATATATCCAATCAATATTATGATGTTTGGAGTGATCACTAGTGATGGCGCCGTTATGCCTCCATTCATCTCACTACAGGGCCTCAGACTCAATACGTAGTACTGACCTGGGTCAAGAGGCTGGCTGCTGGAAGACCCAATCTCTCGCAACGGACTCTGCATCGTGCCAAACAAGCAGGAGAATCCATTCTTGGCTGTCAGACAATTTCTGCATCCAAATCAGCCATTACATCTGGTCACCTAACTCTCCAGACTGTAACCCTTTTGATTATTATGTGTGGGACACAGCTGAGCGACAGAGAGAGACTTAAGATGAATTGAAGGCTAGTATTATAGCAGCATTAACCAACTTAAACAAGGAGATCGTCTCAGAGAGTTGCAGGAGATTTTGAAATTGTCTGGAGGCTGCTGTTGAAGCCAATGGCGATTTTATTGAATAAATTTACTCTTTAGTATTTCAAGATATTTTTGTATAATTTTGGTAAATATATCCGTTAAAATGAGATCTCAGTGTTATTTTTCAGTTTTTCAGAAGAAAAGGAAAAGTAGTATATAGTGATTTATACCTTTTTACTTACAAGACTATTGTTAATTATTAGGTAAGAATTAACTTCCTGTTGAATTTGAAGTTGTAAAAGAAGCAAATGATTCTTTGATCTTAAATTATATATTTAATCAAGGTAATATTTTACTCTATTATCGATATCATACTCCTACATATTCGGCAAATTGTAGACATTTCAGGTGAAAATTCTTCAGGTTCCGATTCAAAGAAACACTCAATATCAGTTTTAATTTCTTCACGATTAGTGAAACTAAGGAATGTAGCTTGTCTGAACATTTGCAGAGACCATGGAAACCTCCTCTTAGGAGTCTATTCCAAAAAGTAGCAGTTCCCAAAAAGAAGTTTCTTCAGTGAAACATCCTTCTTACCAAATGAGCTACAAAGTTAATGAGTATCCGTATACTTATGAGTATGACTTCCAGTTTATGACACATGGCGCTGGTTTTAGCTGTGAAGGTTTGAACTAGTGAAATTAAGGAATGTTGAATGTCTGAACACTTTCTTAGAACAGCGTTCTTAGTGATTTTTTTTGTTTTTTTTTAATGAAAAGTTTAGATGGTCATTAGAAAAATATTGCTTGATGAGACAGTGAGGTCGAAACCAAGGTCATTTATTCAATTGACCTCCTGATTTTTAAAGTTAAAAGCTCTACATGTTATTTTTACTTTTATTTTATTTATTTTCCACGCGTGTATTGAGCACTTTTTAATACTACTGTTTCCTGGTCTCATTCAACACTGGTTATTAACCATATGTGTGTGTGTGTGTGTGTGTGTGTGTGTGTGTGTGTGTGTGTGTGTGTGTGTGTGTGTGATCGTAATCTTTTATCCTGTATCTTTTATAAAACGATTAGTAAATATTTTTGTTATAATATTTCTCATAAAAATAGGTTTCTCAAAATTTCCTTGAATACCAATTACAATTTTTTACGGAATTACAACTGTCCTCTAGAACTCCGAATCCTGGACCCTCAACTGGAACCATACTCGCTACGTTGTTGTGTTAAATAAGTGGTACGTTCGTACAATCGGTGGCGATAATACGAAATATATGATATTAATCTATTTTCAGAGTGAAAAATTAGAGATAGAAAAACTTAATGAATCTAACAACCAAGAAAACAAAAAGCCGATAGAATAAAAAGGGAAAATGAAACATAAAATGAGAAAAAGATAGACTCATAAGACAGATACCCACATAAAGCGATTACTCAGCACAGCATTGCAACAACTCAGAAAGAGACAAATTTTGAATCGCTACTTAAGTTTCATGCTACCGCGATCATCAGGCGACCAGGATGTTCCTGTCGCCTGACGATTGAGACCTTTGTGCATATATATATATATATATATATATATATAAGTAATTGGTAGGGATTATTCCAAAGAGGACTTTTCAGTCCATATGAGGACACATTCTATGATACAGAGTAAATTATAATTAAAAAAAACAACTTAAAAATCCATAGTCAGTAATAAATTTATTTCGATGAATATGATCATATTCATCTCATTAGACCAACTATATTTTATGAAATGGAATCAAGATATCCCAGACTGACAGAAATACAAAGATAAAAAAAATAAAAAAAATACCCAAAATAAATTAACAGAGAAAAGTTTTCATTGGGGGCTTACATTATGAATAGACAGAACAAGAGTTAATATAACGGTTAAGGGAAGGTAAAGAGATAAGAAGGCTAAATTTAAAACAGAGTTACAACAATGTGTCAAATAATGTTCACAGAGGAAATGGTTAAGATGGTGTCTGTTTAAACAGCATCTTCATTATACAATCATTTACATCGTAATACTAATGATAAAAATAAAAATATAATTTACTTATAAGAAAATGCATACATTATTATAAATATAAAAATTAATAAATAATAAGATATTAAAACATCCCTATATGTATATACTAGCAGCATGGCCCTGCGTTGCCCGTGCTTGAATAAAAAATCGTACGACTCATACAGCAATCGCTATCACTTGACTTAAAATATTTTTGCCCTTCCTTGCCTTTAAAGGAGTGCCTATCTTCCTGCCTATTCGTGGCAGCCAGCTCACTCTGGCCAGTACAAAATGGCGGCAAACTACATGAAAAGTGCCGTAGAAGCATGAAAAAATCGATTATTTCCACTATCGATGGGAGTTGGGAAATGCAAAGTCGGTCTTGTCCATTCCGCTAACTTGGAGCATGTGCATGTAAATTTTGGTGCAAATCCGTCGAAAATTGCGGCGGTGCATTCGTTACACACACACACACACACACACACACACACACATCCTGCCTTATATATATATATATATATATATATATATCTTAAGACGTCCCATTGAATAATTTAGACAAGTTTTGTCTACTTATTTTCATAGGATCCTCTCATATTTAAAAAAAACAATATGAACATTTCAAACTTAGTTAACTCCCCTGAAGTTTCAAACATGAAATTTAAACCATACAATACATAAACTTAGCGTTTTTTATTTCACAGTTAAAAAAGATTAACTTTCAGATGAACACAATAATTTTGTCTTAGAAAAAATCCAACACTCTGATGATGTCATTGTGCTAATGTCGGAATAAATGAATATGTATCAACATAGTAATTTTCTCTCTTCCTTTAATAAGGACAGAAAGAAAGTTATATGTGAATATGAGAGGATCCTATTCAAAATAAGTTGTCAAAAAATGTCTAAATTATTCAGTGAGACATGTCTGAATGAAAAGAATGTTGCCAAAATATACTCAATTCACATTAATATTCTAAATGTAAGATTGTTAATTTCATTGTACAATTACAGAAATTATATTTTAATTTTGTTCTAATTTTTATATGTTTTCTATTTTATTTTTCATTTGTATTTATTCATTTAGTTATTTCTTTTATCTTTTTTTCCTCTTTTAAGGTTTACGCATGTACGTATATTAACAAACGTATGTGTTTTTTCAAGTTTTACTTGCGTGTGTGTATTTATATGTATGCGCGCGCTTGTGATACAAAAATCATATTTTTTTCACTTTGCTTGATTTTTAGCCGAAATTTAATTGGACACTATCATCATAAAGAGACACTATCATAATAAAGAACAAACGTTAACTAATATTATTTAATGAATCTATAATTATACGACGAAAATTATAATTGCACATAAAAACGTTTCACAGCAAATCGGTTTAAATCTTTTGTTTTTGTATTTTTCAAAACTTAATTAATCAGTAAAGCAAACTTTATTCTTTCTTCTAAGTTCCATTTCTCTTCAGGGTGTTGGCAATCATGTTTCTTCCCAACTTTCTATTCTTGGTAGCCATTTCTATGGAAAGCGTTCAGGCGAACTACATTCTTTAGTTTCACCATTTCTAACCCTCGCGGCTCAGTCTCAATATACCACGCTCATGGTAGCGATTCCCGCTCATTCTATTCGTGTTTCATTGGAGAGACGGAAGTTCCACTCAAACGGATTCTTCCCACGAACAGCTATTTTTTCAAACCGACTCTCAGGGCTATGCTTCCTCGATAAGTGGAATATGAAATAAAAAGACGAATGTTAGTCTATAAAAAATAAAGTAAAGATAGATATACATATATATACACATTATTTCATCAGTATAATATTATTATACCATTATTATTATTCATATCTAAATTCTTTTCGTTTTTCATTCAAAATACTCAAATTTTAGAAATACGTTTTCACAACGTCGCCCACGTGACGACGACGTGATCATATTTAAACGGAACGGTGATCTTATAAAAGATTTCAGTTATTTGTTTGGATTGGTATTGCTTTTATGTCCATCGTCTTTTTCATGTTGAATTGTTTATGGTCTATGTTAATTATGTTTTATGAATATGTCCTGAAGATGGTCTATTAGACCGAAACGTCCGACGTTGACATTAAACATTAAAACAGCATAATCGCATTTTGTTTGTTTTTTTTCAGTATATTTTTCTTCATATGTATATCTCTAAATTTAAATATATATATATATATATATATATATATATATATATATATATATATATATATATATACATATATATATATATATATATATATATATATATAATGTAGACCGGCACGAACACACACACATATATATATATATAACAACGGAATAGATAGATAATGAATCAATTGAGATAAATACACAGTAATGAATAGATAGGTAGATAGATAGATATGAACAGACTGAGATGGGTGCATAGATAGATAGAAAAACAAAATAATTGATTCGAAAAATATGCGAAGGCGGATAATTGCGCATGTGTATTCGTATTTGCATATGCACACGCGCGTGCGCGCGCGCACAGACAGACAGACAGACACACACACACACAAAGATGTGTCTTTAAACATTAAATTGTCTAACCTTGGAGCAAGCATGTCACTTTATATTCATATTAATCCATTTTGCAGGTGTACATATAAACCTGTGTGTATGTGAGTGTGCGTGTGTGTTCGGGTATGTAGATGTGACGCATGCCCATCGCTAACGGGAGAATTTCATCGCATTCGTTTCTGAATGCTTTCTCTTTCTCTTGGCTTCCTGTCGAATGGGGACCACCAAGAGTCGTGGAAACCCTTGCCTGCCAAGGAAAAAGTATCATAACCCCGCCACCCAGAATGGCAAAATATGCCCAACAGCAACAACACTCACTTCACGAAGTGAAAATGTCTGTTCCTGCGTGCCCAACTCGTTGTACAAAATAAGCCTCCCCCTCTACCTGGTAATAAATGGGTCTGTCGGAATAGGGGAGAGTGGATTACAATCGAGAAGTCATATCAACGTAAGAAAAGAGAATTCGAAGAAAGAACTGAAGAGAATGTAGTGGCAGTGTGGGGGTGTTGCAGATATTTTCCTTTTGTTAAAAGCAGAAGCGCCGATTAGACATAAGAAATGGAGAAAGACTTTTCATTGAAAAGAAAAAAGAGGCTTCGACCTAAAGCACCCCCAAACATTATGAATTACAGTGCAATACTAGATTGGCGGCAAGGTCTCATCAATTTAAAGTTGAAATGGCGCTTGTGGGACATTTATCCAGTTTCTTGCTTCCCAATCAATTTTGATCTTCAAGAACTGAAATGCAATGACCATCGTTATCTTCTGTCTTCTCAATTTTACTACTAGATTGCTAACAAGATCTCATCATTTTAGTGTTGAAATAGTTAGATGTAACCTATGTCCTATACTAATATAAGCTCTAGACTAATAGTTACATTTCACGTACTTTTCGCCTATAAAATTCTCTTCCGGTTTCTTGCTTCTCTATCACATACAATCTTAAAAAATTAAGTGCAACATCAATCTTCCGTCTTTCTGAATCTTTTTTTTATTATCTTTTTCCTCACTAAAGGGTTTTATTTTCTTTCACTTTTAGTGACCTCTGGCGTCTTACTGGCATTATCGCCTTGCTTGGGATAAAATGATTATTATATACATACAAAAATAATTTATTGAAACATTTATTTTAGTTTTGATTTCAAAGTAAAATATTAAATAGTAAAATTAAAATATTTTCATAAGCAAAATACATTGGTGTATTTCAAACTGAATTTAAAATAATTGGAACGAATTGTTTTTTGTTTCTTTTTATCGGTAAAAACGTTAAAATCATCTAAATTGACCAACCTGTCAACACAACGTAATTTTCTTTATTAAAAAATATTTCAAAAATAAAATATACTTTTTCTGAAATTTTATTCAAAGTGTAATTAATCTTTTTTGAAACGAATATTTTGTACTTTTAGTTTAAAATATCGCAGAAATGCATTTTTTAACACAGAAGTCGTGTTTCATGAGATATTGACACTTCTTTCGTTAAACTTGTGTTTGGGATTTTTTCTAAGGTAACAATTTCTTCAATAATATATAACGTGAACACATTTTTATATAATTTTTAACTACCGAGTCATTTTAAAAATTTACGAAAACATTATAAGTATCTGTCTTTATCTCTGAGATGAGGTATTATGATTACTTACATTATTTACATTATTCGGACTCTTATCCTCATCTTCATTGCCATATACACAACGTTGCGGCCGTTGTACGCTTCGGCCTTTTTCAGATGATTGGAATTTCCCCAAGGAAACATGACCCAGTGGATAAAGACATTGGTTAGATCCAGTGACTAAACCCAAAGAGTTGTGAGTTTGTTGTAACCTATAAAAGGTTACTGAATGAGAAATAACCAAAACGGAGGTTGGAAATTAAATGGTAATCTTTATAACATCACAAAATACAATACTCACCAGCGGCGGGAAGTAGGTAAACCACTGCTAGTGGTGTACTACTTCGACATCATATTAACCCCACTTACAATAGTGTCCAACGTGTTTATGAGGATTGGGACATCCCGTTAGTGTTCATAGGTACGGTATATAACTGAGTTCAATACCAGGCCACAGCAGTGTTGGACCAAAACTTAGAGAGTTGAGTTAAAGGGAAATAACTGAGACACCCGGAAGAGGCACGGTGGGTGGAACTAGAACAATCTATCACGGTGGACGAAATAAAGGGTTCGATTCGAAATTCCAATCACCTGAATAAAGCAGGAGCATACAACCGCTGAAACGTTGTGAATATGGCAATGAAGATGAGGATAACAGTCCGAATAATGTAAATAATGTAAGTAATAAGTAATCTAATATTTTATTGGATTTTAGACATTTTGTCTTCATAGTCGAACATACGAAGACGCTTTTTGAGGAATTGATAGAAAAATACCAATAAAACTTTACTATATTACCGCTCTTGTTTTCTGATAGTGTGGCGTTTGGACATCTGTATTTGCAAAAGTCGACACGATGAATACACAAATAAAATAAATTCAAAATTCTTTTTAAAATATTGGCGCTCGTTCAATTGTAATGAGCTACAAATTAATACAAAATTTTAAAAGATTTAAAGCCATACAAATATTTCTAAATGAAATTTAAAAAAAATCTTTCCCACCTTCTCTCACTCCTCCTCTTTACCCTTCTTTTATGTTTTAAAAGAAATTATATTATTCTTCTTTCTACCGCTCCCTCTTTCTTCTCTTTTTAATCTAGTATATCTCTCCATTTATTAAGAACTTTCGATCTCAAGAGATGAATATAACAATATTCACAAAATAAATTATAACCAAAATGAATCTTTAATTATTTTCTTGATTTATTATATATATATATATATATATATATATATATATATATATATATATATATATATATATATATTTGTACAAATAAGAGCAAGAACAAATGGTGTAAAAATGCACAGCTCTACTTTTTGAAAAGTGCTCAATGCAAAGTAGAGCAAAATATTATTATAATATTTTTATTATAGCAGATTATAAAAAAATTAAATCGCTACACAAAAGCTTTCATGTTTCAATTCTATGATTGCACTTCCTCAGGCGATGGTTGGTAACTGGAGTATAAAAATAATTTTTTAAAGAAATTTAAAAACAAATCATTACCTCTTTTCCAAAAGTTATCGGGAGGAAGCTTAAGGACAGAATGAAAGATATACTTGTGGGTATATCTCGATTAACCAGTTAAATTCAGATTTACGTAAAATAGAAAAATAAGGTCAGAGTGTGGAAGTGGGTGAGTTATTTTTTCATGTCACGGTAAACCAGAGCTTAGACATGTTAATCTTTGACGATTGTGGACAATATAGCAGCGACAAATGTATCATGAATGTAGCACAAATATGACGTTCTATTTGTTGAAGTGGTGATGGAGGTTAATCTGACATAAAGTTATCAGAAACAAATTAAAATTTTTTTTTTATATTCTAGAAGGTTCTTAAAGGGGTATGTAGAAAGAAATTAAAGATATGGGACATCTATATACGATGCTAATAATACTGAATAGATGGCAAAACATAGCAATATTAAAGTTGAATAAACCAAATAAAGTAAATTACCCGTAGAGGGTGGACGATTATATACTAATAAAATGATGGCTATAAAATTGTAATACGTAATTGTTTTGTTTTTTTTTAAATATTTTTAACTATATTTGAGGTAAAAGATAGACAGTGTTGACCTCTCACCGTTAATTCACTTCTTTGGTTTAACAGAGCTTTTTTGTAAGTAAACTTGATTATATAGAATTTTTCCTGTAAACACATAGATCATATAAAGATTTACAATTTATAGTTTATTATTATTATTATTATTTTCCATTTTATCGTAGAGATTTTGTTGACTTCTTTTAAGTACCAAAAATATTTACAAAGGGATGTCCTATTTCTGTACGCATTCTTGTTGAAAGATAATATATGTTGATACCACCTAGCGTTAAAAGAGTTCTTAGTAGTGCCGATATAAAAAAAATTAACTGTTGGATTTTCTATAGTCGAAACTATAGATTTTCTATAGTCAAACTGATTATCTTCTTTACTTAGGTAAACAATGGAATCAGTTCGACACCTATTTAGCAATGGACACTCATTAGGATTTCTACAATTACACATATTGGTAACATTAGCTTTTGCTGCTTTAGTATGGCAATTATTAGTTTTTTGTATTAATTTAAAATTTTATCATTACGTTTTTTAATAATTTTTCAAGATTATCTGTACCGCAATAAATAATTTAAGTGTTTTTCTATTAAAAATCTTACTGAGTGGATTATTTCAGGGGAAGTGTTTCTCACTTAAATTGAGAACCTTCTGCCCTAACTTAGTACTAACCATTTGGTTAAATGGAGGTGAGTACCAAATGATTTTTCTGTTTCTATTTTTATTCTTACTATTATTGTTATGTTTAATATATTTTATGTCAGAGCACTTAGAGCTACTATTTTTAAGGCTGTGATATAAAATTTAATCTTCACTGGAAAAGTTATTGTTAATTCTATATTCTATGGAGGAGGGTATGTGTTTGATTATGGATGGAGAGTGATTAGAATTTGGGTGGATATATATTGGATTTGCGTTTGTTTTCTGTAGGGTTGCTATGTATTATTAACTAGGTATAGTGTGACATCAAGGAAATAATACATATCAACCCTACATTAAAACAAACGCAAATCTAATATATATATTTTTATTTTCATGCCTAACAATAAGTACAATAAGTAAACAATAAATCCAAAGTATATATATATATATATATATATATATATATATATATATATATATATATATATATATTGTTAGGTGTTAGGCATGAAAATAAAATACACATCCATTCTGCAAGGCTCTTACTTTTATTTCCTCTCTGCTGACTATGAGTCAGCATCATCTGAACAGGCATCTCAGACCTTCCCTACCCTCCATCTCAGGTAGATCGAGATAGACGACCGATGAAGTGGCCGACAAGATAGAAAGCATTAAGAAATCGCTGACTAAACGGTAATGTATATTTAACAGCAACGTTATCGGCAGATCAAAGATAAGATTAAGCGGAGAAAAGAGAGTGATTGAGAGAGAAGAGCTCAGGGTTGAGGGGGGAAGCCATAATGCGTCGGCCGAGGACAGGAACAGGTTGAGGAGTTAACTGCGCGTGGTGAGGCACCAGTTAGCATCTAAGATTAGTATTGGAATTTCGTTTTGGAACATCGAGGTTGTCGTAGATATTTTACTTTACTATCTGTTTTCCAGCGTCATCTTTTCTTCTTTTTTTTTTTTATTAACGCCAACTAAACATAAGATCTGGAGATGACACATATTGCTAACAGACAAAGAAAACTGCAAGAATTCCAAAGACAATGTAGTAAAGCTACAAAATCACCTAGGAAAGGTAGTAAAAGAAAGGTGGTAGAAAGGACGAATCACTAATTTTAAGAAGGCAGAATTGATGGTCATCATGTATGTATTATCTTTTCTGTAGACATTAAATAAAGAAGTGTTATCAAGGAACGATAATGGATAGCGGCTCGGATTGAGCCGAGTTCGAATTCAAGCGGGCACTTCCGCTATCAAAACTTCTATTACCTTATTCTCTAACCTCCTCTTCTTTCCATTCTTCTCCCTTTTCTTTACCCCTTACTGTTTCCTCTTACGGTGTACCTCCCTATAGTTTTTACGGAAGTGACGTACCATAGGCAGTTTGTTTTTTGAGTAGAATTGTCCATAACCATTTTTAGTTCCCACCAGTCGAGATGCAAATAAGGCATCGAAACACGAATTTGTTGTGGGGAATTGTTTTTGTCTACATGTAAAAATCTATATAAAATAATTATTGCTCTAGTCTTGGTATTAGGACCTCTACTGAATTAATACTGTAAATGTTAGAATTTACATTATTTTCGTCCTCATTACATCTGGATATATATATATATATATATATGTGTGTGTGTTTGTGTGTTTGTGCGTGTGTTTGTGCGTGTGGGTGCGTTTGTGCGTGTGTGTGTCTGTACGTATGTATGGTCAACAATCTCTCCACAGATGAAGAAGAAACTAGAGGCAACAGAAATACTGAATAATACTAAGAATTCAATAGACAGTGCAAAATATAACGATAATATAAACAAAAAGATTACTAATATTCAAAATCAGAAATAGATAACTGAAAATTCTTGGACACATAATTAGGAAGGAGAGCATATCGAGAGCAAAAGAGATAAGGGAAGTCAGCTTAACTAGCTAGTACGAATGAAAAGCTGAATTGGAAGCGGAAACTTGGCAAAGATGGAAACGCTACTAAGGGCCTCGAGTGATAGGAAGCTGTGGAGAGCCTGATCGATCACGTCCTGAAGGGACGCGGTGTGTAGAAGAAGAAACCGATAGTCCAGACATATCCACTTTCCCCCGAAAACACTTTCATTTTTCTTTTCTTTTTTATTTTTATTTACAAAAAAATATTCGATGTTTATTGAGAAAACAGTAAAAAGATAGTAAGAGAATATTACTTAGTGGTAAATAATTGTGGAGGGCCATGATCTCTTACGTCACATAAAAGAAGAAACATGCTTGTAAAAGCCGTATATTTGTGGACTGTATTAAGCTATGAAGTCTCTGTCAAGTTTCACAAACGATGAAATGGGTCGGGTGGTATATATTACGGACACTAATGGGAAAAACGGGAATAATTAAGTAAAACATCGATGTCAATTATTACTTGTCTCAGATATTATGCATGAAAACATCATTTAGATGAAATCATTTTTTCAGTATTAAAGTCTTTCTTACTGTTAAACAAATAATTGCGTCCAGTCAAGAGGCAATGGAACTGAAGCCATATTCATTCCATTCATTGCACTGTGCGCAAATCTAATTTACAAAATTCAATTTGAGATATTTATCGCAGATGAAAGAATTGAAAATCAGACAGTGAACGTAAAAATGTTGAAATTCTTTAATCAATTGACACAAAAAACCTCGTGAGTAAATAAATGACAAAACGAAAACTTATGAAGCATTCCGTTCAGCAAGAAATGTATTCAGACAACAGTTTTATTGACGTAATCAATATGAGAAAAATATAACAATCTCCGGTTGCAATTTACATTAGAAGGTTATAGAGAGGCTCAACATTAAAATTTTGACGTCCGATGTATCTCGATGTTAAGCGTAGCCAATCTCATTCAATCTGTTGACAGGAATAAAAACATGTTTCTCGTTCATTTACATATTTACAGTGTATCAAAATATTTCCTTTTTTTTTTCGCTTGTCAGCTTGATGAATGTGAAGATAATGAAACAGTTATCACTGGGGAAAATGGAATTGACGTATTGAGTTCATATTTCCTTTTATTCTATTGCAGTGGTTCTCATCATTTTTTTTTTTTTTTACCTATGAACCACTTTTACTTTTTTTACTTGTTTTTTTTTTTTGAAACCCTTAACAATTCGATGATAAATTACTAATAAATAAGTCTAGGAATTGTTTTATACAAATAGTAAATATATATGCTTTATTTTGAAGTAAAACTAACTTAATGAAAATAAACAGTTATTTAAGAATTAAATTCTATGGAACATTTAAGCAACTAGTAAAATAACTCATAATAAACGATTTTAAAATATGTGAGATATTGATAATTTTTTAAAAGTACACATTTTTTCAATGAGATCCCTGTAGTTGATGTTGCTGTGCGAGCTTTTTTATATTTGGCTTCATCGATGTCAATGATAGTCGAAGATCACCACTTTTTACAATGTCGAGTCTATTACTGTATTAATTAATTTATATTAATATATTACTTTATTAATATTTAAAATTAATATTATCATTTATTATTAATATATTAAATTAATCTATATCATAAATTTTAATCGTTATATAATTTTCCTTTATATATATAAGCCTTACTTTATATATCCTTCTCAGTTTTTATTCAACTTTTACAGTCAAAACATCTAGTAAGGTAAAAGGGACACGAATTTACATCGCTTGATCTCATTTTCTGCTCGTTTTAGAGTTTTTTTTTTCTATTTTTAATATTTTAATATAGCGTAGATTACCGTAGAAATTTCAATCCTCAGTCATAACAACATTTCCGAAGTGAAATTACACTATGGACCACTAACATATTTTCCCAATCTGCTACTTTTTGTGTGTGGACCCCAATTATTTTTATATAGACTCCCCAGGGGTTCATATGAATCCCGGATGAGAACCATTAGTCTATTGATTCTCTTCGCATTTATCCCTTCAATCACAAAGAAATGATTCTATATTTCTCCTCCCTCTAGTTATGGATTAAATAGAAAAGTGTCTAGTCTAGAAGAAGGGCAACTTTGAATTCAAAGACATAGGTGAAGGCATTGGAAGAAAATAGATTTTTGGGAAGCTCAAGTTAACTACGTCCTCAAGGGACATGATATTAAAACTAATTTCCGACATACGCTATACGATACAAAATGTTAGAAACGAGAACATTAGAAAAAAATACTGTCAGTCTCTGTTTGCAAGTGATTCAAATAATTCCAGTGTGTGAGACTACTCGTCTTCTCAAGAGATAATAATTGTCAGTGGAAAGATGAGGAAAGTATGAGGAATGTACTTATTGTGTATCACTTAACATCAGAATTTGTGCAAAACGAAACAACATATTTCTTACCTTGCTTTAACTCAGTTCTCGAGTAACAACCTGATAAGAGATTGCACTCAGCAGAAAGCAAATGAAGCTAATAATAATAATAATAATAATAATAATAATAATAATAATGAGAAAAAGAAGAGGAAGAAGAATACGTTTATTTAATAATAAAGGAAGCCAACAAATAAAAAAAAGAAAGTTTATTCAGTAATAAAGGAAGCCAACAGATTCAAAATGGAATTTAAAGTTGACGAAGAAGTGCAAGTAAACCATAACACACCTACTGCAGCGGCAAAAAACCTAAAAAAGAAAGCAATAGGCCAAATACTGAAATGATGAAAAGATAAACCTTTTCCCGTGCCAAACGCTGATTCAGACAAATCTCGTCAGCGGTTATGTAGTGTAGAATTAAAATCGGAAACCAAAATTTTTATTGTTGCTGTACAGGACCAATTTTGCTAACAAAAAATTACCAAGCACACATACTGAAAAATTGTGTTAACTCGAAATGTACATTCTGTGATAAATATCCATAAACAATTGGCCAATCTTGTATCAGGTTATACGGTATTAACATCCATCGAATATAAAACTCGGCATGATAGAGTTGGCCAATATCTGCACTGGTAACTATGCAACTTTTATGGAAAAGAAACTGCAAGAAACCGGTATGAACACCACCCGGATCCAGTTACAGAAATCAGGTCCTAATAACAATTTTATGGGACTTTACAATAAGCACAGACAGAAGAATCAAAGCACAAAGAGCACAAAATGTATTTTCTTTTTGATATGGCAATTACTACAGACTATAATGTATCTTTGAAAAGCTTCAAAAATTATCAAAATACAATGATCATGAAGTGGAAATCTGAAACAAATGTGGCATATGAGGACATCAATAATTCCAGTTATAGTTGGAGCCTTCGATTTGACTGGAAAATGTTCTGATAAACTCACCGAAGAGATTACTGGTAGTCCATGCCTTCAAGAAATACAAAATAAATTGTTCTCACAAGTAAAGCTCCCACATTACGAAGGGCGTTATCTATGTAAAATGCGTGTTGTCTTAGGTTGTTTTATTTTTATTCTTTTTTACAAAAATGTTCACTGGAAAATGTCATGAATCCATTTCTGACCTAAGGTCTCTGATTGGGACCCGGAAGGAAATGAGTGTACAACAGAAAACAAAGGAAGTAATAATAATAATAATATAGTGATGCTTTAGGTAATCTTTAGATTGTGTACATGAAATAAACTTTGGGGTAAAGTAACAAAAATAATTTTGATATCCTTTTAATTATAATGAGAGGTTTCATTAATTTTTAAACAAATATTTCATCAGTGACCAAAACCTTCTTCAGGACATGGCGATCATGGCTCTTTACAATGTTCTATGTCTTTGGGGGGGGGGGTTCTTATCACATTTCGTCATTCATTCACACAAGTTCGTCAAGTAAATGGCTCACAGCCTTTCCCTATCTCGCTTTCCAGACCGTCCTTCCACAGGATTTCAGCTGCCTTTTCCTGATTCTGAGTAAATGTTTTCTTTCTGTTGTCATTTTCTATAAGAATTCTTTGTTGCTTACTAGCTCCGCCTATGGAATTCTCAGTATCCTTCTGTAGAACCACATTTCTTCTGCTTCCACTTTTCTCCTCATCCTTGGATAGATTACTCCGTACTCACTGCCATATAAGAGGATGAGTACCACATAGCCACACAGAATTCTTTTCTTTGTTTCTAAAGAAATTCTTCTGTTTCTCAGCACCTTGCTTTACATTTGGAATTCTTCTTAGAATTTTATTCCTTGATTTGCGTGTAAATGGATATATTTCTTCCTTTCTTTATCTGTTTGATCTCTCAAATTCACCCGGCTAGGAAAAAAGAAGAATTTTTGCCATGAAAATAAGAAATCTAAAAGATTCCTCTGTAAGTGACGTCAACTTAACAAAAGATGAGACGTCTGATCGACTAGATTGGTTTCGAATGCATGTGTAAGTACGGAATGTGGCACTATTCGAAGTGTATGTTCAAGAAATCAGTGATGTGTTAAATGTCAGGATAGTCGACGAGTATGAAAAGAGGAAATTAATTATTAGGTCTCCTTTTGAATCTGAATTTGCACGAGAGCTATCAGCTTTGACAGTATTATTAGTTTTCATTTTACATTCCTCATGAGTTTTCATTAGCATCTTGGATACTTATAACAATATAATTCTATTGATTGCTCTATATCACATCGACTTCGATATAATGACAGCAATATCGAACGATTCAATACACAAGAAAAGAACATCTTTAACCTATTAGCTCATCATTTAAGAACCTACACTAGGGGCTTGAGTGAAACACGCGATTAGATTAATATGGAAGCACAGACGCGTACATGTACAGAAAGGTAACATTTGACAATTTATAACAAGCATCATCAAGTCGTTAGAACAGAATATTGTAACTTTCGTCGTCAAGTGCAACGTGGAGGGACTGCTATGCTATCAGAATGCCGTAGACCAGTTTCGCCCTCGTTTTTTTTTTTTATCGTGTCTTCTCCAAAGACAAAAAATATCATCATGTCACGCCCGAAGACAAAAATACTGTTAATGAACAGAAACATACTTTTCTTTTTCTTCTTTTATGTGCTGTGTCTTTACATGATGCAGGCGATCATGACCTCCCACATCTTCCTGTTCCTTGTAAATCTTAATGAGTTTTGCATTTTTGTTATTTCTCCCAAATACTATTCTGCCATCCATTTACTCATGCCCATCAAGTATGTTACGAGCTGCTTTCCTTTGTCCCTCTTTCCTTCAATCTGTCTTGTGAGTATCAGGTTATCCAAACCCTTCTTCTTCATTACGTGGCCAATAAATTTAAACTGCCTTCTCCTGATACTAAGTGTAAGTTTCCTTTTTGTTTCCATTTTCTCTAAAACCTCGTTATTGCTCACATGTTTGTTCCATGGTATCCTCAGCATCGAGGAACATATTCTACACTCTAATGCCAGTCCAAAGACCGGTAATAGAGCATGCAGGTGTCTCAAAGATTTTTACTGCTGATCTTGTCTCTTTCGCTGAATTTACGGGTTAATTTCTTGAAATCGACAGTACGGGAGTACATTGGGGTTGTCATAAACGAGAATAGATTCGTAGAAATGTGTTGCAAAAGTTCAAATGCCGAGGAAAGATTTTGGAAAATGCTTAGGAAAGACGTAGAAAAAAAAGAAAAGGATGAGCATAACAATATCATTCCCAGGCAGTTCTCAATAAAGGTTATGATAAAAAATAACAAAATTAAAGATGCTCGAACGAAAGAATCATTGAAAAGAAACTTGTTTTTTATGTTATGTCTGAGACGTAACGTAAACTAAATAATGTTTTTATCGGTCATCGGAGTTCGAATTCCGGCTGAGGCTGTTCCGATTGCCTTTAAACTAATTTTTCTTGAGAAAGGCATCAATCCAAATCCCTGATCTTTGCCCAGTTACCAGATAGAATATTTTTTCATCTGTCATGACTAAGGAGAAATAGATGAGTGAGCACTTGAGAAATCGGGCTCCCATAATAAGCAGCAAAAAAAATGTGAACTGTTATTACACTCATCGTGAACCTTGATAGGGTTCAGATTTATTCATAAACAGGCGTCAATTTAACGCTATATCCAATATATACCACTTTGATGCCAAAATAACGATTTATTTTGGCCTGCAGCCAGCAAAAACATCGGTTGGTGTGACTCCCTTAAAACCTTCAGATCAAGCGTAATATCTTTGGTCAGAATGTTAAGAGGCTCTACTCATGCTCATCTTAAACATTCTGAAACAGTTCCTTTCTTGTAGATGTTATAGAAACATTTTTCTATCATTGTTTTTTACCTTAAAATATTTCTTTCTTTTAGTGTCTACACTTTGTAAACAAGTGATGCTCGGTGTCGTAATATTTATCGGCACTGACAGTGGATTCGGTTAATCTAGTTCAAATTGCAGTGAAAATTGTTAATGCTTACTTAACACGAAGTCCTTTAGGAAAGGCATGAAACCACATCCCTGTCTTGTATCCCATCTCCAGATACCGGTACTAAAATTTGTTTTGTTTCCGCTATTATACAATCGTTGACGGAGAAGTTATGAAAAGAAGCATTTTGACAAATAACTCTCCTCTAGACAGCAGTCATTAAGTAATAATTGTAAAGTGCTGTTACACTTATTGCCATCCTTGACAAGGTAATTTTGATTGATTTATTGATTAGCTGACTGGTTTGTTTTTTACATCTCAACCTTTTGCAACCTTTTTTAACGCCCAAAATATTTTTTGATTTTAAGATTTTTTTTTCTTTTAGATAATAATGATTTACTGATATAAGTCCTAATTAATCCATATCTGGACCAGAAGAGGCAGATTTTTACCTTTCCCAGCGATATTTTCATATAATTGAATATAACGAATCCGACTGGAATTGGAACTTGGCTCTCCGATTTCAAATTCCGAGCCGTTATATATCACACCACTCGCACATACAAGCTTACATCACCTGGTATTCTTAAGCGGTTACCCATATGGCTCGACTTTGCTTAACTTCGGTGATCGTACGAACAGCTTAGGTACATACACAATGTTTTTGTAAAACATAACAAGGAAATTTTATAAAAAGTTTCAATTTAAAATGTCATCTAAGTGCAATTAAATTATTTTGTTGGTATGGTCATATTGTTCTCTTGGATATGTCTAAAAAAGAGTTATGGATAAATAGCCTTGATTGGGAACCAGTCTAGGAGGAAGATATCTCAGAATCCAAATCTGTAGAGTAGAAAATTCTATCTTTCTCTGTGATGATCACCGTAATGAACAATTTACATATATGAAAATAAACGTTTTGAAGAGATTTCAACACCTATATCCTGAATGGTATTTACAGAGAAAGGTTAGATAAAACTGGCCCTTGGGAAAGGAATTAAAGTATCACTTCTCTCGTTAGGCATGTGTTAAATAATAATCCGATTCTTGAGTGGCAGCCAGTCTAAGAGAAAGAATACTATGAATTCAAAACAGTAGAAAAGGCAGCGGGAAACCACCGTAATGTCTTTCCCAAGAATGCATGTCAAATCATGGATAATAAAAAAAAAGAAACATTGTTTCATTAAAGGTACTGCGATTAAAAATTTTATTTAATTTTTCTTGTATTTGAACAAGTCTTTTCTTTTCTGGACGCTATATTTTTAACCATTATCAAGGATGATTTTTCTTTTTAACTGAATTACAAACCATTTGTACAGTTTCTATACATTGTGTCCAGAAATGAAATCACTTGTTCGAACACAAGAAAAATTAAATAAAATTTTAATCGCAGTACCCTGTCTTTCGTATTTAATGATACATGTATAAATGAGTGATTGCTGCCTATATATATATATATATATATATATATATATATATATATATATATATATATATATATATATATATACTGGTGATCAGTGAAATCAACATCCAGAGACGACAGTCTTTTTCATGCTAACCATAATAGTCAGGCCGTCTTTTTAGTGTTTTTGCACAAGTATTTATATATATATATACAATTCAATGATGCATTGTCGGTAATCTATTGTATTGTTGTAACGTTTGTGGACAGTTGTTTTTCGAATTGAGGGGACTATGGAGTGGGAATAATTGTGGATCTGAATGTAGTTTTTTGGCTATTTATAGTGTTCTTAGTTAACATTTGTATTTATTATTGATTATTTTATTGTTGTTTGTTTTTATTATGTTTTCATGTTTTTGCGGGGGTAGTTTGTTATTTTGTTTATGATTTACTTAGTTTTTTTTTTTTTTTTGGATTAATTTATTATAGTTTTTTGTTTATTTAATTTAATTTATTTATTTTCGTTTATTCTTGTGTGCTTACAGTTTTCGTCTTTTAAGTAATGTAGTGTAAATTTGTTTCGTGTTTGCATTTTGAGATGAATTCTGATCGTTTATTTAGTACTTTCTTTGATCTGGCAAGGTAATTACAGCTACTTTTTCCTCCATGTAAAGTTTACAGTTTTGGGATTGAGTGTTGTTGGTTGATGTTGTTTTCCTTATTTTCCATGTAATTTGGTTTTTGTTTTAGAAAGCATTGTTCTTTTTGCCTATTTACTATTTGTAAAGGACGTTTTGCGTGCCTAGTTTCTTTCTCTCCAGGGTCATTCAGTTACTTCTATCTATATTTTTTCTTTATTATCAGCTGATTTTACAGTGGCTTGGTATATTACATTGTTCTGCAAACAAATGGCGTTTAAGGGACATTCGTTATTTGCTCTGCAGCTAAATGTGAGTTTGATTCGTACGGGTTTTATTGGTTGTTTTCTTATTGTGTTCTTTTATTATTTGTGTCATATCCTCGCTACAACTTCAGCTTATTTTCTACTGTATTTTTTGTTGAATATCTTGTGGAAAGTGTTTGATGGGGGAGTGTTTATGTATGGGTTCAATAAAAACATTCCTATGTTTGTTTTTATGTTTTTTTGTATGGTGGGTTGAACCATATGATTTTTCTTTTCCTGTTGGCTCTTGTTGTGCTGTGTGCTGTTTATGTGAGTATTGCTAGTAAGCCATTAACTTTTAGGGCTGTTTTATAGTCTTTCACTGGAAGAATTCTCAGAAAGTATGCGGTTGATTGATTGTGGGATATGCTTTATGATATATATATATATATATATATATATATATATATATATATATATTATATATGATTTGAATGAAGATGCTGTCTCCCTGTGGAGTGAAACTACATAAGTAACATATCGGTATCTTTATGCTATTTATTAATAATTATATTGCTACAACTGTTTATACTAACTGTTCAAAAGTAGCTCTAATTAGTAGATATATAAAACTATATTATGCCGTCTTGCCGTAGTTTAATATGAATTCGAAATTAAATAATTTCAGATTAAGAGAATACTAGCTTAAAGCCGTACTCCATACGGATTTTAAACTAGCTACTTGGCTAATTAGGTCTAAGGCCCAAAACTAAAAGGGCCTCTGATCCAGCTTGGAAAACAGCAATGATAATTATGAAGAAATAAATATGGATTCCTCAATTCACACTATGGAACCTCATTTTAACTCTTATTCGGATTATATGTCCAATTTCTACCAAAATACCGATTTAGGCCGAAATTCCGATTTGATATTTCTCCAGGCCCAAATATTCCATTTAAAGTTTCATCAGACTGTTGTTTGGATAGAGCATGTCAGCAGGAGTCTGTTACTTTCTGGAGCAGCAGAGAGAACCGACCAATTTTAGAGATCTCCGATGAACTTGGCACTTAATAGATGGCGAGTGAACATATGTTTATCATAACTAGAGAAAATTCAGAGTTAGGGTTTGGTGATAATGGAATGTTACTGGCTTGCTTCTAGACATATTGAATATTACAAGTCAGTTTTTTCGTCATTGAGCTGTTAAATCTAGATACCTGGGAAAGATCAGCTGCCAGGGCTTACCATCTAAATTTGTGGAGATTCCCTCATAGACTATTGTATCAGATATTTATTAATAATTTGCGAATATTCCTAGGTAGTTGATTAATATAAAAATGAAAAGAGGGACAGGGAGAGAGACTTCGGGGAAATTTTACCACGAAACTAATTACTCTAATAATATAAAAATTCCAGAGTTTCTTATAGTACAGACCATTCGGTATCACAACAGATATTACTCTCCAAACAATCAGTATTAAAGTACTCTTGCTCTTCTTCGAATTCCTTGATATTTTCGGTAGCAACTAATAAGTAAGTTTAAGTATAAATAATTTGATTTCAAAAGGTTTAAAGAAATAATAGCAATAACGAAGACATTTTTACAAGACAATTTGAAGTATTTCAAGTATGCCGCCTTTGTGTTTTCGACAACAGCTGTCAATAAAGGAGCATTTTCTTTTCATAATAATAAAAAATAATTTGTTTGAGCACTTCAACGAGGTGTATTAGTTAGCAATCTTGTGTCGCCATATCAATTACTAGTGAGTTTGATTTTCACTAGAAATTCCATACTTTCAGGCTTGTACCATATCTAAGCTTCGCTTAGTAAATCACAATAAACAATCATTTGTCAATCTCTTGTGTTATCGCATTAACATAACTAATTTACGACCTTAATATTCAACGCTCTAACTTTAGTATACGGTTGCTATACCGACCTACTAGTAGCGAATTAGATGAAATTTGAAAACCCAGTGATACCAAAGGTTGAATTCTGTTTTCATTAATCATTGAACACAGCTTATTTAAAATGCAGTCCCTGAAGTCTTGGGATCATTTAGTACCGTTGGGCATTTAAAAGTAGTAGTCAGCACCCACTCGCATCCGAGAATCGGGATCTTCATACTTTCTCCTAATTTCCTTTCTCCCTTCTGGTGGCGGTGACAAAAGATGGCTGTGAAGGCCCGGCCTACTCCTGAAGTGTCATGTGCAGGAGTCATAGAGGTTGGACTCGAACTGCTCGGTCCCACCTCGGATGGTTCTACGTTGAAAGGCCGATCTGCAGCAATGGTTTCCCAGGTCTCAGGATCAAATGTTGGCCTATGGATGTTTTCAACTGATTCTTGAAACCTCGTTTTGGGCCTTCGCGTTGCCTCCTGCCGCTGGCAAGTTCTCCAAACAGGATGATAGGTGGGAGTCGAGGACACATTCTGAACACATGACCCGCCTAGGCGATGTTGAAGCATGGTAGCCTCGATGCAAGTGAGCGATATCCGAGAATGGTTATCAGCAAAGGAAGCTCTGAAGAATCCTTTTTACCAATTGGAAGGATTGCATTTAAAAGTAGCCCAATCTAGTAATGTTATTCCATTTTTGAAAAATTGAAAAGGTGTAAAAAGGATGTTTTCAATACAGTGGATACTTTCTGGTACAAAATGAAATCATTATTAAGGTCTCGTGTTACAAGAGTTAACGTGGGAACACGCAAGATTGGAATAGTTTTATCTCTAAAAGTAAATCTCTTAATAAGAAAAGATTCGATTCTTATAATCGAACATGTTCTCATGTTAACACTAATTAAACAGGACCTAGCACTTATGATTCTGTTGTCTTCTGTTCGCGTAAAATGGAACTAAAGACGTAAGAAATGAAAGAAAGCATAGGATTATCTACTCAGTAATGTATGGAATAGATTCAGCGGGTAAATGTAAAATATGTCTGGTTTTTGTATTCTAATTGGACATTCCTGCTTCTCATTGTCATCGTAGACTTACAGTAGAAATGACACATCACATCATCTTGATGTTTTGGTTGGAGAGAAGAGAGAGAGAAAAAATGTTCAGCGACCACTCAAATGCAGCCATCTAATTTCATGTGCAGCAAATGTGCCATCGACTACCATTTCAAAATCAATGCCCACATCCATTGTTTAAGTTGACAGGAGGAGCTGCCATTCGTTCCATAGTTTTCTAATGAAACAATTCTGATTTTAATTATCACGGCAGACATTCAGGAAGAACTGACACACCTTGAAAATCTGTATTGATTCTGGTATCATCTTTTACTGCAATGTATGCTCCTCTTGTGAAAAGGAACTTCACATTGTTTTGTTGCTGCTGGCTGACTGGTAGTGTTCTTTACAAAAATTTCGCACATGAAAAAAGATTATTTTCGAATTCGAGAACAGCTTACACTGTTTTTTTTTTTTTGTATTCTTTACCACAGGAGTACAATTCCATTTTTATACTTTTAAAATACCTAACACCTTATTTTGTGATCTCAACGAAGATTTTTGTGATGCCAACGAATACCCGTTGTCACTTTTGTAATGCTCGTTGTAGTAGAGACTTTGTAATCGCAGATACAACTATAATACGCCTTTGAACAATACTGGTGTCAGACGCCTTCGAATAACACACATACTAAAAGTACTTGCTCGATAATATTCGCTCGAATAGTAACCACCGAATAGTGATCTGAACAGAGAAATAGTATAGTGAATAGAGTAGAGGATAATAGAGGATAGACTAGAAATGGAGATCAATTAGACACACGCTACCTCCCATATATTCGTTTCCTCTATAATCACGTGGTCTACTTAATTCAATAATGGGATCATCTTTGTTTGTTCCCTGGTGATCTTTAAACTCAAGTGTCGGTAGCGACACTTTATCCCTATATAATACCTCCCCTTTGAGATGACTTCCTCTGGAGTCTATATTTCTTCAGCTTCCTTTCAGTATTCAAATGTTCCGTTTCTGTTCTATTTCTTTCACTGTACCTCCTTGGTTCACTCATTTCTAGTGGCGTTGGGTACGTCGAACATGTCATACAATATTTCCATCGGTATCTCTTTTCGTGGACTTATTAAATCAGTGAATCTCCGTTTTAACTGATTATGGTGTCGCTTACGTTCCCACCTTTGTCCCTGTACCATGTTTGTCGTTTTGCGATCCGATTTTTTTTATAACGCCATCTTCTCAGAATTCTTTTCCACGTTGGTACATTAAAAAAAAACACACACTTTATCACTAAGTTTAAAATATTTATTTATATTATTTTGATTCCTTGATGTTCTCATCTTCCATTCTGGTAGTACTCAACACTGCAGGCGACATTCCACACATGGTGCTCGTGTTTGGTGTTATTCTGTAAACACTCAAAAATTGTTGTAGCATTTCTTCATATGACTCTTCTCCCTCCGACCTTTTTTAGTGTTCTTTTAAAAGTACCGACAAACCGCTTGTCCGTTTGATCTTCAGTGATAAGGGGGAGATGTAATATGTTCTGTTACTAATGATTTGCAAAAAAAAAAAAAAATTAAATTTACTAGACGTGAATTGAGTCCCGTTATTTGAAACGATAGTGTCAGGAACACCGAACTTTTCAAAAATTTTGTGTAAGAAATGTATCGTTACCGCGGTAGTCAGTCTTCTACACTTCAATATTTCTGGCCATTTAGTGCAACTATCAACTACCATTAGATAGTATGCTCCGTTTGACAGTCCTGCGATGTCTATATGTATTCTGGACCATGTCATATAGGTTTTCGGCCAAGGTTGAAAGTTGATAGGCGGTGACTTCGCTGCTAGAGCACAACCTCTGCATGATTTCACTAAATGTTCGATATCTTGATTCATTTTTGGCCAGTAAGTATAACACCTCATTAAGGATTTCATTCTAGAAATTCCTGGATGTCTTATGTGAAATTCTTTTAGCATACGCTTTTGCAATGATGCTGGTATCACAATTCTTTCTACGTACATAAGTACATTATTAAATAATGAAAATGCAGTATCTTATTTCCTATAATGTTATGAGCTGTTCTCTTACAGTTTTGTATGATACATTATACATTATATACATAATATATAATACATAATACATTTCTTTTCGGTCCTCATCGCTGCGATTATTGTGTCTTCAAGTAGTTTGCAGAATCTTGGTATTAGTCTACATAATCCGTCTGCATGACTTAATTTTTTGGATGGTAAAAACTTCATTTTATAATTATAGTTCATAGGATAATTTCCCAGCACTGCAGTCTATTCGCTGCATGTGTGGAAACACCCTTTTTTATCCATATATGGGCAATAATGGACGATACAGCTGAATTCATCTCAAAAATTTCTTTCCTTAGACTCGACGCGCTAATTTCCAGACGTCAATGAACTGGGTTTACCTATTTTTCTCCATGTCTGTTCATTTAAGATAGTGATATCAGATCCTGTATCCAGTTACAATTTTACATCATTAATTTGCACAAAAACAAATTTCCTCTTTTGAAATATCTTAATTTCCTTTTTAGGCTTCTTATCCATGTATTTATCATGTCCACATACGTTTTAATTTTTCTCCGTTTTTGTATCTGCAACATGTACTTTTGTGTTCTAATCTCCAAAATTCATAACATTTTTTGTTCTTGAAGAAACAATCACTTTAGGTATTGAAGGCGGTTTATCAGAGAAAATACAAAGAATCTGCGGTTCATATAACATCAGGACAACCTTCAAAAGCTGGACGACACTCCCGAGTAAGACTAGAACATAACTAAAGACTGTGTGTACGTTATCCCGTGCAGCTGCGGAAAGAATTATAAAGGGGAGACAGGCCGCCCTCTTAAGGTAAAGCTTTAAGAACACCAGAAAGCTGTAACACGAGGGAAAGTGGAAAGATCAGGCGTGGCTGACCACATATGGAGAGAAAAGGGAGATCGCCGCCCTCTGTGGGATCATGTTGAGATCATAGACAAAGAACACCATTGGAAAATTCGTAAACTTAAGGAATCAGCACATATGCTAGGCCACAAAAATATCCTGAGCCGACCAAGGATAGAAATGAATGCAATATGGGAACCAGTAATGAGTGTAAGAGAAAAGCCATAATAACAACAAAAATTGCAATATGAGCTCGGGTAAAAAATGTTTGCTGAAGACGTTAGGTTTATAATACCTAGAAATTCATACGCAGATGTCCCCAAGGACACATGGCACAGCGGATAAAGGCGTTGGTTAGATTCAGGAACCAAAGAGTGTGAGTTCAATACCCGATTAAGGCGGTGGAGAACTTGCAGAGGGGAATTAACAGGAGATAATTGATAACTGACATCCATGGCACGTGGAAATAGAGCAGTCTACCCCAGTGAGCTAAATAAACACATTTCGACATTTTTATTTATTCGTCGATCAATCACATAAGTAGCAAAAGATTTACAAATATTAAGTTTTTTTGTTAACTCTTATTACATCGTAGTACAGAGTACAACACAGGGATCTTTTAGAAATGCTGGGAAAACTAAATCTATTTGGAAAAGATGTTAGACTAATCTAGAACTGAGAGTAATCCACCTACATACCGATAAAAAATAAATTGAGTAGCTATACGAAAATAAAAAAAAAAAGGGCGTGAGACAAGGGTGCGTTTTCTATCCAGATTTACAGCGATATCATCCTAAGGGAACTGGAAATCCTACCAGGATTTATTATCAGTGGACGGTATCTTAACAATGTAAGAAACGCAGTTGATAGCTGACTCGTAAAGGGAACTACATGACCTCCATGACAGAGTGGTAGAAGAAAACGAGAAAAAAAGCAGAAATCATCAATTGCAAGTAGAGAGAAATCTTGGTCATCAGCAAGAGAAAAAAACACAAAATGGGAATTACGAATTGGAGATGTCAACATCAAGCAGGTTCAGAAGTTTAAATACCTGGTAAGCATTTTAACAGGGGATGGAAAATGTAATACCTTGATCTGAAGTACGCAATTGGCTAGCAAAAGAGACATTTCCAAAGCTAACCAAGGTGCTGAGAAAGGGGAAAAGTCGTTAGAAACTAGTAAAGAGTGTTAGATTGCTATGTAGTAACCACCCTCTTGTGATTTTTTGACAATTTTCTCAAGAATGAGGAAAAAAACTAGAAGTAGCAGAAATGTGGTGCTACAGAAGGATACTGAGAAATCCATAAATGGAGTGAATAAAGGGACAAAGACGGTTGAAATTCCTTGGACACAAATTTAAACTTTATGGGACACATTGAAGGCAAAAAGATGGAGGAAGGCATACGAACTGTCAAACTTGGGTGCCTGGATGGCAGAACGGAGTACAGGTGCTTTAGCAAAGGGAGAAAACCTGCTAAGATTTACACGAGGAAGTTGTGAAGAAAGGATACGTCACCTAGAAGAAGAAATAGAATTGAATCATGACACAAGTGTCAATACATCTATACAGTGTTTAACTCATTATATTAAACTTCATCCAATGCAGGGTAAAAGAGCCACTTACGATAAACGGTTACTGAATAAGGTGATGGTTTGAAGGAAGTGCAGATTATGAGGATGAGGAGGATAGGTAGCGTTTGACTCTTGACTTGAAGAAGTTAAGACTGTAGTGGTTAGAGAAATATCCAGGCGGGCGTCTGTTCTACAAAGTAGCAGTTCTTCGGGGATGGGGAGCTGTCTGAATGGAATTTCTTCTTTAAAATTTGAGTACAGGGTAAATGTGGATGATTCGATTCCTTGGATGTAAAGGTCTCAAATGGTGGCACTAAGGAATGTAGCTCGTCTTAACATTTTCATGGAAATAGCGATAAACTTGTGACGTTTCATTTGTGGGAATGAGTGTAAACCCCCCCACCCCACAACACCGCGTAAAAAAAATTTGTACTCTATCAAGGCTGGAATGTACTTAGCGTTTCCTTATTACAGTTTAGTTTTGATCGCCACATTACGACGACTGGAATGTTATGGACGTTAAGAATAGGCTTAGTCTGTGTTAAACTTTTGGCGGCAGGATTGCTGTCATGTATCACTTATACAAAACCACATGTAAGCTGTTATACTGCCTTGGTAATATATATTCTTCTCAAACCACAATTCTGCTATTTGAAACTAAGGCATTTAGGTGCACAGACTGACATCCATTTTTACATAAGTTTTGATGTTTCTTTCTCATCTGTCGGTCAGTTTATTGCGCATGCAAAAAGTCAGCATCTTGGTATTTCAAACTCTTATCATTTGTTTATAAAGGGAGAATGAAGATTACAATTTTCATCTTTTTTTGTCTCTTTTCCCAAAAGATGCGGGACTTTCCGAGGATGGAGTAAGAAGTTTTTATTTCTTTATTTTTTCTTATTACCGTTTAAAAATGATCTGCTCAAAAGAAAATGATACTATGGAGGACATGAGTTGTACTTTAACAGGTCGAATCCATTAATGAACTTTCGTAATTTGAAATCTTGTTGCAAGAGCGTTCGAGTATGGAGAGGAATTTAGATAGAGAGGAGCACGTTGTTACTTTTGAAAGTTTAATGTATTTCGAAAACCGGTTTTATATGAACTATTTTTTCATATGAATCTATCCAACCGTAAGAGAATCGGAATATGAGTTGTAAAATATTTCGGTGAAACTTCTCAGTTTCGTAAGTGCCACTTTGCGACCAATTTATTGCGCAGATAATTGTTGATTGGATAGTAAATATGTTAAAATTTCTTCAAACAAGCAAACTACGAGAGAGAATACAAAAAAGCGTGTTCTTTCATGTGAATTTCCCATGAAAGATTGCGAGACTTATATTTGAGAAGAGTATGTATGCAGTCAAAGAAATTCAAGAGATTTTATGTTTTGTACCTCTCTGTGTTGTGTTAAATGAAAGTTCGCTAGTAATCAAAAGGTGCCCAAGGGAGAGGGAGAGACGAGACACGATTTATCTTTACGACATTCTTTGAATAAAATAGAGGAAAATGAAACTTTTGCGTCTACTTTTTTCATCTGTCTATATTTCATTAGTCAAAACATGGCGTAATGAATAAAAATATTCATGACGTTTCAGCCTTCTTCAGGCGATATACCCCAGGTGATATGTCCGCAAGGACACATGGCCAAGTAGATAAAATCGTTGGTTGAAGTAATTCAAAAAGTGCCTTGACCCAAACAATTCTGAGTTCAATACCTGGCCACAGCAGAGGGAACACAACGTGGAGAGTTGAGATAATAAAGAAAACTAACCGAAATTGAGATATCCCCAAAAGGCATGGCATGTGAAATTAGAGCATAGTCTAAGCCAGTGGTTCCCAAACGGTGCGTTGCGCCTCATATGTGCGGCGAAAGGGGATAGCAGGTGAGGCGGAAGAGGATAGCAGATGAGGCGGAAGAGGATAGCAGATGAGGCGGAATGATTGAAAGACAATCAAAGATTTAGAAACAGTTTAAAAAAATTAATGAATGCCAAAAATAAATATGACTTCGAAATTTAAAATATTATGATGAATTACTTGTAATTGCATGCATGAATCCCAATATAAATAGTTATAAATAATTACTGATCGATTTTATCATTGTGATATTTTTGCATTATATCAAGTATTATGAATATGGTAACAAGGATCCGCAAACTTCGAATCCGGGGTTATCTCCCTTTAAACTTTTTTTTTATTATTTTTAAATATACTTTTTATCACATGAAATTTGGTGAGGCGCAAGTAATTTCACATTCTGAAAATGCGGCCCAGAGAAAAAAAGTTTAAGAATCACTGGAACAAAATCTTAAGAAAAAACCTTTCTGAATGTCTCACTTTATCGGCCATGTGTCAGACTCGGTTCAGTTTTAAAATATCTATGATCAACACTTTTTGGAAGAGAGTTTAACAAGCTAGTCTCAAAAAGAATTATTACTGCCTGGCGAGTTTGAGTTTCACTAGGTGCTCCTGCATTAAGTACTTTAGACAAAGTTAAGAGGCTACAAATATTTCCATCAGAAGTAAGAACTTCGGGCATTCATATTTTGAAGTCAATAGTCCCAAATGAAGAAGAAATACACATAAGATCGACTTGGGCATCTTCACTATTCTCCTAAATGATTTCTGGTATCAAAACAACGGGATGACGCAATATTTTATTTATCCTCTTATTCTAACGAAATTTAATCGACTTTAGGATCTCCTTATTTTCCAAGAATAATCTGACATATTATTAAACTAGTTCCAGTAAAACGGCTCTTGAGAAGAAAAACCACAAGAGTGAAATATTTATGCCAGTTTAAAAATATTAACAACTGATTTATTTCACTAACAGGTCTGTACCTTATTGTCATGTGCATTCTCTCGTATTTCTTGCAAATCTCGTTAACGTTATTCTCGTTAACGGAGACAGATCAGAAAGTTAATGAAGTCAGCAATCCAAATAACATGAAGAAAAAGTTGCTGTGGAAACCGACGAACTTAAGTTGTCATAAAATATAGAAATATTTCCTGAATGCTGAAAGATTGCATGGCTTACTGAAGAAGAAGAAGAAGAAGAAGAAGAAGAAGAAGAAGAAGAAGAAGAAGAAGAAGAAGAAGAAGAAGATGATGATGATGATGATGATTGCAAGAAAGACGTAGTAGTAGGAGGCGGAGGAAGAGGAGGCGAGTATAGTATAACGAATAAGTAAGAAAGCAAAGAGAAGTCGGCAGGGGAGAGGAAAAGTGACAGTTGTGATTGAGCAAAAATAAGAGGGAGAGATGAAAAAAGATAGAGAAATGAATTCATAAAATGGAAATTAGGAAAAGAATTCGAGTAAAAAAAGAAAAAGAAAGAAAAAAAGAAAAGAAAAGAAGAAAAGAGTTAACGGAATATGAAAAATAGCAAAAGAAAGAAACAGAAAACAAAGGAAGTTAGAAAAAAGGAAAAAAATGATACAAAACAATGAATGTAAAGAAAGAAAGAAAGAAAGAAAGAAAAAGAAAGACATTTAACAAAGTGGAAACAAACAGATGAAAGAAAAAAAGAAAAAGGAAATAAATTAAGAACGGAAAAGAGTGGAAAGGAAAAAAGAGACCAAACGAAGGAAAGCAATTTAAGAAAAAAAAAAAAAGAATTGAATAGTAGACGAAATATTAAAAAAAGAAAGAAATTTTAAAACTGAAAGAGAGGCAGAAGGAAAGAATGCTTAAATTACAACTTGTCACGTATTTATCGTTCTCTTTTTCTGCTCGAGATCGTATCAAACAGATCTGTCCAAATAAAAAAATGCTATCCCATGCCAAATATATTTCTGAAATATACCGTCTCACATTCCAAAACA
This sequence comes from Acanthosepion pharaonis, assembly GCA_903632075.3. NCBI lineage: Eukaryota > Metazoa > Mollusca > Cephalopoda > Sepiida > Sepiidae > Acanthosepion > Acanthosepion pharaonis. Next base: position 809,414 of record CAHIKZ030004736.1, on the reverse strand, counting down.
TATCAATATAAGAACGCGCCAGTATTTTTGTGGCTTTCTGAAAACATGTTAGAGTATCCCAAACAATTCAAAACTAAGAAGGACAACAATGCTATATAGTTATCCACGTTTATCAAATGATCAGTGTATCTACGTTTCTCATCTAATAAAACACACAGATACACCACTTCGATCCGAGACAGAACATATGGATGACCTGATCAAAGGCAAAGCTACCTTCCTTGTATATACATTGTTTATACCAGCTATCAAATAGCATGTGCTATGATATACCGTATTGTTTCAGGACGTGGGCGATCATGTCTCCCCTTAATTTATTATCCAATTCAACTTTAAGCAACGTTTCCCCTCTTACTATCCCTCTCAGCCCCTGTTCCTTTTTACACAAATGCTTTGTTTTTACACAAGCTAGGTTCCTCGACATTTCTCTCTGTCCCTCTTGTTTTATGTCATTTGAGTGTCAAATTCTTCAAACCCGTTTTCTCCATTATGTGCCCCATAAATCTCAGCTATTTCTTTCTGATTCTAAGTGAAAAAAAAAGAAGCCTTTTTGATTCAAGTTTCTTTAAATCTTCCTCATTGCTCACATTTTCCGCCCATTCTTGTCATTATTCTTTAGAACCCAATCTCTGTTGCCTCCTCTCAAATCTCTTCATCTATGGAGAAATTCTCAAGCATTCACTACCATAAAGGAAGATGTATATTATGTAGCAGTTTAGAAATCTCTCCTTTCTATGTAATAAGATTTCCCGGTGTCTTCATATTTTGTTTAAATTGTAGAGGTCATCTTTCGGTATTCCAATAGACTTTCCGATTTCTCTGTCACCTTTCCCGTCGTTCTATTATAACACTTCCAGCAAATAACATCCGAGATTTGATTCGGATCAAATCGACAATATTTTTTGGCTTACGCTCATAGCAAGTTGAAACATTGGTCCTCGCACGATCACTGCAGTTAAATGCTATTGGGAAATTTTATATCTACCTTTTTAATTTTTCTGTAATTTGCCTTCCATTATTTTTCTTTTTTCTTTTCATACTCTTTTCATTTTTGAAAAGTAGATTGGAAGAAGGACTACTTTGAGGTAAAATTGTGGAGCAGGCAATGATGAATCGTTTCACTAAATTTCTGAAGAGCTTATGACAAACCAAACGTTATTAAAAGAATCCGTAGCAAACCATAATTGCCTACGTCCTGACGACCTTGACATTAAAACATTCTTGGAGTAACGTCCTTTGAGAAATCGGTTCATCCAGAGGGAGGACCAATGTAAACCAGAATTTATCTATCTGACTTATAAATGTTATCGAGGATTTTTAGTAGAGATATTACGTAGTGTTCGTTGAGTATCTATTAACAGCAAGTCTCCTAAAATTTCCAGCACCTACCTCAGTATTTTCACCAACTTCATTTTTCCTTCGAATATTAGTGTGGTATAAACCAACAGGAATTACCTCTCTTAATGACGATTTGTCTTCCTTAAAAAAGAACTCTAGCCCACTTAAATATTATAAATAGGCGGTCTAGTCGTGCCTCCCCATTCAAATTCTATAAAGCAAATAACGCTCAGTTGTAATTACAGTTAGTATTGCTGATCTTTCAACTATTTTCTCTACAGCTATTTTGCAAGGGTTCGAGATAACTCGTGGGATGTAATTGTATTCGAATTCCATAGGATGTCAACCACGATATTCTAATTCTAAAATACTCAAAGCTCTTGTCGAGAATATAAAAAAGAAAATCATATGATAAAAGCAAGATAACGTGTCAGGTAGTGAATGCAGCCATTCTAAAAGGATATGTAACTAATTGAACTTTGTACGCTATTCACATCGTTCGGACTGTTGTCCTTATCTTTATTGCAATATTCACGGCGTTTCGGCCGTTGTACACCAACCTTTCATCACGTGCCCCAGATGCTATGTCCACAAGGACACATGGCCCAGTGGATAAAAAACTTTGGTCGAGATAATCCAAAACGTTTCTTGACCCAAACAGTTGTGAGTTCAATACCTGGCTACAGAAGAAGGGACAAAATTTGGAGAGTTGAGTCACTAAGGGGAATTAACTGAAACTGAGATATCAAGAAAAGGCATGACATGTAGAATTACAACAATCTACCCCCGTCGAATAAATAAAGAGTTCCGTTCGAAATCCCAACGTATATCACCTTAAGAAGGTCGGAGTGTACAACGGCCGAAACGTCGTGAATATGGCAATAAAGATGATGACAACAGTCCGAATTATGTAAATAGTGTAAATAGTTGCAATACCCCATTTCAGAAATATAGACCGATTTTGAAGAAGTTCGGGTCGTATAACGACCGAAACGCCGTGAATATGGTAATAATGACGAGGACAACAGTCCGAACAATGTAAGTAGTGACAAAACCTCATCTCAGAAATATAGACAGATAACTGGACTTTGCCAGAGAAATACGTGTAAAAGTGAATAACACAAGAATTGAAACAACTCTTATTAAAAACAATGACCATTTACACTATTTATATTCGGATTATTGTCTTCATCTTTGTTGATGATCATATCGTTTCGGGGGTTGTGCCCTCTGACCTTCATCAGGTATATATCGATCCAGGTAACCTACAAGGAATTTTGTGGATTTGGTGACATAGCAATTGTGAGTTCTGGTCAGGCAGCAGTGTGTACTGAGACTCAGTGGAAAGGGCGAGCAAGAACTGAGCAGAACTAAAAAATATATAAAAAAAATATATAGATAAGATATCCCAAGATATGAGCAGTGAAACGAGAATAGTCTACCCTGGTAGATTAAATAAAGATCCAGTTCGTAAATCCATGTCAGTTATACGGATCGATATACACCTGATAAAAGCCATAAGGCACAACGGCCGAGACGTTGTGATAACAACAAAGATGAGGACAATAATGTTAACTCCTCATCCTTGTAATATAGACAGAAAAATAGGCATTTTCTATTTGTTATATTAAATGATATTTTTTTCTAATGTAGGAATTTTCGGTGTCATACGGCCTTTGATTTCGTATTAAGAAACTAACGATACTTACAAAAAGTAATAATGCAATCTACTTCTTAAAATACAATGTTTTTCTAGCTTTCATTCCCTAATGACGACCCATATGAGTAAAAAGCTTGGGACAAAACGACACGAATTTTGATCAATTTATCCCCATACAACAAACACATTTGCGAAATTATATTTATACATTATAAGAAAAGATCATTAAATATAACAGACACGAAACGTCTATTGTTTCCAACAATAAATGTTTTTAGAAGAAAAATTACAGCCTAAATAAACCGAATAGAATATTTGTGTATAGCAACTCATGCGTAAATATTTATAAAGTAGGATTGTCTGTACATAGAGACAATCCTGTTCTTATAGCCTCCAAGGCCGTTTTCTTGCGTACGATGAGAAAACACAACCTGTGGCCAATTTTTGCTTCCAGGACTTGCCAGAAAAACGGTATTTTACCGCGGATTTTCATTCGTACAAAGTGACCTGAAGTGGCCTCGGTCGAGATTCGAACACAATCCGCCGATTCTCTTGTCCGTTCTGCTAACTGTTAAGCCAATTCGCACATTTGGATCCTGATAATGACTCTTTTTTAAATAATGCAGCGTAATGAACGGTATGTTTTTATATCACTTACTTGTACAACTCCTAGTGAGTCATCGTTCCAGCCCAATGACATTTTTTTTAACTTTTCCTAAGTTGTTTTACTAATTTAGCTTTGTCATTGCAAAAGCAAATTTAACATTATTTTTGTGTTTTCTCAATTTTTAACCTTTTATTTGTTTAACCTCACTATTTTAAGTAACCACTATTATTATTATTATTGTTTGTAGTATCATCTTGTCAGAGTGTAATTGTAAGTACTCAATTACTAAGTCCACTTCGGGATCTATAAGTAATAATGTCACTGTAAGAGAGTTATCTATGCTAGGTATATATTTGTAATGTTTCATTTAGATGGAGAGGGTTTTGCAGATGGCATGTACAGATCCACACAAAGAAATTTTTTGTAGCTTTGAAATGCTGATGTGTTTGTGAATTTTATTCACATAATTTTCAGTACGCTTCTTTACCATACACAATCCCCCTATCACAACGTAAATAATAGTTTTAAATTTCCATATTTGTGTTATTAAAATCATGATTTGCCTTTGCCTTGTGTAGTAGGACTTGGCTCCAAGTCTCAATCAGAGATTTTATAAAACAATAAGTTTGTTGCAATGAGCAGATGTAGACAGATGACGTGTCATGCAATCAGAAAAATATAACTGCGGTCATTGCATGGAGAGAAATCTACGCAAGATATGAAAAGTAGCCATGAGAATGATTTTTTTGCAATTCAAATATTTTAGGGCGGCCAGAAATTTGTTTTCTCCTTTCGATATCTCATTCCCCAAAGCCTCAATAACAACAAAAAATGATGTTGTCGTCTTGAGATGCCAAATTCGACTGATTTCTATCTCTACTTTCTTCGTATTTACTTAATTTAACAAATATGTTTTAAAGATTTTTTGTCAGCTGACGATGAAACATCTACCAGAAGACGCCATTTATCACATCTATATGCCTGGTCGATTTGACTGGATTTTACTATCCGCCTAAAACCTGAAATTCTTGGGGAATGATAACCTCTTCATTTTGTACAATTGGTGTTGACTAATATACCCACCAATACTTTTTACGATGGAGGTTGAATTCGCGACCAATGTATGTAGAGAGCAGCCCTATGATATTATTAAGATAGCTATATTATTACGAGAGATTTTCTACAATTAATCGTCTTATGAGAATGATTATTTTTGTACTTGATTTACATTCATAGAATTACTTCACAGAGATCGAACATGACTGGAAATGACAGCATTTACTCGATATCCAAATCATTTCGGTTCAACTTACTTTATAAATCAACAAATCTAATCCATTTTTATCTTTGACTGTTTCTGCTTTGATTTCTTTCTTGCTTTTCCAAATCAATTCGTGTGTTCTCTTTATCCAAACAGCGACTAACAAAGATTCTAAACAACTTCCAAGTTTCTTCATTTTCAGAACGTATCAAAATTTTCGAATGGATATATTTAGGTAAATAAGCCGATCGTATCAATATGTTTCTTCAGGGATCGATTACTGCTTATCAAGCTATCAAGTGTTTCAAGAAACAAAAGTTAAGATAAACCTCTCCAACGCAGAAACTATGATCAATAAATTGAAATGAAAGCAGTGATTACATCTTAATATGAATCCACCATAAAAAATACCAAATGTGGGATTAGTAAATACTAAACACTTCAACTACCTCTCAGTGTAAGGGTCATTTATAGCAAATGAAGTATCAGAGCTAAGAAGAACGTAGAATACACCGCGTAATAGGAAAGATTCACACAGTACCGGGAGCTGCTACAGAACTAAAATATTAACTTAAAAACAAGTGTCATTTTTTTTAAATAGCCTTGTCTGTCATGTTCTTAAATAGTTTTGTCAGGCATGTTCTTAAATAGCCTAGTGCGATATGTTCTTAAATAGCCCTGTCCGTCATGTTCTTAAATAGCCTTGTCAGTTATGTTCTTAAATAGCCCTGTCCGTCGTGTTCTTAAATAGCCTTGTCAGTCATGTTCTTAAATAGCCCTGTCCGTCATGTTCTTAAATATCCTTGTCAGTCATGTTCTTAAATAGCCTTGTCTTAAATAGCCCTGTCCGTCATGTTCTTAAATAGCCTTGTCACTCATGTTCTTAAATAGCCTAGTCCGTCATGTTCTTAAAAAGACTTGTCAGGCATGTTCGTAAATAGCCGTCATGTTCTTAAATATCCTTGCCAGTCATGTTCTTAAATAGCTTAGTCCGTCATGTTCTTAAATAACCTTGTCAGTCATGTTCTTAAATAGTTTCGTACGACATGTTCTTAAATAGCCTTTTCAGTCAAGTTCTTAAGTAGCCTTGTCAGTCATGTTCTCTCTCTCTCTCTCTCTCTCTCTCTCTCTCTCTCATATATATATATATATATATATATATATATATATATATATATGTACGAGTAGTGTAACAGTTATCGATTCGGAAAGGTTCCAATTCCTGCCAACTCTATTGCATTCAATTTCACACAAATACGTCAGTGAAAGTTATGAATCCACCTCTTCTTAAAGGACAACTCTGAATTCAAAACCGTATACAGTCATTGAAAATATAATTGTATTCACAATTAACTAAGATGCAGGGTTGTATACTCTATGATTTTCGCCATTCGGCTATATATATATATATATATATATATATATATATATATATATATATATATATATATATATATATATATATATATTTTAAAAATTAGGATAAATGACTCGACAAAGATTTTTTAAATTTTGTCAATTGGAAACGTTCATGAAAGTAGCATCACATCCGAAAAGGAAAGAATGTAAATTATCGGGACTCATCTCAAAATGCAGACACGAAAACAAATTTTTACTACGCTAGTTTAAAATCGAAAACTAAAAACGAACAAGAATAAATAAAAATAAATAAATAAAATAAAAAATAGACATATACAAGAAAAATAAATTAATCCAAACAAATAAGCAAATAAATTATGCAAAAACGCAACAAGTGCTGATGATTGCGTTTAGCATGAAACAGACTGTCGCCTCTGGGTGTTGCCTTAATATCAATTTTATATTTACATACGCTCTATCCTGATATCGAGCACTTTAACCCATAAATATGGCATACATTAAAACTACATATATATATATATATATATATATATATATATATATATATATATATATATATATATATATATATATAATCGTGCATATATCTCGATTTAATTTTTGCTTTGAGAAACGGGGTAATTTATTGAGAATGATTAGTACCTTAATTTCTTCGGAAATATCTATCAAAATCTTTCTTACTATTATTCTTTTTTATTTTATTTCTTCACTACATCAATATTTTTCGAATCGTCGTGTTTCTCCCAGTAGAAATTTAACTGAATTAATCACGGATATGTACGGAAAAGACTGATTGGAGATCCAGTTTAGTCGTGGATGTCCCGAACATTCCGACAAATAATATTATGTGTCATGGTACCAATAGCGCTCGTAAACTAAGCTAACATGAAAAATAATGATATGAATAAACAAACTAGAAAACTGGTTAACACGCCATCTTTTCCTCCCGTGGACAATTGTGATAGGTTCTTTATTCGCCATTTCGAAAAATAATTTCACGAATTAACAATAATGATAAAACTAGAAAAATGATATCGTGCATTTCATTTGGAGCGAGAAAATAATTTTATCTTTAAAGGTTTCAAGCAGAGATTAAAAAGAAAAAAATGAATGAATAAATAAATTGAAGTAAAAATTGTAAGCATCTATATTTAACTATCTTTTTTTTATATTTAATTCATTAACATCGAAACTGACCACCGAAAAATCAAAATTTTGCCTGCAGGCTTCAATTGCAAATGATGATGAAATATAACAGCGGGATTAACATTTCATTTTAGTTTCTCTTAGGTCAGAATTTGATGTGTCACTATGTAATTGTCAGTGGAAATATATATATATATATATAACATTGAAGTCAACAACCAGCTGCGACAGTCTCTTTCATGCTTATACACAATCGTCAGGCTACATATGTTGTGTTTTTTTTGTTTATATATATATATATATATATATATATATATATATATATATATATATATATATATGTAAAAATAGAAACAACACGTTAGGTAAATAATCCGTAGTTCTTTATTATTTTTGTTTTTATTTTTAAAAACCAGTGCTCCAACAAAAGCAGAGCTTAAATTATAATTATTTTTTAAAAAATATATGATTCCTTCGCTACATAAGAGTTCTCATGTTTCAAAAACGAGAGCCGAAAACCTCAATATAATTATTAAAATTAAATTGAGTTAAAGTATCAAGCCCTATTTCATCCTCAAGCGAAAATTTAGGAATATTCAATCTTGAAATTTACGCATCTTTATAAGCATGTTCATTCGCAAAATTAATTACTATGGAAACGGCTGGGGGTGACCATTTTGTTAAGGGCTCTAAGAGATAATTTTTATCCACATATCAGTCACCTTCGGAAAGAGGTCAAGCTGAGATAGGGTGGGGGCATCCATTTCAACGCGATTGATGGCATTCATGTGCGCACATCGTGTGGTCATTCACAGCGAAAGATTACTTTTGGCTCCATAGTATGTCATTAAGTGTCTAGAGAATTTTGTTTTATTTTATTTATTTATTTTTTTCCTTTATTTCTTTCTTTATTTTTTTCTAAAGGGCTGTTTCGTACTTAAACGCGTCGCACTGAACTACATTTTTTTTTTGACGACTTCATAAAGGTTTTTTCTATCTTGTGATTGGGTTAAGTTTTTAAACCATTTATTAGACTATGAAATTTAATTTTTTTATGCTGATTATTTAATGCGAAAATTTGTTGATATCGGCAGAAAACCGTTAACTCATGTCTATGGTTTAATAAATTTTCATTATTTAGAAACTTAATAATGTGTAGTTTTTCATGTAGGCACGGGTCATCCCAGGTTTTACAAGTTCTTGTTCTATTTATTATTTTCCATTTCTTTTAAATGCCAAAAATATTTGGATAGAGATGTCTGATTTCTACTTCTAATATTATTGAAGGAGCTTTTATGTTGTCTCCATCTAATTTTAAATTCATTCTTCGTTGAACCAATGTATATCCTATCAGTGTTAATACTCCCAATGGATGAGCTAGTGCATTGGTATACCACAGATTTTGTGCGGCATTTATTTTCCAACGGGCAGTCTTCAGGGTTTCTACAATCACATAATTTTTCATTATTTTTGTTTAGGATTTTCATTAATACTGTTTTGACATGCGTGTTTTTCCAGGATTTTATTATTATGTTTTTTTATGATTCGTTCTAGATTTTCTGTGCAACTGTAACTTAACTTTAAGGTGTTTTTATTAAAGATTTTGCTAAGTTTGCTATCAGTAGGAAAGTCTTTTTCAATTAAAGCTAGGAACTTATGTCCTAGCTTAATACTAACCATTTGGTTGAACGGAAGGGTAAACCAAATGATTTTCCTTTTCCTGTTTTTCTCTGGTTAGTACTATTGTTTCTATAATTTATGTTAGCGTTTCTGTAAAAAAGGGTAAACTTCCTCGACGTAACTCTAGACTTAATGAACCACATATACCTACCTTACAGAAAACCTAACATTAATAACTAAGTTAAACCACCCTCCATCTATAATTAAGCATATACCCACATCAATAGGGAAAAGAATCAGCATGAACTCTGCTAATAAGGGAATATTCCAAAACATGGTAATTTTTATAACACAGCCCTAAAAAATAGCGGATACAAAAACGCTAACATAAATTATAGAAACAAGTACGAAAAAAAAAATAAATAAAAAATAAAAAAATAACTAACTAACTAATAAATAAATAAATAAAAGAATAAATAAATTAATAAATAAAATAAAAAAATTCTCTAGACACTTAACGACATACTATGGGGCCAAAAGTAATCTTTCGCTTTGACTGACCAGACGATGTACGCACATGAATGCCATCATTCGCTTTGAAATGGATGCCCCCACCCTACCTCAGCTTGACCTCTTTCCGAAGGTGACTGATATATGGATAAAAATTATCTCTTAGACCCCTTACCAAAATAGTCGCCACAGCCGTTTCCATAGTAATTAATTTTGCGAATGAACATGCTTATAAAGATGCGTAAATTTCAAGATTGGATATTCCTAAATTTTCGCTTGAGGATGAAACGGCTTGTTACTTTAACTCAATTTTAATAATTATATAGAGGTTTTCGACTCTCGTTCTAAAAAATAATTATAATATATATATATATATATATATATATATATATATATATATATGATTATTTATTCGAAAATTATAACATAATTATGTTATAAAATCACTACAATAATAGCCATTTTGTTTCAACATTTCTAGTGTCTTATCAAGTGTAGATGTTGAATGCAGAACATAGGGTTTTAAAAGGTTCAAATCAATCAAACACCACTCGCAAATGGAAACGCTGTTACATAAGCTGGAATGACCAATCAAAATAAAGTATACGAGAATTATAGATAGATAGATAGATAGATAGATATACAGGCCACCGTTAGAACAATACAATAGACTACCCACAATACATCACTGACCTGTACAGGGTGCAATAGATAAATTGTCGTCTAAATTGCACAAAAATGAAAATAAAACTGAGATCTGATATATTTACCAACAGTAAACAAAATAGCTTAAAATACTAAAGAGTAATTTTATTCAATAAAATCGCCATTTATTTTAGTCACGGCGTCCAGACTATTTCGTAATTACTTGCAACTCTCCAGAGCGGTCTCTTTGTTTAAGATTGTGAATGCTGCTATAATAATTGCCTTAAGTGTTACAAGGAGTTGTGTTGGTCTCTCGCTCAACTGTACCCCATACATAATAATCAAGGGGTTGCAGTCTGGGGAGTTAGGCGGCTAGATGTAATGGGTGATGTTGTTGAAAAAATTGTCTGACAGCCATGACTATGTCCTCCTGATTGTGTGGCATGGTGCAGAATCATATTTCCAAACATACTGTCTTCCAGCAGCTGCCCTCTTGACTCAGGCCAGCACTACATCCTCATAGGTTGGGGTTGACTCAGGTTTAGGGTTGAGTCTGAGTCCTGTGGGAAGATGAATGGAAGTATAACGCCACCATCACTAGTGATCGTATTGGAGGTTCCGGCGCTTTTTCCAAATTTCTGGCGGACTGAATTGCGTGATGATGCTCTTTTTCTCACAGACAATGACCAACTGATCCTACTATACTATGTAATCGACAAAACAAACAAAAAACAACGCGTATGCGCGAAATTAAAGATATAAAATGGTGACAATTTACCTATTGCACCCTGTATATATAAATACTCGAACAAAAACATAACGTATATGGCCTGACGATATCGTATAAGCATGCAACAAACTGTCGCCGCTGGGTGTTGACTTCATTGTACACGTTTAATTTACATACGTTCTATCCCTGATATTGAGCACTTTAAATCATAAATATAGCATACCTTAAAATATAAATTTTATCACACAAACACATACACACACACACACATACGCACGATTTCATATATATATATATATATATATATTTGGTTGGATAGATGTGAGTTTGTGACCCTGGGTTTCACGCTTTAGCGATCTTCAGACAAACTGATTAATGTTTATATATATATATATATATATATATATATATATATATATATATATATATATATATGAAACAAACAAAGAAGCAAAGAAAGGCCAGAAACTTCATGTGCTTAACGTCTGCTTAAGTGAAAACGAAAACATTGACAATCTTAAATCTTTTCATTTGCTACTAATAAGAGAAATAAGTGGGTACCTCTTACTTTATTCAATAATCATTTATATTCCTGATTGTCATTGTAATATTTTGTTAAGTTCAAATATTTACCAATGTAATGGGGAAATTTCCAGGGCTCTTATTCAATCATTAACGTAAAAATGATATTTCATCAGAATATTGAAATTGTAAAACTTAAATTTTTTACGGCTATTTCTAGTAATGATAATTCATAGAATAAAGAAATTCATGCGACTCTAATACGAATCAGGTTTTAATGGATACCCGACGGATTTCTTAGTGAATTAACTTTATTTATATGCTGACCATATTTTCTGTTTAGACGTTATTTCTATAATGGCGTAAGCTGTTTTAAATAATTATGTCGTCATCATCATCCTCCTCCTCCTCTTCATCATCCTCATCCTCATCATCCTCATCATCAGCATCAGCATCATCATCATCCTCCTCATTCTCATCATCATCATCATTCTCATCATCAACAGCATCAGCATAGATGTTTTTTTTACTTAATAACACATTCTAGATCAATCCGATTTCTCAGTTTTCGCAAATTTGTAAATATCTCTTATTAGTCTTCTTCCAAGCTCTTCAATATTTTTATGGGGTATGATGGAATTTTATCAATAGTTCATTTATTACCGTTTCAAGAAGTTGAAAACTTTTAACGGTTGACAACTGGAGAATCATTACCTTCTCTGCCACAGAATAAGCATTCTGTTAAACGTGGAAAGTAATGTGTTAGAAAAAATTTTGAATTTATTGACTTATATATAAATTATGTATAATCCACAGATTAAATGTTCATGGAATGGTGATTTTTCACTTTAAGTTTTTTATTTGATTAAATTTTAATATGCAATGACTGAGCCCACAGTCTACATAGCTTCTGACATGATTCATGTGTAATAAAACACAACAGTTCAAAACATGAATTTGGACAAATATCTAATTTACTGAAAAGACTCCCTGGAGACAGAAACGGAATAAAAAAATATCTGATCATATATAACAATGGTTTAATTTAGTAGTCAATTAACATAATCATGATTAACAACAACCAAATCTGGGATTATAGACGAAAAGAATTATAATAATGGTGACTTGATCAAAAGACATTGTTCCTGGCATAAGAATAAATGAAAATATTAAGTTATTGATTTAGTTAATTTAATAGAATGCGATAAAAATATTCCACTCGAGCGATTTGATCTTGCCCTGAATGGACTTTAATAAGTTGGGGATGCATTGTCAATGAAATGACACTTTTTGTTGACCGAAACTGAAGATTTATTGTGTATTTTTGTTTCTATATTCCCACACTTTCAGGAAACGATTGAAATTTCTAGGGCACATAATGAGGAAAGAGGACTTAGAAAATCTGATACCTACAGGGCAGATTGAAGGCACGAGGAACAGAGGAAAACGGCGCATAATATAAATTTCAAAGCAAATACTAACTCGTGTATACAAGACGCGGAAGCGAAAATCGCGTCGCAGCTTGTGACGTCACACATGACCACGCGTGAGTGAAAACGAGAAGTTTTAAGTATGGGAAGCCGTTGGTATAAACTAATGGCTTCTGTTACCAATTAGAGGCATTTAAGAATATTTGTGGAAATTTCGTAGTTTATTTTGTTCAGGTTAGGTTTCAACTGTTTTATGTATATAGCTTCAAGAATTTTTAGTTTTTGCTTATTCTTTTCATGTTAGTATAGTATAGTTGTGTTTTCAACAAGGATATATAAATTATACACACACACACACACACACACACATATATATATATATATATATATATATATATGTATGTATGTGTGTGTGTGTGTGTCCTACTCAAGAAAGATAGATAAAGACTCTCACATCCGAATAAGAAGGTCGATCTTCGTAGAAATTATCCCAAAGCTACACACTCTTACATCGATATTAATTGACAAAGTTTAGAGAGGAATAAACAATAATTTCGTCATATTTGTCTCCATAACATTAACATTATAATACAACCCAACATTCGATAAAAGTTTAGAAGATGAAATTGTCCAGCAAGAATATATTTACATTTTATAACTTTATTAGAATATTTTTATATTTTATAATTTTAGCATATTCTATTAACTCAGAAGTGATAAACTTTTGAATTCACAGAATTCTTTCCGTTCAAAATCATAGGTTTTTTTCCTGTAATGCTTACAGTCGATACACTGAAGTTATTTTGCGAGTTAACTGATTCAGATATTAAAATCGATACGTTTATATACACCCACCACACACATATATATATACATACATACACATCCATTCTTCTTACAATACTTATGGGGTCGCCGAATTGTGTTCAGCTTTTTTATTTATGATCAGTCAATATAGCTTTTGATCGTTACAACTTAATACAGAATGAAAAAAAATTATTCTAATGAAAGTTTTAAAAAATTGAAAACAAATCCCCCAAAAATTCATTATTCATTGAAAAAATGTTTACGACAATAGTGTCCATAATATATTTTATACATAAAAGCACTTATCACCATCTCTAATTAAATAATGTCTAAGTTTTTATTGAATTTTTTATTTTACTATTCATAGCAGATTTTCCGTAATTGGCGGTCCTGTTTTTACGTTTATATTCTAGCTTTTCAATCTTCATCATTAATTGAAAGTTTGGGTTGACCTCTTTTTTTTTTCTTCTTTTTCTTTGCACTTAACTTATCACTTCCAAGTCCTTAAACCCAAATTATTGCTGTACGTTCACTAATAGCGTTGTCTTTGCGGACTTCGGCCTAGTGTAACGGTTAGCAAGCTTAGTGAGTTCTATCCTCACTGGGTGCTCCATACCTTTGGCCTTGTGCCACATCTACGCTACGCTAGAAAATCATTTATGTACCTCTTAGGGTGTAATGGTTAGCAAGCTTGCCTTGCTAGAACAATTAAAACAGAGTAGTGAGTTCGATCCTCATCGGGTCCCCCATAAATTCAGCCTTATGCCACATCTAAGATATACTTATAAAATAACCGCTAATAACGTTTTCTTGGGTTTAGGATCTAATCACAACGACATCTCTGTTTTCCGTGTGTTCAATTCAGCTATGCAATTTCTAGCCTGATATAAATAACAGCTGAGGAATAACTGGTATCACCAGAAATATGTGACCTTGAGTCAAATTAAGTAAAATTTTAGGAGATAAAGTAAACTGATTGTTTCTAAATTGAAATTTTGTACTTCTCGTAGGTTCAACTTCATTATGACAAAGACAATGTTCGCAAAAATAATTAGATTTTCAACGTTTTTTATATTTGCATAAATATTTAGTAAGTTATGTAATTTAATTAACATTTGTAGAATAAGTAAGAAATAAAATATTTAATTTAAAATACTTTCAAGAAAAAGCTAATAAAAGAAAAATTTTAAAATTTAATCGTTGATTTCACGTAAAAGAAGTATAATTTAACTGTGAAAGCTAAAAAAATACAACCTGTAGAAAAACTAATCCAGAATTTATCCATTTCAAAGTTTCAGTCAGACGAAAGGCACGAGACAAGGGTCAAGGGAGGGAGGAACGTATTTGTCTTAAAGGGAAGAGTTTTTATAAGATTTAACCCAAATATTAACCATATGACATTAATTTGGGGTTATATGAAAATGAAATTTTAATCTAAAATTAAAAGAGGAATAAAAAGGGGTGTAAAATAAATTTAAAATATATAGATAAAAGGATGTAAAGATTAACGGAAACAGATTTGGGTAGATATTAAAGTAGGGGAAAGTTTATAAATTATAATTAATATAGTGTAAAGAGGTTATAGAGGAGGCAAATTAAATATAGAAATTATAATTAGTTATACTGTCGACATTTGAAGAATTAGAGGAGAGAGAATATTATGGAAATATGGTAGCTAATTATGTTAAACCTATAGTATGGAAATTTGAATTTCTTTTTATGTTGACATTTTAACACTAATCCATTCCTCTTATTCAATAGTTGGCTTTGATTACTGTATTTTATTATACTAATCCTTTCTTATAAACATAAGTCACACCTATGTCTAAGACTATTAGGAGTACAGAAATTATAGGTTCTTAAAAAGAAAGGAATCCTTTACAAAATTTGCCCAGTCGTCTTATTCATCAGAATTAGCCCCCTGTAGACTTGGGATATTTCCAAAAATGAAAAATATCGATAAAGGACAACTATTAACTGGTTTCGCGAACAAATAAATTAAAAGGATATCAACTCAAAGGTCTTTTGGTCTCGTATGATATTTTGAACAAGAACTCAAAAAACAAATCAATGAATGAAGAACTTCTAAAACTACTTTCAGAATAATCTCTATATATTTCACATCTGTATTTACTTTAGAATTTTCTTTGTTCCTATTAGAGTGACAATGATTTTAAATTTTTGCTCAAAACATTTGTCATTGTAAACTTTGCTCACGCTCTGCAATTATATTTTCTGAATTCAACGTTGTTGGAGTGACGTGCAGTTGAAAATAATTTATACATATATGAAATATCTTATATATTAATAGTGCACATGACTGAAAATCTCTATAATTTTTCTAAAGGTTTTTATGTAAAATTCTTGATTGACCAATCATGTGGATCGCGATATATGATAAGAGAATTTTATACGTATATAAAATCCTATTATCATATTGATGGGTATTAAACAATTAATAGATACACTTTTTTGAATAGATATCTCTTTTTAATAAGGAAATAGTCTCCTGGGTTTACGTCCATATCATGTTGAAAATTAAGCAACGTCAAGCCCAAATTTGGTGGATGCTTGGGTATAGCAAGAGGTGGTAAGCTTTGATATGTGGGTGGCTTAATGGATAATGGCTCAGAATTGTTAATCGAGCCAAGTTCTAATTCCAGTCAGGTTCGTTATATTCATTTAAGTGCAAATATTATTGGGAAAGGTATGAATCCCCCTATTCTCTCCATCTATGGGTTAATTCGTAAATTATAACTAAATCATTATTATCTAAAAATTCTGACAATCTAAAAATATTTTCTGTCTTTAAATAACTTACAAAGAGTTGATAAACTGTAGAAAGCGAAACACTCAGTAGTCTACCGGACTAGAGATCGAAAGTCTATTAAAAAAAAACACACCTACCGACATCGAACTTGTATTGCTTTTTAATCTCGGAGAAGACTTTCGAAACCAAGTGTGTTTTACCAGTGAGCCAAGGAAACCATCACAGCAAAGAAAATTCCAGATTTCCAATCCTAAGAATTGCACATCTTTCATCGGAACATTTCGAAGTCTATAAACGTAAACTCTGCTGTGATAGCTTTATATATATATATATATATATATATATATATATATATATATATATATATATATATATATAGGTTCATTTTCCGAAACAAAGATTTTCAAAGTACCATTTTTAAGCTTGCGCGTTCATTATTTCGCTAGTGTTGGGGTGTATCTGAACCAAAGAAAGCCCAGAAGTGTTGGATTTAGTCAGACATGGTTTAGACGAAATACAGCAACTTTTACATGTAAAACATTACACATACACGACATTCTCTCTCTCTCTCTCTCTCTCTCTCTCTCTCTATATATCTATCTATATATATATATATATATATATATATATATATATATTTCTCTCTCTCTCACACAAAACACAGAGGGCATGTACACACGCTCACACAGATGTGACCATTCATGAAGGCGCTGATAGAGAAGATTGCATACAATCTACAAGTTCGTTTGCACACAATCTTCAAGTTCACTTACCTCAGTCTCTGCACAATTAGCAAACTGATTTCTCCTCACCCCAGTTTTCTTTCTCCCTGTTCGTCTTCCCCGGCTGTTACCGGCAGTCGCCAATAACAAGTCGCAGTCGTCTTCCCAACACCATTTTACTTCTTTTCGTCAATTCCAGCCGTATCTCTTCATGCGTGTCATCCCTTCCCCACCTACCGATTCTTCCACCTACGTTTGGTTTCGTCTTAAAAGACGACCGCTTTGCATTGAAGAGATTTTCTTTGCCGTTCCCTGCTGGTTCCATAATTACAATTAGCCAGTAGAGACTGGGTCCGTTTGCTATGTATTTATAGCTTCTGGTTTGTTAGAACGGACATATAAGTGTCCCTTCAAACCAGTTTCTACTACCAACCATAAAGAAAAAAAAACGATAATAAAAGAAGATACGGAATTATGTTTCACTAGCATAACAGGGTAGATTGTATAGCGGTGTAAAATGGTGGAACAGCCATTGTTGCGATAAACGAAAACGTCACAAGCCAAAAGAATTTGAATTTACAGCAGGACACCCCTCTTTCGCTTTTATAAAACCTTTTCTTGGTTTGGCACAAGGTCACAGACTGATTGCAGTGTCTAGCGTTCTTGATGGAATATATTGTATCAGGCAACTTGGTCACAATAGATCACGTTAGTGTTACACATGGCTGAACGAATGTCAATCACGTAACCTAGTAGTCACGTGGCAAGTATACATAAACATTATATTCGACGATTTTAAGGTAGATGTAACTGAAATCAGAAAGTGGGGAATTAAAATATTCTCGACTTTTCGTGAGGTCAGAAATGGAGACGTTGCTTGAAGAAGAAACTTCATCCCTTAGTCCACGACTCTCTCTCTCTCCCTCTCACTTGCTCTCTCACTCTCTCTTTCTCCCTCGCTATCTCTCCCTCTCATTCACTCTTTCTCCCTCCTTCTCTCTTCATCTTCCATTGAAATAAAGCGACAACGCTGAAGCGTACAGTCAAAACACTCCGGAAACTCCGGTTCTCGTTCGCTCACCGAAGTTAAGCAGCGTCAAACACGGTCAGTACCTATATGGGTGACCGTTTTGGGGACACTGGCTACTGCAAGCGACCTCCTACAATCCGAAGTGTATTTCGGCTTTAAATAACCAATAAATGGTTGATAAACCGTAAAATATATCAAATCGAAATCAAAAGAACATTCAACCATAACTATGTATACCGATGTTGGAATTAATAGACATTCGAATCTGAATGGCGGAATATCCGTTTATGAAATTGTTTTTTTTTTATATTACTTTAAGCTTTTACCCATCTAAATACTGACCAGGTACACTATTCCTTAATACTTCTGCTGTTGTGGGCGTACTTATATATATCTTTACGAAACTTACTTTACCTACTGTCAACGTGTATATACGTTTTGAAGACACTGAAATGTCAATGTCTAGCGTTTGTGCTATAAACTAACTAGCGCCTAGTGCTATTTGCAAACCATCATAGACATATAGCAGCGTACAATGCGACTTGTTTTGTGATGTGTTTTTTATTATATTCTACATTGTCGTTTGGCTTAATCTGTACAGCAGAGTATCCAATCGGAGTCAAAATGGTGGCATCCATCAGTATCGTTATAGTCATTTGTTCCTACAAAATGACAATTTCTTATTTTTTCGAAAATGTCAGACAACAATGATATAAAAATTCAGCAGTGAGAGTGTTAATTAAACGCAATAAAATAAATTATTGAATCTCTCCGCAAAGCATTCTTGTTTATCACTTCAAATTGCCCCTTCACGATCACGATTAAACGTATAATGACAAGGAGGCTATTTTTTTCGTTTGTGGACACGAGATTCAAGCATAAAACTAATTAAGTTTAAATTTTTGCCTACACCGGATACTGAATGTCACATTTTGTGGATACAGTTATTGAACCTCTACGAAATCAGTTTTTCCTCGATAGCAGAAGCACCCTTATCCAGCAATATATATGTATGTGTGTGTATGTGCGTGTGTGTGTTTGTGTTTTCAGCACGCCGTGAATCTGACCCCCTAGCATTTGTTTTATAAATTAACTAGAGACCAGCGAAGACATATAGCAGTGTAAAATACAGCTTATTTTGTGGCGTCATTTTATTATATGGCCGTTTAGCTTAGTGTTTACGGCAGAATATCTGATCAAAGTCCAAATTGCGACGTCCATTAGAAATCGCCGTCAATGTCTTTATAGTCATTTATAAAATGAATAATGTCTTTATAGTCATTTATAAAATAAATAGTGTCTTTATAGTCAAGTATAAAATAAATCGTGTCTTTATAGTAATTTATAAAATAAATAGTATCTTTATAGTCATTTATAAAATAAATAATGTCGCTATAGTCATTTATAAAATAAACAGTGTCTTTGTCATCATTTATAAAATCAATAGTGTCTTTAAAGTCAACTATAAAATAAATACAAGCTTTATAAAATAAATAGCGTTTTCTTTTTTTTTCGCAAAACTGGCCAGTACAATCAGGCAAATAAACTGCTGTATCATGTCTGCGCTCAGAGGAAAACTGTTGTTTTCAGTTTGAATTGAACTTGAGTCATGGCTATTAACTATGCTTTACTTAGTTTGTTACATGGCCGCAAACTATTTACAGTACCCAATCCTCATAAGCAGCCACTCATTTAAGTATCGATCAAACTCTGTACCGCTTAACTTCAATGACCCTATAATAATTTTTTTTTATATGACCGTAACCCAAGGCTCATTGTGTTTTTCATACTAATCAAAACGAATGCCATGTCCTTTTGGAACGTAGGTGATCGTGACTCTCCACACAATCCTTTTCTTTATTGTCTGTGAATTGCTATGACTTCACAGAAAAGACAATGGAGTGGTTTCCCGTTAACTTTTCTACAGTCTGGAATCAAACTTTTCCCCCTCTTAGATTGCTTGCCACACAGGGCTAGAGAGCCTAGTCTACCCTACTATTTAATCCATAGCTAGGTAGGGGAAGAGGGACGGATTCAAACCGTTCGCTTTTTGTGCGAAAGTCAACACCACAGGTGAGATTTTCAACTGGGTCGCCGATTCTACTTTCCATACCAATACGGTTATTGGTATGGAAAGTAGAATCCGCGAGTCCAGTTCAAAATTAAAAAAAAATGGATACATCGTTTCATATGATCCTTTCTATCACCAAAATTGTTTTTTTTTTTTTTTGGTTTTTACCAAAAATGACGTCAGTGACATAGTACAAGATCTCATTGAGGTTAGGGGTTCTTCCTTTTTTGTTTTTCTTTTTTTTTTAATCAATTCGTTCAAATCAAAGTGATAACGCCTCTAAGACGGAAGGCGGGCACTGAAAGTGAAAGAGTAGGAAAAGACTTTAAGGGGAATCGGAAACCCAATACTAGTATATATTTCAGAGTTTAGGTGGAGACGTTAGAAGTATAGAATTGAAGTAGAATTTAAAAGGAACCAGAAACACAATCCTAAACAGGAAACAGAGGATAAACCTCTACTCATTTTCAAAAGATCTGGAAAGTGTGTGAACCAGGTTATAGGTGAATCTGTCTTCTTCTATTTTGGAAAAAAAAATAGTAAAAATTCAGGTTTAGGCCGAGACGTTAGAAGTTTACAGAAAGAAACATGTTACAAAGAATGTTACACAGAATTCCATTTTGTTATTAAACATTGTTCTTATATATAGAAATCTATATGGCATATTCTCTAAATATTCGATATCTTATAGTAATTTGAAGAAAGTAATGTACTAAGAGATCTTACAGAAACTCGACGAGTCTCTGTGTCCTGCGCCTAATAGTTTTCCAATAAGTATTTGGTTAGCTCCCGTTTCGTATACTGATAGCCGCAAGCAATGTTACTAAAAAAGAATTGGCTGACTGTCGCATTCTATGTTCCCAGAAGAGAATACACATGCATACGCAAGAAAATCTGGAGTATTCCGTAAAGAGTTAGCCTCGGAGATAATTCATTGCTTCTCAGGTTATTCATCGAGATAGATAGATAGATAGATAGATAGATAGATAGATAGATAGATAGATAGATAGATATCAGTAGACTGAAATAGATATGGACAGACTAAGGTTGATAGATATAAATTTATACCGACCAAGGAATGTAGATTTTACAAGTCTGAAATGTATTCACTATTAGGAAGTGTGCTATTTCTTACAAGTGATCGTAATCTAAGCTTTTCTGATATGAAACTCGTAATTCGACGCCTGGCTTTTTCCTTGCATCGCTTACCAATAACATCTGAAAGATGCAAGTATTTCTGCCACTAAGCAAACTACAATACCAACAGATATAAATTAATAGACAAATATGAAGAGAACACGGTAGTAGACGCGATAGACGTGCAAAACAAAATGATTAATTCCGATTGATCATTCATCGATTTCTTATCAAATCTAATAATTTTTCTGAGCAAACTGATTCAATAATTTAGACTAATTATAAATAATATCTGATGAATAAAATCAGATAATTAATTAGGCGATCACATTCGTTATTAATTAAGTTCTCATTCGCCTGGTTTCTGTTTGTAAAACATAATTTTTGAAATAACCAAAAGCTGCAAAATTAAAACACAAGCGACAATCAAATGATTGTTTGCTTGTTTTTCAAGTCCCTGTGAATTATATTTCATATCCACAAGTGGAATGATGACTTCTGCAACGAAGACAACGACTTCCTGTGGCATGTCACAGACATCCTTCCATCCATCAGAGATAACAATCATTCAATGCGCCTGAGTTCTTTCTGGGTGAAACTGAATTCCTATTATTGATTGATAATGTAAAAATAAAAATAAAAATGTGCACCGATATCTGGCTTTCATAATGTCGCTTCGATTTGTTGCTGTCTCGAAATATAATCTAGCCTGTTAGGGCTCCTGCCGTCGTGCCATGATTAGCAAACTAATCAATTCTCTATCGTAATGATTTTTATCTTCAGGGATTTTTATGATTGTAACCATGTGTCAGATTAAGTAAATTTTAAGAAATAAGTTTATAAATAATTTTAATTTGATCCCCCACTGGATTCATTACAGGTGTCACTTCATCCCAGAGTAAATTATGTTCATTTAATATCTACAGGATACTGATTCTCACGCGATTCCTTACCGTTGTCAATTTATACCAGAATAAATTAAGTTTATTTAATATCTATATACTAAGGTAACTGCATATTTCATTCTCATGTTGGAAACCACTCGAGGTAGAGGTGCTGTTAATTCAACATTAAGTCATTTTTAAGAAATAAGCTTTTACATAATTTTAATTTGATTCGATAACAATTCATTCCATCTAGAAACACAGATCGTCTCATTCTATCGTTTCAAGAAGACCCCTTCAGTCATACTTTATCTTTACAATATATTAGACTAGAGTTGAAAATCGTTTATGTAATCTTGTGCGGGGTGACTTATCATCTATTCTGCAGCCACTTACCACATCGCAAGCCGATCAATAGTCTATCGCTATTTCGATGACAAATGTTCAGATGAGCTTCATTCTTTAGTTCCACCAGTTCAGACCGTTACAGCTAGGACACGCCCTGCTATCCCCACAGTGCCAAATTTCACCCTTATTTCCCTCGTGTAACAAATGCAAGAAGAAAGTTCCGCTTGGAATGTATATCTTCGAGAACAACTAGTTTGTAAAAAAGACTCTTGAATACTTCCATGAACGTTACAATCGTAACCGTTTAAAATCAAGGATCATTTGTTATCTATCCTCCTTATCCTCATAACTTTCACTTCTGACCTCCTCCTCTTTCATTCATATCACCCACCTCATTCATCATAACCTTTTCAACAGTAACTGCCTACCTTGAGGGGCTTGTATTGGGCGAATTTTAGTATTAAAAAAAGCGTACATCGCCTCATGAGGCATTTATGGAGACGTGGATTTAGCTTCGCGCAGTGAAGAAAACTTAGAACGATTATGTTGCGAAAATTATCATTATGCTGCATCAGTGGATAAATAATGGCATGAGATAGAATGAAATATGCAACTACCTCAGTATATAGATATACAAATTGACAACAGTAAGGAAACCAGTGAGGATCAGTATCATGTAGATATTAAATGAACATAATTTACTCTGGTATGGATTGACATCGGTAAGGAAACAAGTAGGAATCTTTATCAGTATAATATCGATTGGTGTACAGTTTTCAATCTTTAAGAGTTGCTAAACTTAAAATTCGCTCGCAGATGGAAATGGTAATTAAAAATAGTGGATAGTAACGTGTCATTGTATTCTTCAGTCACACTACGGATCTTCCAGATGCTGCCGGATTATCCATTTTGTGGGTCGAAACATAAGTTACGTAAGAGCAATTCAATAATACACTCTGTTGAAGCACATACAAAGTAAAGGATCGTTCACATTGACTCGATGATCCCGACTACAGACGACTTTTGACCCACTAAGTATCCAGTTGTCGCATCTCTACAGTATCCCTGACTGCTAGAACCATATATAAAAATGTTAAATGCAGCGCCACCAGCGGCCGCCCAGTGAATTAATGTGACACTCGCGTTAAATTCAAATGCTTGCTCTCGATTCTGTCCGGATTGAAAGAGATACCGTCCCAGTAGTTGCCGAAAATCGGTGGTGTGCCTGGAGTTATGGATTTAAATAATGCCGGCAAGGATAAAATTGTAACCACGCCACGGCTCAAAAGAATAAACAACAGCTTATGAACTAAATAAACTTTAGCCTAAGTACCAAGCCTTAGAAGTGAAAGAAAGTATGCCAAAATAAAGGAAGAAAATGAAATTTAAAATAAATAGAAATCAAGAAAAATGAAATACAAATAAAAAAATAAAATAAACTCGTGGTTTAAAGAATAATTAATCTAAAACATTAACTTTAAAGAAAA
Organism: Acanthosepion pharaonis; assembly: GCA_903632075.3. Lineage (NCBI taxonomy): Eukaryota > Metazoa > Mollusca > Cephalopoda > Sepiida > Sepiidae > Acanthosepion > Acanthosepion pharaonis. The sequence continues at coordinate 785,309 of CAHIKZ030004736.1, read as the reverse complement.
CGTTGGTAAAAGAAACCAGCTGCCCTAAATTCCTATAATTCGATTAACCTAAATATAGTGGCCTATCAAATAGGTATAAAACATGATCTGATGATCACTTATAAAGTGAAACTGATAGTCATAATTCATTATTGATTTCTATATTCCCACAGATTGCATCTATAGACATTCTTTTCCCCCATAAATATAGCATATTTTAAAATCAACACACACACATACACAATATATATATATATATATATATATATATATATATATATATATATATATATATATATATATATATATAAAGTTAAGGAACAAATACGAAACGTTTATCAATCTAACATGTTTCAGTTTTATTAAAGCTTGGTCAGAGATTGATAGAAAATAGACAAAAAAGACAGAAGTCTTGTATTATGTGCATTAAAACCGTAGTTAATTCTATATGCATGTAAGTTTGTAAAAATTCTAATATGTCTAAACGGGCATCGGATGGTAATGTGTATACTTAATTGTGTATGCGTGTCTGTCTAGTAGGAGAAGTTCTAATGTTTCACATTTGTGTGGTCAGTCGGAGTAGTGGAGTGATATTCGGTTAATCTAGGAGAATTTTTATATAGTACTCTTTGTATTATATATAAGTTAGATTCTTTGGAGAATGAATTTAAAGAAGGGTAGCGATGTCATGTGATGTTTTTGGCGTGTCTTTGAAGTAGTAATAATGTTATTATTAAGGTTTCAAAGTATTTTCGACTTAAAGAATTAAATTTTAAATAGAAGCAATATTGAAACTCTGAAACTTTGGAAATAAATTCCGTGGCGTGAGTTGTGTTGAGTGGTGTTTGTCGCCAAATGCAAACTTTGATGTGCAAATGATAACCATGGAATAAGTTTTCTAAATTTCGGATGAGATTTTGTATTTGTAAGAGCAAAAGAAATAAAATAAAATAAACGATTATAGATCATCCATATTTCACGGGAAAATGGGGCCCCTCGAAGTGGTGTAGCGGTTAGTAGCCTGTCTCGTTAGAGACAAATATGACTGAATAGAGAGTTCGACCTCAATTGATGTTCCTCATTTTCGGTCTTATACTACATTTAAGCTACACCACATGACACCACATCGAAGTAGCCTTATGATTTTCTAAAATCATAAGGGTACTTCGATGTGGTGTCATGGTTAAAAAGCTTGTCTCACTAAATCAGTTACGACTGAATAGTGAGTTCGATCCTCACTGGGTGCCCCATACTTTCGACGTTGTGTCACATCGAAACTTCGCTTAGAAAACCACCATATTTCGCTAAGAGTCTACTTGAAGTTTCTATATGCCACACTTATTTCCGTGGTCAAAAAATAGATATGACGTTAGGTCTACATTCTGATCAATGAAAATCTCTCGCGGGAGCGTATGAACAAAGATTAATTATGAATTTAGTGACAAGGTCCTTCCTTTTTCTCACGGTTAATCAGCGTAGTGTACGTCATGTCAACGATTCCATATGCAACTTCCACAAACAGGTCAATTTTTGTTGCCCTGAAAGAGACTCCAACTCTTGTACATTTTTCAAGTACTGACACTTTATATAAAACCACAAATGTGGATTTCTTTGACGTTCTTTGTCCATAGATATGTGTTTTTGCTTCTTACACCAAAGAATGGAGTTTGGTTTTACTTATTGAGTTTTAAAATGCCGACTCGCGTGTCTTGTCTCTCTCTATTTCTCTTCTAACCTACATCCAAAATCTTCCTACTAAAATTTTAGGGTCAAGGAAGCACTGTAATGTAAGTGAGACGTTTACATTGAATGATGACCAAGTCACTCTTTCTCGCCAGACACTTTTTATACACTTGAATATTGGCGACATACTATTTTTATTTTTTTACTTTTCCCTCATTTTACCATACTAAGAAGTTCAGCCAGTAAATTTTTATTTACTAAGCGTAGATAAGATTTAGTAATGAACAATAAGTATTTATTATTTTGCATCAAATAAAAATGCCGTTGAAATTTTTAACTTTTAAAATAAGCGTGCTGGCTCAAATAAACATTCCACCAGGAATTTTTTCTATGTTTTAAATTAATTGCATCAAAGAGAAAATTATTGGGAACATAAGCGATTCAAAGAATCATTGTGCTAGCGGGAAAATCGAAAGAAATAATTCCAACGTGCCGGTACTTGTATTTGGTACACAAGAGTAGCATCTAGTAAGGATCGAACTCACTACTAATATAATTTGCAAGATCTTGCTTACCATTATAGCATGACAATATGCCAATCAGTATTGATAAACATAAACAAAACAATTTTGATCTGAAGACAACTCTTTTTTTTCCTGCTGGAATGAGAAAAACTAAAAAAAAAAAAAATGAAAAGACCAGAATAATTCTTCTGAAAAACGAAAATAGAATAAACAAGTTTGCGTCAAGTTATTTTCGAACAGCAAAGCGAGAAAGAAAAAGTTTCTCGATGACGTCATTTTGTGACGCTTAGTTACTATAGTTGCATTGTGCCTTTCTGGTCACAAAAGCCATGAGCAATGCGTGCGAGTCCCACTGCGCATGCGTCCCAGTGCCAACACTCTTACTTCAATATCTTGTCGGTCTGTTCTTGTTGCTACGTTGATTTGAATGGACCTTTCGAATGGCAGTTGTGCGTGTTTGTTTTTGTTTTTTCGAACGGTGAACGTCTGGTGGCATGCTGTTCTTTGTGAAAGAGGCGTGGAGGCGTATCTGATTAAATTTGAAGAGACATAGATATATATATATTAGAAACTGAAATAGATATAATGAAACTGAGATGGTTACGATCAAAATGGGATTGGGGATAAATATGAAAATAAATATCAACTGAAAAATTCTATATATATATATATATATATATATATATATATATATATACATACACAATTTATTTCGTTTAAACGCTATTTTTGATGGATACTCATATTCGAATAGAAGATCTGTTTTTTAATTAAACACTATTTTTATCCAACTACATCTACCAGCCCGAATATTCGAGAAATCTTGTCAGAAACATATGCGTCATCCGGCAGGGTTCTAACCTGCACCCTTAAAAGGTTAATCGCCAGAGTTGAATTAGACCAGGAAACATTAATATATATATATATATATATATATATATATATATATAAAAGGAAAAAGACAATATAAAACTGTATGTAGTTTTAGCCGTCGCGTTTCGCCCAATATGAACTTTTTCAAGCCAAAAAACGAAATGAATTTATTTGAACAAAGTATCTATAAACAAAAATCAAAATGTTGTTAGTTACTTGAAGAATTTAAAACGCTCATATATATATATATATATATATATATATATATATATATATATATATATATATATTCATTGGATCAACTAAAAATTACTTTTACTTTTTATGTTTGAAAAGAATTTTTCATATGTAGAAATATTGTTTGTATTGTTGTGTTGATAGATTCAACAGTTTTTTTTGATTTCTTGATATATTTGTTGTATACGTTGGATTGGGAGAGTAGTGATTCTGTTAGGATAAGTGATATTTGGAAAAACTGAACGTAGATTAATATTTGGATAATATTCAATGTCGCACTCTCGAGGATTGTGGTTGAATTTATTTCTATATATGACTAGTGAATTTGTCAAATTGTTATTCATGATATCCTTTTTTTGTTCATAGATGCTTTTTAAAAATTTCTGCATGTTTCTCCAATGTACTGTGAGGAACAGTTTTGGCAATTTATTTTAGATGTGGGTAGTAATATATATAAGATAATTATATATAGATATAAAACCCTCTTATCATATCAATGGGTATTAAACAATTAATGAGTACACGTTTTGACTAGATATTCTTTTTTTTAATAGTGAACTAGTCTACCAGGCTTATGGCTATATAACGTTAAATGTTAAGCCTAGATGGGTGACCATCTGGGAAATGAATCTTAACTCGTTCTGTCGACTTTCTCCGGTTTAAGGCCAAATCAAGATTTTTGGGGGGAGATGGTCATAATAATGATTTAGTGATACAAGTCTTATCAATTAACCCATAGCTGGGGGAGAAGTGGTGGATAATAGATTGGGTAATGTCATCGAACTCAACCCAGAGCTAAATTCAATCTTACAGCCACATCACATTGAAATACCGTTTACCTTACGATCACCGGTATTAAGCAAAGCCGATCCTGGTCAGTACCTAGATAGGTGACCGCTTGGTGTAATCGATAACGACTCAGAATTCGAAATTGGGGAATCAACTTCCAATTCCAGTTAGGGTCGTTATATTCACTTACGCGAAAATACCCTTCGGAAAGATAGAATCTACCTCTTTTCTCACTCCGGCTAAGGGTTAATTAGAAAGGCAATAAAACCACTAAAACGCAAGGGGTTACTGAGTGTTAGAGAATATGAGAAAATACTATCATTAAGGAGAGAGAACAATAAAAGAACAAGAATTAAGAAGATCAAAGTTGAATGGAAAGAAAGATGCCGGAAGAAAGTTAGAAGTATGAGACAAGAAACTTTAAGCATAGAACTTAGGGTTACATCTCGCCACCTCCATTGTAAAATGATGAGACCTTGCCATCAATCTAGTACTGCGTTTAAATTCATAGTCTAGTTACCATAAAGGAAAGTAATATTTGTTTTGAATGATATAAAAATGGAGCAAAATGCGAAAAGGGGGAATAGGGAAAGCCTAGCCACAATTACTGACCCAAGCATACCACAGTGTTCCTTACGCCGAAACAACACATTCTTACCATTTTTTACCACAGCCACCAAAATACCTCACGGTCCCTATGTAGTCGTAACTAGTTCCCATTTGTACAATTTGTCTGGGGGATAAAATAACAAGTTTTGAGGAAAGTTCATCAGAACAAATACCATGAAAGAATTTATAGAATAGAAACAGGGAAGCCACTTTACGGAAGTGGGAAGTGACTGAAGCCAAGATGTCATGTCAGGAACAATAATATTACAGATTCTTTGTATTTTATGATGTTCTTTTACTGTTCTCTCGCTTAATTCCTTCCGTTTTGCCAATATTAAGGAAAATACTTCCGTTCCGATACTATTATTTGTGTAACCTCTGTATTTCGCAATTTAATACTCAATATATATATATACTATATTTTATCACTGTTTCACCATCAATTCTCTCTGAATGCACAACAACTTATAGACAAACTGGATAAATATAATGAAAAGTAAATAAATTTTATCGGTTTACTTAAATACAAACACACACACACACACACACACACACACACACACACACACACACACACATATATATATATATATATATATATATATATATATATATATATATATAAAAAAGAAATATGTTGTTGTGGTTCCAACGAGAGAAAAGTATGTATATTTTAATATATATATATATATATATATATATATATATATATATATATATATCGATATCAATACCCAGAGGCAACAGTCTGTTTCGTGCTAAACGCAATCGTCATGGCCCAACGATTGCGTTTAGCATGAAACAGACTGCCGCCTCTGGCAGTTGACTTTGTTGAAGGCAGTATCTCTTTATTTAGAGAGTCATCTTGAAGGCAGTATCTCTTTATTTAGAGTCATCTTGAAGGCAGTATCTTCCTATTGTATATTAAAGCTCACTCTTTCATGTCTGTTGGCCATATAAGTGTACGACTGATATTTTGTAAATCACCAAGGTTAAATATTTGCCAAACATAAAGTGCTTATCTATGAATGATGACGGTTAAAATTGAAACACGATCACTAGCGTTGAATTTCTCTAGTTTTAAATTTTCTGTTCCTTAATGAATTTGCTTTCACTGAATATTATAATTTAAAGATTTAACAGATTTAAGAATTAATTTTGAAAAAGTAAATAAAAAACGTTACTACTAGTTGAGCCACGACTTTTTTGCCTACTGCTTCCACATCCGTTAAAAGCTTTTTTTAATCAAATTATTTCGAATATAACAAACGCCTGCTTTCTAATGAATCAGTGTTTGTGCTTATCGATGTCTCAGGCATTTTCTTGGTTTCGCTTGAAGAACATCATTTCCGTCTTCTGACTGCAAATACATCAATACTTTTTATTAACAAGAAATATAAAAGCAACACATTCTTATAAAGAAGCCATCGAACCTAGTCACTAGTTCCAGTGTATTTTCTGAAATATATGAAACGCCACGAATCTAATCAATTATTGAGACACAGTCGATAACAGACTGATTATATTGATCTTAATATTGTTCAAACGATATTTGTTTTTTACTATTTGTTCATTAATATGTAGTTACTGTTTTTTTATGTAAAATTAAAAATTCGGTAACTTTATTGACTACGATTTGCCTAGTTTAGTTGAAACCACGCAAAACTAGTTTTGCTTTTACTGTAATTTACATTTAAGTTGAAGGGTAAAGCCCCGAGACAAATAAAAATTGTAAGAATGGCAAAACTAGTCTAACTTACAGAAGGACGACTACCATATACTGGTGGATTTTTGAAGCAATATGCCCCGAAAAATACTCGAAGCGAAGCTATTTTCAGCAGAGAACACAATAGATTAGATTAATTTATCTTCACAAAATTTGAGCAATCTCCTCAAGGTCATTTTGAAAATTAATATCTTTGGAAAGTAATTAAACATTGATTCTTCTCTCGTACAGACACAAAATTACCAATAATAAGAACTAAATAAAGGTCTAGTCTACAAGGATGCAATTATTTAACGGCATACTTCCGTCTTCTACGCACAAAGGTAGCATTATGTTATTCTATCAGAAATATTGTTTTTTTTTTCCTTTATTATAGTATTCTGTCAAATATTTTGAGGTGAATTCGAATGAATATCAACCTCACTGTTCTTTACCCAACATTCCCCTCGATAAATCATTCAACTTTCTTGTATTTGGTAAAATCCTCCGCTGGAATAGAAAATAGAAAGAAAAGCTGAAATATGTACAAGTTTCGAGCAAAAAACTGGTTTATATGTATACCTTCTTGCTTTCAAAATAGCGCAAATGTTCATTTTCATACACACTACCTTATTTCAAATATTTTGAAGGACAATTATTTTTATTTTCAATGTCTTTCATAGAAATTTTCTGTCGATGAATTCTTCGGCCTTCTTTTACTTGGTAAGTTTTGAGAAAAAGTATTACCATTATTTCGGATGCTTTGTAGCGTTTTTATTTTTATTTGTATTATTTTTCATCCGTTTTATTCGAAACGTTCGTCGACCTTCAGATCTGTGCGACATTCAATGTTTTGTAGAAATCGTTGTGTGGCTTCTAATGACAAAACTTAAGAAACAGCCGAATTCTTTTCAAGAATATACAGTAACCTTCTAAACTACGGACAAACTAAGCATCTGAATAGTCAGTCCCTTAGTTTTAATATTTGGTCATGGAAAAAAACATAAATGAACATTAAAAAGGCAAAGGTTTCAAGCGATTTTTTAATATTACCTTTTGTAAATAATACACTGTTATAGTGGAACACACCTATTCTTTAGTTAATAGACTCTCCCACATATAATAAGTAGGAGTAGTAATAGTAACGAGGGGTAGTAGTCGCTCAGTGAGTTGGTCAGAGTCGATGTCGGACGACCGTTAGTCGGATACCACTACTAGATTTCTCTGCATCATTACCTATTATATCAAGTTCCTAACGTTTTGTACGTCGAACCTATTTTAGGACCAACTTAGTGAAATACAAACCTCCACTGTGAAACTACTCTACAACATACACTCGAAGAAAATACAGACCAAGAAATTGTATTGAAGCCAACAATATAAAAAGACATGCCAACATGTATGTTCTCGCCTTTCATTGTACTGATTGCCACAGAAATCACGTAGGGATTTAAAAATCTAGTAATTTCAACATTATTTTTTATTATTCAAAAATAGTTCGATTCAGATGAAAATACAAACTTTGGAATTATATTTCCATTTAATTACGAAAACATGTATTGCATAAATATTCGTCATTTTTGATTTCACACAGATGCACTCCTCCTTAACAATGGTTAATGACTCAGATTGCATCCCTGAAATTGCTGTACAAATGTTATCCTTGAATTATTGAATTGTCTGTAATCTGTATGTGTGAAACTGACCCAAGTAATCTCTTTCGAACTGACAAAATCTCTCTGTACAAAGAGCACCACGTTCATAAGCGAACTATTTTCTCTCGCGTGGTGTGTCTTTTTTATGCCAAGTTGTTCTCGCAAAAACTTTGCATACAACCTCACTACTCTCCCTAACTCTCCTGGCTCCGAGACCGTGTCTTTCTTAAATTAACGTGTCAGAGAGGCTATATTAATTTTTTCCTTTCCTTCATTCGATTTGCACTCCAGGCATATACGTCAAGAAGTCATCTTCTCTTCTACACACTTCCCTGATCACATAAATGACACGGAGATGTCGGTCGCTTTCGTCGAGTGCTTCTACGTAAAGTTGGATGGGTACCACCCGTCTCTTCTGCATATTATGCCCACTTGGTCTCTTTCGTTAGTGGCATCATCATCGTCGTCTTCAGCAACTGTTTCCACTGGCTCCGTAGATGAATAGTTTGGCCCTGCACTGAAAAACAGCATCGAATTTGAGTCGCTTTCAGACAACTTATCCCTACCGTCATCCTCCGACGATGCAGATCTCTGACGCGGGCGGAGGTCTCTGATGTGGCGTGGCGTTCCATTGATGAGAACTGAATGTGGGCTGCAGACCCCTGTCACTGTTCCTTTTTTGAATTGTGTCGAACATCGACCATGTGGGATTTTTACCCATACCGCATGTCCCACTCTGTAGATTCCAGGGTCAGTGGTGGTGCAACATCGCTACCCCTTGTGCGGGCTTGATAGTTATATAAAGTGTTAGCTGGTGCTGACGAAGCTGTTACATCGTCTTTTGGCGTCATGTTATACCAATAATGGAACATCCCGACCGAGCAGCGATACCCTTGATGGTGCTATGGCATCTCTCCACGATGCCATGATGGTTGATAGGCACACCAGAATCAAAGTCGGTTGCCCCATTTCTCTGCAAACCTCGCGGACACTTCCCCACAGAATGCTGCACCATTGTCAATGCGCAGCTCGGCAGGTGGCCTTCTCTGGAGGAATAGCGACTCCAGCTGTCTGATGATGCTGGCAGCGTCCTGATGTGATAACGGTCGTCAGATGGAAAACCGGCTAGGGCCACAGTCTATCAGTCAAGTCAAGTAATGCCGGCCTTCATAATTTGTTATGCCCTGTTCCAATTCTCGCACACATCCAACCGTCCAGCTTTCCAGTGCACTGGCACCGGGTCAGTGGATTAGCACACTTCGCACTCTCTAAACTCCGCCCGAACAGCTGTCTTTGAGATCTCAGGGTGGGTCCGTCTTTGAAAACAAAGACTACGCCGATGAATGATTTGAAAATGGTTTGATTCCTGCTCTTTTATAGATGCGGCGCACACTGGTTCCGTTTCTTTCCAAACCGCACCCAGCCAACGTTGAAGCACCCTGGTGAGCTGATCGGCTCTGTTTGCGTGGAATCTGACGCGCTCTATGTCATTAGTTAATTTGAATTCCCCTACCAGTTCCTTGACTGTGCTGAGCCGAAATCTTATTAACATTTCTCTCACCGCCTTCGTGCGCACTCGAGACTTTCCGGACAACTTATCAGAAACCCACACATACGTTGAGTCAGTCTTCAGGTAAACCACATTCACTCTCCATTGCACTGCCATGTTGATGCCTCTCAAGATCGAGCTCTTCCAGGTTGATATGCTTGTCTAAGCATTCTGATCGCATCCAACAGGCATCCACACGGTAACTTCGTGTCCATCAACGCATCAGTCACCCTGTACCAGATCCTTCTGTGACAATCTGGTAATGATGTCTGTCAACATCCGATTCATTGGTGTTCCCGCACCTCCTCATCCCAGCCAGTCGTCACGGAGTTCGCGCGCCGTTTTATGAATGCACTTGCGACATGGAACCAACCACATAATGGCAAATGTCCAGTCAACTTCTCACACAGGCAGAAGATGCTCCGACGAATGAGCACGTTAGGCAGCGGTGGGAGGTCACTCCCGCGACTCCACTGCAATTTTATCCGCTCCTCCCAGACACGTAATCCCAGCACACAGGAAATTAGCCAGTCATTATCCATACAGGTTCGTAGCTCACGAGTATACTCCTCACTGAGCAGCTTTGGTACTGGATACTCGGCTGTCCGGTTCTTCAAAGAAGGTGGTGTCTGGTCACCAGACCATTTCCAATACACAACCCAAATCCTCATGTGCACTAGGATCGGTAAAGTTGAGGAAAGCTCACAGTCCCATCGCTGGTCACACATATCCCTCCTAACATTTTGATGATGTCAAATACAAGAAGCAGGTCGAAACCAAGCAAATTTTCGTCCACAACCAGAACCTCAACATCGATAGGCGGCCTGTTGCTTATGTCAAGTTGAATAATTCCTACCCCAGAGCACTTGACGATCATTTGTTCAACAGTGAGCACGATGACTTCACTCCTCTTCCAAGACCGACAAAGCGCTCTACTTATGAGCGACCGAGAACAGCAAGGCGAATCTCATGATTCCATTGATGCGTACGCCAATTCCGAGTTGCGCCTCCTTCATATGGGGTTCGGGGAATAGACTGCCGCTGAGGCCTATTCCCCTGGCTTGTTTCCCGGGCAATTGCGGACTACATGGCTTACCGCGTTGCACTTGTAACATCGCGTCCGGGGTGTCCGCCTTTTGGTGTGCGATTCTTTGCAGTCCATTGCAAAATGATTGGGACCTTTGCAGCGATAGCGTGTTATGGAGCCACGTGGATACCTGGTAGGAAGCTTCCTCGCGTCATCCCTTGTTGTTCGTACCGCCGAAACTGCCACTCCCTCCTCCAGTACTTCGTCTTTCAATAATTGCTCGAGCTCGAGTCAACATCTGGTCGATAGACAATTTGTCCATCCGGGTCGAAGCGCGAAGGAGATATTTAACCCGGCCTAGTAAGCCTCGCACGAATGCACATGCCAGGTAATGGTCGCTCATTCCACCGAACAGGACGGAAAGTTTCCGTATTTCCACCAGACAAACATCTACCAATACTCCGGGATGAAGCCGTCGCTCAGCAAATTGTTCATAAGCCAAAAAACAATCTGTAGCAAAAACTGTGTACAGTGCGGATTTTATCTGGCTAAAATCCTCTTTTTCTTCATCTGTCAGCTGCTGGTAGACAGCAAACGCACCACCTATTAGCTTTAAAGGGACTACGTGTTCGGAATGTTTCACCTGGCACATATTACAAACTAATTCAACTTTCTCAATCCATTCGACCACAGATAGTCCAGACGCCGAGCCGTCGAATTCGGGAATAAGATTAAGGTCAAAATTCCCTCTGTCATTTTTGCAGAAATAGATTGTGTGAAACTGACCCAAGTAATCTCTTTCGAACTGACAAAGTCTCTCTGTACAAGCAGCACCACGTTCACGTGCGAACTTACTATTTTCTCTCGCGTGGTGTTTTTTATCCCGATGTGCATACGCCCAACCACTTTTCCCAGCTCCGAGACTGTGTCTTTCTTAAATTAACACGTTGAGCCCTGCGTTCCTGAACAATTTTAACTCTTCTGCCTGAGCTCCTGAGTCAAAATTCGCAAAGAATTGCTATATAATGTTTTACTGTAGTTACAAGTGTTTACCCACCATTCAACCGGTGACTGGGCATTAAGTCACTTTTCTCTACCACCGGTAAAGTAGTGGTCAGGGCTTAAAGAGCTAAGGTGTCAGGACAGCCATATTTCTTTTTCCTTTCCTTCATGCGTTTTTCACGCCAGGCATATACGTTCTTGTTTTGCTACACGTGGTAAGTAATCATCTCTTCTACACTGTACACCCTCCCTAAGGTATCCACCACTAAATAATAAGCAGGGGTGAGGTTAGGAGAATATGGTCACCATAAAATGTTGTGATATCACGAAATTAGATAGATTGATTAAATCTTAAATAAAATCCCACGATTTTGTTTAGTTGTGAATTTTTCCAGGGCTAATTTCAAAACTATATATATAGCCCTGACGAAGCACATAATATGCAGGATAGGAACGCTTGCATCCCGACAATGGTCAACCCCCAATTTTTAAAAATAAAGTCCACAAAAACTTATATTTTATTAACACGCTATACTTGAAAAAAAAATGTGAGGGAGCATTATCTTGCATAAAAACAATGGCCCTTCTGAAGGAAACTCTTTGCCTTTTCATCCACGGTTCAAGATGCTCCTGGGGCCAACTAATGTTTTTCCAATAATACCACCCCAGATCATTATGCCTCCACCGCCTTGTTGGCGTCTCAAACGCTGATGGCGATTCTGTCCGTTCATTACCCAGACTTTGCACCATCTATCTGGCCCATCAAGTGTTGCTCGAGTTTCGTCTGTGAACAAAACTTTAGAGAACTCAATCTTCATATTGTCCTCGGTCCATTTCAATCGATTTTGTATGTGATTTCTCGTCAACGGAGGCTTCGATACAGGTTTTACTGTTGTTGATATTTCCCTCAGATACCGACACCGAGTACTTTTAGACACAGTAGGATCCCAAATGCGACTGAAAAGCTCTTGGCTGGTAAGTCCAGGGTTCTTTGTGGCTCCTCGTTTAAGTAGTGACATGAGACGACGTGAAATAACCCTTGGCTTTCTTTTATCTGCCCTTTTGCGTACTTGTGTAGGGTCGGCGGGGAACTTTTTCACTGTTTGTTGACACCTGCCTAATATTTTAGAAATTTCTATGGTTGATTTACCTTTTGAGAGTTCTGAGATGACAGTTTTCTTTTTAGCAAAAAAAACTGCTTTTATGGCCCATCTTTTTACTAAATTCTTACACTTTTCTAATAATTTGGCACGCTCAAATGACCGTGCTGATAATAAATATGGCGCCAGTTTGTTTACATTGCGCAGATCAGGTCGAAAATTTCAGTGATTGCGCAGGTCAGTGTTGCCAACATTGTGTGAAAATTTTGTGTGAATTGATTGGACAGTGTCTGAAATATTATAAAAAGTTATCTCGATAATAATTTGGCACGCAGTGTATATATATATATATATATATATATATATATATATAGTATTTAGGCAGCAAGCCCTCTTTTATATATGTTTCGTTAAAGACGACTGATAAGGTACTGCGATTAAGCTTTTTACTTAATTTTTCTTGTATTCGTACCCAAGTGTTTTCTTTTTCTGGACACAAAGTGTGTAAAAACTGTCCAAAAGTTCTGCATATGCAAGCGCTTTCGGCTATTTTTTTAGGCATTATCAAGGGAGATTTTTATTATTTTTTTAACTAAAAATGTGGGGTTTTATGTATGTGTTTTTAACTAAATATGTGGATTTTTATGTAAGTTATAGGAATGTCTTATTTTCTGAACACAGTCAGCACATAGTGGCCGTGTTCATAGTTAAAGTTATTGAGTGTTAGCTTTTCCAGATATTACTTTTACTCTTTTTTACATGTGGATGACGCTATTATATTTGTATTTTCTTCTAGTATGTTTTGGGTGGAGTTTGGTAGGATTTCGTCTAGATATGCATGTAGAAGTGTGACCAATGTAATTATTTATGAATCCGCTTTAATCAGGAAAACTGTTACTTAAGTGGCATTTGAACTCGTAAATAATATTGGTTCTTTGTTATTTTGATTTTGCGGGTGTGTTGTTATTTTGGATGATAAGGTTAGCTGTTTTAATTTTTTTGTAATTTAATTTACTTGATCGCGTCTACTGTAGTTGTGTATTTCTTAATGATATTTCTATGACAAAATTCATCCTGCTTATAGTTCACATGTATTTGGCATTTGTAGATGTTAATGTTATTGTTTTTATCTGTATGTTCGTGTTGGTGTAATGTAAGTCGTCTTGATAGGCATGTAGTACTGTAAACTAATATATATATATATATATATATATATATATATATATATATATATATATATATTGATGACGAACATTTTATTGGATTAATATCTGGTGAAGCTGAGAGCCATTCTATTAATTTGGTGTACTTGAAAAGTTTTTGGGGTGAGTTGCTTAATATTCATGTTTGTAGAATTGGAGAGACCATTGTATTACGTGAATATACTCTTTAGTATCATGGTTGCAATCTGTGCTACTCAAAGAACTGTCTTGTCCGAAAACTCATAATAATTCTCTGTATTTATATTGACAATTATCAACTTAGAAAAGAACTATAATTTTCATTCCTACCATACTAACCAAAAATATTATTCCAACTCAATCTCTCTCAATATGTTCGCTTTCTATTTATCTCAATAAGTTCATTATCTATCTCAATATTTTTATGTATCTGTCTTTTTATCCATATGTTCGTTATCTATCTATCTATCTATCTATCTATCTATCTATCTATCTATCTATCTATCTACGATATGTGAGGGTCTTACATTCACGTCTACGTAAGAGTATATAAGACCCTGGCAGGACTAAAAAAAGATACATTTGCCTTTCCCATATTAGAGGAGGGATCAAGTATAAATATTGCTCGAAATCGAATCGCATCCCTCATCTATCTATCTGTCTATCTATATACCTATCTAACATTAAAAAAACACATAAAATCTCTTGTGATCTCAAAATGAGTTATGTCAAAAGTCAAATGCAAAAGTCGACTTTAAAAGATGCCGTCTCTGAACGAATTGAAGAAATTGAATTTCTTTAGAGACGGCATCTGATAGAGAAAAAGGGAAAAATACAGAATACTGCAGAAGTGATTAATTTCATATTCTAATTTCACATTCTAAAATCTATGATACCCACGCTGCAATGACATCTGCACAAGCTTTTCTTAAGTACTAAGGAAAAAACAAATATTAAATAACTAAATAAATAAAAATAAAATTAAAAATATGAATAAATAAAAGTGTCTACACGATTAAATTATTTATTTTAGTTTTCCCCAAGGCATTGTGCTTATTTGATTGGCACGGTAGTTATTTTAGAAATATTTTTCCGCGGCAGTATTATTTTCTTTCACGTGTATTAAACTACAAGTTTATTTGAACCTGTTCATAACTATTCCAGACGGTAGTTTTATTTAGCACAAATTGTATCTCTCTTAGTCTTTCATGTTTATTTATTATTATCAATGTTTACATCAATCATTTTATCTATTTCAGTTACTATATACCTACCTACTTACCTGTCTTTTTTCTATCTCTCGAGTTTTGTGCAGGTGTCTCTCAGTGAAACTATGCCTTTAGATATTTGTAGATATCACTCTATTTAGATTCCAATGCCAATCACGGATATCAATGGGGAAGTAGCAGAGTATGATTAAAAAAATGAGAAAAGTTGTTGCCGACGGATGGCAAACAAGTCGATACCCGATCAGTATCAGCTGTGTCACAGTGGGGAGGGGATATGATGTTGAAAGACCCGAAACCCCTAATGAACCTCGGCTGAAAAAATAACTGATGATGTGTGCCATATCATCCAACAGATGTATTTCACGAAATGGATTGATCGATTTTTCGATCTCTGTTCAACTATTTCCCATATATCCTAAAGTGATCTCATTTCACTTTCAGAGACGTGTCGTGGATAAAATTGAATTGGATTTTATACTTAGTTTAATTTACTGGTTATTACCGAAACCAGTATCAAAAGTTTTGTAAACATAATTTTAAACATTGTATCAAAGACTTCTTTCCCGGGCGTTTTATTTCTCTTTGTGTTTTACGCTATTATTTTCCTTTCATTTTCCCAACAGCAACAATTGCAAAAATTTCTTCCATTTTATTTATTTGCTCTTTGATACAATCATTTACCAAATCATTCATCTGAGAACTGAGGTAAATGATTTTTCTTAGGTAGTTATTGAGATTATTGGACTAATGTTGGTGAGTAGCAGGTATTAACATAATCTTTGGCATTTCAGTTAAAGATTTTCTTAATCTGTGTATCAGTTTACTTTTCAATAATGCTTCACTCCCCTTTTTGTCTTAATAAATGCTCACCCGTACAAAGCCCAAGAGCCACTCAATGTAGGACGTAAGAGGAAGAATTAAGCGCAGATTATGAGGATATATATATATATATATATATATATATATATATATATATATATATATATATATATATATATATATATATATATATATATATATATAGATAACGGTTCACCTTAGACTTGAAGATGTTAAGATTTTGATGATCAGCCAAGCCTTCTCTCAGGTGTCTGTTACACAAAGTAGCAAACTCGAATAATCATTGTGGTTTAATGTCAAACTTGTAATTTTTATTTTAAAAAATTTTGAATTTTTACCAAATTCGTTCTTTGACATCAGAATAATGATGACAATCGCATGAAAAGATATTCAACTATATGTGTTTGCGCCCACATAAAGTCTAAATTATGTTAGACTTTATTGTGCAAGTTAATTTTTTCAGAATAAATTATTAATGACAAATGTTGATACAAATCTATATTTATATGGACAATGCATTTTTTTTCAGGTTGTAATATTTCTGCTTAAATTTTTTTCTGCGTCTGTCTCGTACGCGTCCGTCTCGTACACGTGTGTACGTGAAGACAGCCAGATAAATGTTTAAAGCAATTAAAACTCTGAAGACAAAGTCCGGTTCATCAGCCAGTTTATTAAATACCAAAAGGCAACACTAGAAAAAAGTACAAACTTGAGACTGGTTGAGTCTGAATAATAAATAAATAAAAGGATAATAATTAATATGACAAAGGCAAACGTAGCAGTAAGACTGTGAGTCTAAATATGTAAAAGTGTTAACAAATTGTTAGCTTACGTGAATATATATGAAGTTTTCTTTGATAACATTCCCAAAAGGAGGAAAATTACACGAGGTTACAGTTTAGGAACAGTGTGTAAACAGTGGACACGTGGTGATAAGGATTCTACAATGAGTAAAATATATCTATAAAATATGGCTGTTTTTCAAGAACTCTCAGGTGTCCTAAATCTCAGTTCATTATGTGAAGAAGCGAAATAATTGGCTCTTGCAGTCTACGAGCAACGTACTTAATAACAGTAAAGGACCATTGGTGAAAACGGACACCTGCCAGAATTTGCACGGTAGGGAGGGCGAAAAACGAATCTCTATCTGCTTTTTCCCGTACTAAAGGTAGACTGAAAGATCTCTCTCTCTCTCTCTCTCTCTCTCTCTGATCCTTCCAGTAAAGTGAAATATCCAAAAGCAGACCTTCCCCAACTAAACCGTTCAAATACAAATTGATTTCATCAGTTTATCAGAGTGTATGGTCGGAGTTAAAAATAGACAAATAACAACTTTACCTGTTCAGCAAAAACAAACAGTTGATTTTATTTTCTAACTTGCAGATGATTAAGCATGATTAACGTGAATATTATTTGAAACCGTATCGAGAATTGAGAGAAGATAAGAGGCGGGTTGGATAAATAATTAGTTTTAGGGCAAGAAGTTAAATCAAACCATGCCATGACCGATTAAATAAACAAGAAGTACTCGAAAGTGGAGAGATGGCTTCACGGTGACTATCATTTTTCGGAGTAATATGCATCACCCTGTTCTAGAATATATTGTCCACATTTGAAATCTCTAGGACGCATAATGAGGAAAACGGGTTTGGTGAATTTAATACTCAGAGTGCATATTGCCAGCAACAGAGGCAGAATAAACCTGTTTAATAGGATTTTGTCACTCGAAGTTAGAGTAGGGAGAAATAAAGGAAGTAAAGAGTCAAACGAGGCTTACAGCCACAAGGATGATACATTTGTTGAGAGCCGTGATGACCAATTTTGTAAGGAGATTGGGCGCATAAAAGATGAATAAACCGGAAGTTAGCCTTCAAGTCTCAACAATTTCCTGCGCGTTATCTTAATAGAAAACAACAGCAGAAATCCTTTCAGAGACTATAAACAGAAACGATCATCATGAAAATGTTATTTAAATTAATGTCCTTTGAGAATTATTTGACTAATAAAAGAAAATACTGCATGCAATAAATGATCGAGCAGCAAGCAAATCGAATATTTTATGGGTATATTCTACTTTGAAAGAAGTGATATGCAAATGATATTCCACTGCGCCAGAGAAATTTGAAACCAAGAAAGGAGACAATATAAAAAGTAAAAAGTAATAATATCATAAAAAAAAGAAAGAAAAGAATGAACAGCAACCGAAGAAGAAGGAAATGAAGAATAACAATATAAGAACTGAGAAAGGAAGCAATGACAGTATAAGTACAGATAAAGAAAGCGTTGACAATGTAAGAACCGCGAAAGGAAGCGATGACCATATAAAAACCGAGAAAGTGAAGCTATAACAATATATAAACCGAGAATGGAAGCGATGACAATTTCAGAATCGAGAAAGGATGAGATGACCATTTAAGAATCAAGAAATGATTCAAGATGAAAATATAAAAACTGAGAAAGGAAGCGATGACAGTATAACAACCGAGAAATTAAGTGATGACAATATAAGGACTGAGAAGTGAAGCGATGACAATATCAGAATCAAGAAAGGAAGCGATGACAGTATAAGCAAAGAAAAGGGAAGCGATGTCAATATAAGAACCTAGAATTGAAGTGATGTCAATATAAGAACCAAGAATGGAAGCGATGACAGTATAAGAACCGAGAAATAAGCGATGGCAATATAAGAAGCGACAAAGAATTGCTGACGGTATAAGAAAAGAGCAGGGAAGCGATGACAATATAAGAACCGAGAAATGAAGCTGTGGCAATATAAGAACTGATAAATGATCGATGACTATAAGAACAGGAAAGTTAAGCCATGACAATATAAGAACCGAGAAAGGAAGCGAAGACAATATAAGAATCGAGGAAGGAAATCATGGCAATATACAATTCACTAAATGAATCAGTCGCAAAATATGAAATAGTATAACATGTATGACCCCATAATAAAAATAGTAATGTACCAATCAAGTATGAAATAGTTACCGAAATAAAACCCATCAAAAGAATCAATATCACTATCTAAATGTAGAAGAAAATTAGTGGCAATATGAAAAAAATATAACGACAAACATAGCATTAATTTTAAAAATAAAATCTGGAAATGAAATATTATTATTAATAATAATCGCTATAATACGAAGTGATTTTCTATGTAAAATTTCGGTGATTTTAATTTTTTGGTGTTTTTTACAAAAATGACTAGAGCAAAATATCTTGAAGTAATTTCTGACCTTAGTCCTGTGCTTGGGACTCGGACGGAAATGTGTATACAACAGAAATCTAACGAAATAATATTAAACAAACAGAAAATTTCCGTTAAAAAAGGAATGAGTCAATTATTAGATAAAACAACAAGAAAATAAGATATAATAACAAACATAAACACCAAGAATGTACGAAACAATAATATAAAAATGAACCCATAACGAAATACTATAAAATAAATAATAGCAATAAAAACCCACCAAAAATGGCAATAGTAATCTAATGGAGAAATAACAAATATTCTAAATGGTAATATTAACGCTGTAATAATCAAGACTATTTATAACAAAATAAATATAAACAGAATCCAGTAACTATTGAAAAACCAAGGAAAGAAATAGTAACAATATAAAATCTCATAAGCGAAAGAATATGAAAGCCAAATAAATAAACAATGATAATATAGAAACCACGAAATGGCACAATAAAAACATAAAAAAATTAGAAATGTAAATAAAAAGGAAAAAATTCTAACAATAAAAATGAAGAAAGAAGGAAACATCAATAACGAAATGGAAACAAAGAAAAAAATTCTATTTGTGCAGATTTTCTGCAAAAGTTAGTAAATATGGTATAAATCTGAATTTGAAGATGGTGATACTACACATTAAAATTGGAATTCACACTTCTGTCATGGTTGACAATCGTTGTAGCAGCTTTTTCTGTTACTTTTACTTAGACCAGTTATTTATGAGAATGTGATTTGCATAATTGCACAATTAATCCTTCCCCACGTCATCCACCATCGTGCTATACCAGCAAGTGATTATTGTCATATTCAATGATGGGACAGATTGGGCAAAGAGATGTGGATTCAGAGCTTCCCTAAGGGCAGATGATACTAATAAGACAACTAACAAAAATAATTACACTCCTCAAAATTGAGTTTTGAATTCTTTTAGTGATTAACTAGGATTGCGGCTGTTGTAATTAAATTCCAAATCTACTTACAATTGTACGAAAGGAAAACGACTTTTCAATCGAATTCGGTTCTATGAGACATCATAAAATTTGGTTATTAATATTTTATATCTAAAAAAGTTATATTACGAGAGCATTTTCGACTATTTTTTATAAATGTTACGGATATTGTGTTTTGATGAATGTATCGATTTTATCAGTATTGTTTTTCTTATTGTATCAGCAACAGATTCGTTAGGAAATTAAATACGTTGAATGAGTAAAACATCTAGACATATGAATGTTAATATTTAAATTTAAAGCAAAGAGTGTGCGTATTTTTACATTACGACGTTTAGTGCAGCAAACATTTGCAGTATCCAATACTATTTCAACGATATACTTTTAATTTTCCCTCCTTTGATATGGTATTAGTCTGAAGAAGTTCCTTCTTGAAACGAAACATTTCACTAAGAAGTTTCGTTTCGATATTGTCCACGGGTCTCGTCGTCTGAGGGACTTTATCAAGGCAAATATAAAGATTTATTTTGTTTCATGTGTTTATATATAAGAGCAATGATGCCATTAGTTTAACAAGGCTTCTAAATTTGAGAACATTCATAAATATTGATCAGGTGGTTGAAAAACCAGTCAAAACATGTGGAGGACAAAAAGTGTCATAATTCAAAGTCTTGCGAGACAAAGCGAGTAATATACAAGAAATATATATATTTTTAATGAATGAATATTGTTTAAATTGTGATCAGATTGTTACGGTTTTGGATAGACGTATATGCTGTACATCTTCAGAAACATGAGGTGATGAATTTAACCGTTTTCTTTTGATTTTATAACATTTTATGTTCTTTGGCTTTGGAAAGTAGTAATTCTTTCAGGAAAGGTGAGATTGGAAAGAAACCGCGGCGTAGATTTACATTTTGATAAGATTCGATAGCGACACTCTCGAGAACTTTTCTTCTGATTACTTTCTCATTTTTAGGCCAACATTGTGGTCGAATATATTTCTGTGTATGACTAGTGCATTTGTTATGTATAAAGTCTCTTTTGTGTTTTTTTTTTTTTCTAAATTTCTGCTTATTTCCCCAATGTATTGTGAGGAACATTTTGGCAATTTATTTTGAATATGTCTGCTTCTAAATTATTGTTATGACTGTTTTGGGTTCTGATCATATCCGTAATGATTTTGGGAGTGGTTGTAACTATTTTTGATGTTGTTTAGATGGGATAAATTGTTTGAATTGTGAATGTTATGAAGTTGGAAGTTATTGTTATGTATCTGCTTTTGTCTTGTTTATTGCTGTGGATAATGTTGCATTAAGAATCGGCAGCGCAATACCTATCCAAAGAAGAAACACGTAGAAAACCTATTCAAAAACTTCAAATATGCTTATCACTTCGTCCACAATGCAAAGAAAAAGGCATACAAAATACACGACAGCAACAAAAATAACAAAATTCTCCTCAGTGTCTATTTTTATATTTACATACGCTCTATCTCTGATATTGAGCACTTTGACCAATATATAGCATACCATAAAACTATATTTTTATCATCGCTCCCGCTCACTCTCTCTCTCTATATATATATATATATATATATATATATATATATATATAGAGAGAGAGAGAGAGAGAGAGAGAGACGGAGAGACACAGAGAGAGAGAGAGAGAGAGAGAGAGAGAGGGAGGGGGGTGAGAGAGATATAAAAGTGGAAAAAAACTTTTAAAATATGCGTTTCGCCGACGTCATGTGTGTTTGCCCGAACCTAAAACCTATGATGTATTGTGTTGTCCGGAAAGCTCATGCCGATTTTTAGTCATCCATGTTCTAACATGTTAGAACAAGTCAAATTTATCGACAGATATAATATCCTTATCTTTCCGATTCGAGCTCACTTCAAAGAATCTCTTGAGAAAGAAAATTTAAAATTACTTAATTCGTGTCAATTTTGCATCCCCATGAAAATAGAAGATTTCAAGGAGCATCGTAGACACTTGATGCCTTTTTTTTTACCGTAAAGACAAAAATGTCTTGCCATCAACAAAAAAGGTATGTGCTGCGTACGCTGAAGGCGCTTTAGCTGACAGAACTGTACGGAAGTGGGTCGCTAAGTTTAGAGTTGTTGATTGTAACCTTATTGATGAAGAACGCTCAGGCAGACCCCCAACCCCCACACACTACAGATGACGACCAAATCAAGACATTGAGAATAACCCGCATTACACAACTCAGGAATTGGCAGAAACACTAAATTTATCAACAATTCACCATCCATGAGCACAGAGTGAAGCTTGGATACTCAAATCGCTACGATGTTTGGGTACCACATGATCTGAGTGAAAAGAATCTTTTGGGTCGCATTTCATCGGTGATTTACTGCATAAACGCAATGAAAATGCACCTTTTTTAAGCAAATTGTGAAAGGGTGATAAGAAATGGATCGTTTACAACAAAGTTCAGCCAAACGACATTAGCCAACTTCAGCAAACTCAAAATCAGGTCTTCATCCTAAGAAACTCATGCTGTGTATCTGATAGGATTGGAAAGAAATTCTGTATTATGAGCTTCTGCCAATGTAATCAGTCAATTGATTCTAAAAAGTACTGTTCACAATAGGTTGAAATTAAAGGCAGCAATTCAAGAAAAAAATGCTCAGAAAAGACGAACAGAAGAGGTGTTTTCCATTAGGATAGTGCCAGACATCATGCTTCATTGGCGACACGGCTGGGATGTGTTACCCTCGAATTTTCATTTATTCAGGTCTTTGCAAAATAATCTCGATGGTAAAAATTTTAATTCTTTGGATGACATTAAAAACACCTTAATGAGTTCTTCGCCGAGAAACTACCAGGTAGATGGAATCTTTAAGTTGAAAGAAAAATGGAGAAAGGTTGCGAAACACAATGTTTCATATTTAGGTGAATAAATATTTAATGGCATAATTTTGTTTTGTGTTTTAATTTCCCTTAAAATTCGGCATGGACTTTCCGGATAACGCAATATATGTCGTTCTTCAAATGATTGGTGATCTAACGAAGATTTGGACAAATACACCAGAAAAAACGGAATCTAATTCAGGTCTCAACATAAAACTAAAAGTGAAACTATTGAAAAAGAATAATTTCTACCTGAATTTCTGGGATAGGTTATTATTTACATACCGACTATTGTCTTCATGTGTGTTGTTCTTATCACTGCGGTTCGGCCGTTATGCTCTCCGGGCTTTATCAGGCGTATTGGCAACCTGCAGAGAATTTCGCACTGAAATCTTTATTTAATCTACAGGGATATGCAGATGTAGATTAAATAAAAGGTTCAGTTCAAAATTGCCTGAAGGTTACTCGGATCGACAACAACCTGATGAAGGCACAGCGGCCGAAACATTGTGATAAAAAGAAACAAAAGTAAACACTATAGACCGTGTATGGAAATTAAAAAATAATAATAATGAAAAGTTGAAAATAATGGAAAAATTCACAGAGATTTTCCACTTTGCTTCTGTTGGTAAGCGTGCAACATTGTGCAATGCCAACAAGCAATTGTTGAGATGAACTTTGCATTAACAAGATGAAGATTGTCGATCCGCCTGGTGAGAAGATACACTTGTCGCTAGGCAACAACCCTTCAGAATTCCATTGGTTTCCACTTTTTCGGCAGATGTCATCAACAATTAGTGCTATGTTCACTCTTGTCGTCATTTAGCCATTTTAGATTCTCGTCTTTAAACCATTTAAAAGAAGCCGGACATATCTCAGTTAATGTATTCAAACGGACCAAGATTATCCTTTCAAGTTTTCTTTCCGGCTATATTCTATCTTGATTAAAGCCGATGGTTGAAAATTGAACCACAGGTCAAAATAAAGACTACTAACCTTAGGTTACAATTTCACCGGGTGACGAGACATTATTTTTCAT
Organism: Acanthosepion pharaonis; assembly: GCA_903632075.3. Lineage (NCBI taxonomy): Eukaryota > Metazoa > Mollusca > Cephalopoda > Sepiida > Sepiidae > Acanthosepion > Acanthosepion pharaonis. Next base: position 761,217 of record CAHIKZ030004736.1, on the reverse strand, counting down.
TATTTAGGAAAAGTGGTTATCAGCGCGGAAAGTATAATCAGCGAACCGTGTTCAAATTCCTGGTTAATCTGTTGCATACCCTTTCGAACTAATGCATCCCTCTCGACCCTTGGGTGGCAATCAGTCTAAGAAATGGAAAACTCTAAATTCCAAACAGTGGAGAAGTCAATGGGAAACCACTCTACTATATTTCCCTAAAACGCAAAATATTTCACAAATACCAAAGAAAAGTATCCTTCCGAATTGGTTGAAGGGACAAAACATCAAATTTTGGCAAATTTCAACTTAGAACCAAACGAAAAAACAGTGTGTCAAAGGAGATTTTTTTTCTCTTGACTCTATTATTACCGTATACGCACTCGGTAATTTTATTATTTAAAAAAAAATTATTGTGTTTTACGGCTTATCAACCTTTTGTAGGTTATTTAAAAAGCCAGCAAATATTTTTTAGATTCTAAGAATTTTTTGAGATAATAATGACTTACCTGATATTAGTCTTAATAATTAACCCAAAGTTAGCGGTGAAAAGGGGGGGGTTATAGCTTTTGCCAAGGGTATTTGATTGTAAGTGTATATAACGAAGCCGACTGGAATTGAAACACGATTCTGATTTCCACTTCCATGACGCTATCCATTAATTCGCTTGTACATCTAAGCTTATTATTCCTGAGCAGTTACCCTTCTAGGTACTGACAAAGCTCAACTTTGCTTAACTTTGGTGATCGTGAAGTGTTTCAACGTGAAATGGTCGTAAGCTCTATTATTTAAAAATCTATATAAAATATAAGAGTTCTGAAATTATTTTTCTAAAAATAAAACTAAGTCACTTTTTAGTTCAAACTTTATGCTTTCTCTCCTCTGACTGTAAATGTTAATTATTTAAGATTAACCTTTATTGACTATAGGACAAGATATTGTAATATTTATTTATCTGAGTGATATTTCTAAACTTTAACGTCTTTCCGCGTGTCAGTTGACAATTGATTAATGAACTGCTAAGAGATCCGCAAAGATACATGAACAAAAGCTTTTTTATTTTAATAATTTTATATATCGCGAACAATTTTAGGAAAATCTATGACAAAGTGGAAAAAGTTTTTGGGAGACGCGTTTCGTCCTTTATGATTTCATCGGACTAAAGTGATACTTACATTGATGCGACTATCCATGCACACGAAGGAGAAGGACGCTGAAATTTTAAATTTAAATTGTTTTTTCTTATGTATGTTTTGGGTATATTGTCTAGCCTATTTCCTTTAGTTTCTTTTTTTTTTACTATTATGTATTTATCACTTTTTCTTATTAAATATCTCACATTGTGATAATAAAAGATTTGGCATGAAATACTGTAAGAATCTAGACATGAATTTACTGTGGATGATCTACCGAATAAAGCACATTTTCGTCTTAGTAAATTTTTTTAATTAAGTAGCATTGTTTTAAATCAAAATTATGGTCAGACTCATTAACAGGGACTAATTAACGCATTTACTATGTTTGTTTAGTAAAAGATTCCTTTTGTGTCCATATAATCCTTTATCTAAATTCCCTGATGTTTCTCCTATGCATTTCTCGTGGCAATTATTACAGGTAATAGAGAAAATTCCCCCTTTAACATTAGATTAGATTTCATTAAAACCATGCTCGCAATACAATGCTACTTCCGACGTGAAACACATTTGTTTACCTTCCATGTTACGTCACTGATATTGGTCGCTAAGAGCGTGTTGTGTTTTGTTTAACGATCAAAAGCAAACGCTTTTAAGTCAACGTTGAAAATCCGACTTGCAGTTGCATGAAAATCACAGAGACTACACAAAAACAACACCATACCTGGTGGTGGCGTCATGGGTGGTAGTACCGTTTTAGCACTGAAATTCTGTTACATCCTCTGGTTGGCGGCTGACGAGGGCAGTGTATTGCACGTGCTTTCAAACGTTGTATGTAGAAAAAATATGAAAATGTCAGAAAAGTAGCATATTCCATACGGCTAGTGGACCAGAAGAAATACCAAGGCTTGCCTATTCCGGTTATGTCAATTGGTCAATTGCCTATTCCGGTTATGTCAATTGGTCAATTGCCTATTCCGGTTATGTCAATTGGTCAATTGCCTATTCCGGTTATGTCAATTGGTCAATCTGTATATCACCACAGAGTATGATTTGTTTTTCTCACTGAAACCAAACATCGGCTCTGATATATATTTTTCACTCCGTCATTCCTCGTAACGGCCCATCATTTATTTGATGCAATTACAAGAGGCAAGGCACGTGCTTACTAACTTATCAACTAACGGAACAAGCAGATTTACAACATTATAGTTGGCGATAGTAAAGACCAGAGATCGACTGAATTTGAAACACTTGAGATAAGTTAGAAGATGTCTTTGTTGTGCGCGAGGGGGAGAAGGAAAATCCATTGTTATAACTTCAAATACATTTTTTTTTCTTTTTTCTTTTTTTAAGCTGGGAGAGCTTGACATGTGCTTATTGTTTGAATGTAAAAGTCGATACTTCACGGTGTATGTTTTGACTAGTGGGAAATAGATGAAATTTAGAATTTAGTATTTACTTTTTGGAGATTTTAGGGAAATCTGTTCCATGAAGAAAGATGAAAGAAGAGTACATGTGTTCCCTCTCGGTATTATATTTTGAGTTCTCCGCCCGACACGTGTCTAAGTCGATCTGATAAGACGATCTACCGGAAACGTTTTTTTTTATTTACCTCTAACTTAACGAGCAGAAAAACCTGTCAGGCTTAAAGAAATCATTTATGTCTTCACTTCCGCGATTAGAAATTCTCTTTGACATGATCATCTGGGAAAATTGTTACTGCTGAAGGCATCCTTTCCTGTTTGGATATCAAGTTCAAAAGTCAAACCTTTTTAAATATTTTCTTCGTGTTTCGCTGGAAACAAACGGTCAAAAATTCTTCAACGGGATGGGCAACAAGTTAAAAGATGTATATTTAGACAGACCCCGACGGGAAAATAATTGCCATTTTTTGCCTGTTTCAGAAAATAAAAAGATTAATTGGTCCTCACAGAAACGGTTTTTCTTTCTTTGTTTTTTACTGTTCGAAAACAATAGAAGAAAAAATATAATCGAAATTAACCCACTAACCATATCTCAGTAGCTAATAGACTTATACTTTTTCTCGTTTTTATTAATACTACTAATATTCTGTATTAGTAGTAGTATTATTCTTATTACTCTATAAATACAGATAATATTTCCCTTACTTGCATCTCCCTATTTTTATTACTATTGTAATACTAGTTTACTTATTAGCATTATTATTTATTTATTAATATTATTATGATTACATGCATTTGATTTTTAACAAATGACATAGGCAAATTGGAGGATGCGATTTTTTGTTCTTTCCTTTTAACTAAACAGATAGCAGCTATTAAGAAAAACCTAAACGGACAAAGCTCTTCGCAAGAAATACGTGGACAATTTTCTTTACTGTCACACACACACACACACACACACACACACACACACACACACACACATATATATATATATATATATGGAACTTTATTTTTTTAAATTTTTCCATCTTTTAGAATATTCTAAATTTTGATTTAAAAAACCTTGTTTAATAAAAAATAAAAATAAAAATAATTGTACTCGATGTAAAATAAAATGTTTTTTTTAAAAGTATATATTAATTTATTAATAAAATAAAAACTTGAGAGGTTTTTCTACCGATGGAAAAAATGTATATCTATTAAAAACAAATATATTTAGTTTCATTATTTTGTATATATGTATGTGTGTTTCATGTGTTATTTCTTATGTTTAATTTTAAAAAGTTTTTAAAAATGTTTAAATGTTTTAAAAATATTTTAACATTAGTTAAAGCAACATATTTCTTTACTCACAAAATTGTATATTTGGACCAATCTTCAAATTCTCGAGGCCATCTATATAAAAATCGACCAACTAACATTCAAAAAATTTTATTTGAAAATATACCAACAACATTACATTAACATTTAATGCCATTTTACATTTCTACCAATTTCTGGTCACCTTTCCTTGCAAAAACTGTCATAACTGGAACGGATAAATTTAAAAAGTAAAAAATAACTATAACAGAGCACGTTCGCGCGTGTTTTTCACAATCACCATCACAACAGAATGCAGATTTTATCGGAGTTACAATCAGTTTGTCTTTGTAATTTACCCTGAGGATAATCTTAGAAAAGATAGAAAGTAATTGATGCCTTCCCTGATTCATTTTATCTAAACATCAAGAAACTGATTAGCAATCTAGAAAGGATTTATAAAAAATATGTAGACATAATACTGTATATACCTATAATATATATCTATATTATTCAATGAATCATAAACTTGATAAGTCCTGGGACGAAACCGGTTGTTTTTATTTTAGCTTTTGCTTTCAAAAATGCCTTATAAATATTGTCTTTTCTATCTATTATATATATATATATATATATATATATATATATATATATATATATATATATATTAAACATGATGGCGTACACACTGTCCTTAGTCATGTTCTCCTCTATGGTGGGGTCTTACACTTAAGAGGTATCTGCGAAGTGTTGAACCACTGTTGAAGGTTGCTCTTATGTTATATGGACCACAGATCATTTGTATTTTATCCGAAAATCACTTCACATGGGGTAGGCAGACTGAAGCTGTTTTCTAAGTGCTGTCATCCTCTTGTACCCTTCTATCTCAGTTTGTTGGAGCTGCTGCCATGTACCCTTAAGGTAAGACTACAAGAACATCGTAAAGAGTTAACACTAGGGGAAATAGAAAAATCAGGCGTAGCTGACCACATATGGAGGGAAAAATGAGACCACCGTCCCCTGTGGGATGAGGTTGACACAATAGACAGAGAGCATCAGTGGAAAATAGGAAAACTTAAAGAATCAGCATATATGCTAAGTTACAAAAATCACCTGGGTCGACCAAGCATAGGAATGAATACAATATGATAACCAGTAATAAGGAGTGCGAAAGAAATGCAATGAATAACAATAAATATTGCAGTATAAGTTCTGGTAAAAAATGCAATAATAATAACAGAAAAATTGCAATATGAGCACTGGTAAAAATGGTTGCTGAGACATTAGGTTTATAAGTTCCAAAAATTCATACACAGCTGTCTTCAAGGGCTCATGGTCCAGTGGATAAAGACGTTGGTTAGGTCCAGTGACTAGACCAAAATAGTTGTAAGTTCATGTGGTGAACCAAAAACTTGGAGAGTTGAGTTCAAGGGAAATAACTGAGACATCCGGAAGAAGCATGGCACGTGGAATTAAAACAATCTAGCCCGGTGGACAAAATAAAGAGTTCGGTTCGAAATTCCAATCATCTGAAGAAGGTCGGAGCGTACAACGGCCGAAACGTTGTGAATATTGCAATGAAGATAAGAATAACAGTCTGGATAATGTAAATAATGCATTTCTACATCTGTTTATAAATACTTGTTGAATGCAAAATAACATCCTCACATTTGCCTTCGTAAAATCCCTCAGAGGTCGAAACGCGTCGGGGAGGATAAGTTTTCGTTCCGTCTTATTCATATCTATCTATCTATATATCTATCTGAATTTAAATCACAATCCGGGGCGAGTTGTGTTAACGGTCAAAACGGCGAAACTTCTACGCACCCTGGTTCAAACAAACCTCCGCACTCTACCAATTCGCTCCCCAACCGTCTGTGCGATCCACTGTTACTATTTCCAATCACACATGCAAATGACCGATAGTATTTAAAAGAGTAGCTTCACGCATGCGTAGAGGTACAATTGCAGATGGCAATCGTGACATCGTCGCTCCCTCGCAACGTCGGCTATGTTTGATTTACACGCCAAACAGGTACGTGCCCGCTTCGCCCGGCGAAGTTAGTGTATTCTCTCGCTACACTCCTCCTTGATATCACATCACTATCACTGTTACATAAATGGCAGGAGACGGTGACCGCCTTCGCCGAGTACTTCTTTCTGGGTGGGGAGAGACTCTTCTGCATGCATTTCTCCCGTTTCTGTGCCCATATGATTTCCCTCGTTCCCAGTCTTCTCACTCTTATCGTCATCATTATCTGATGACTCTGTTACGGTCGTTCTGTGTCTGTAGGCGGATTGCCCGATCCCGTTGAAAGAGGCAGCAAAGTCACTCTTAGACGTCTACTACCTTCATCTTCCTCCGGGACCTCGATCCATAACAAGAGCAATGATCTTTCACATGGTGTAGTGCACCATGAATTGGTACTGTTTGAGAGCTGACTTTTTATCGACTGGTCCCTTGCCGAATCTAGTAGTTCATCATCTCTTCTGGGTTTTAACCCAGACAAGGTCTCCATCTACACTTTCAATAAGTGATGGTGCCACATCTATTCCTTTTTACTGGCTGCTCGTACCGGTAGATTCAGTTTGCTGGTGCAGTTGATGGTGTTGCGTCATCCTTAGGTGTCACGTTGCACTCGTACGCAGCCCACTCCCCATTCATCTGCAATGGTCTGAAATTCTTTTGCCAAGAAAGGATGGAACATTGTTGATTAATATTTCGACCGGTAGGCTGGGTTCATAAAAACAGATCTTAGTTGCTGTATAATGGTCGATGCACCATAAGGTTAGGCCACAAACTGCCAATGTTAAGTGACTGCCATCGTAATGCGTTACGTCCATACCCTAACCAGTACCAGTTGCTCTCCATGCTAAACTTTCCTTTTTCACCAATAGACTGGAGCTGGGTCCACCGTCTGACACTTTTCATAAGCTCTGCCAGACTGATTTGATGATCGCCTTCGTATTTGATGGACGCACTTTTCGTAGGTGGTGCGCCGAACGCCAAGATGTCCACTTTGTCGATGTATGGCACGGATCTGCTCCGGTGTTAATTGGTCTGTCAAGTGAGCGCATGCATGCAACAGTGTAAGGTTTGGATCCTTGTTTCATCATATCAAGCCACCTAAAGAGATGGCTTGATATGATGAAACAAGATCAAACTCAGTCAGCTTATCTGTCAGATTCTGCTTTGATACATTCAGCCTAACGTCAACCACTAAGCTGTATTCATCGACTAGTTGCTTTACGATCGCCAATCTTCTCCGCACCAACATCTCACTTGCTGCTTTGGTCCTGATACGCGCCTTCGGAACTGACGCCTTTGTTGCATGGCAACAGTTCGTTGGGAGGCGACTTCGCCCCGGAAAAACGGTTGACATCTTCCTAGCAGATTTACGCAAAATCTCAGAGTCGTTTGGCGACATGAATGAGCAGATATTGGGTTGCGTTTTTTTTTTTTTTTTTTAAACAGGATTACCAGAGGATGTCGGTTGGCTTTTTGCGGGCGTCTTCTCGGATTGACGAATTACCGACTGACCATCTGTTGGCCGATCTCAGAACCTCCTCAAGGAAACATCATCTAGCACGATGGAAGCAATGCGGATCCTACCTCGGTTGGCAACAGGTGTGAAGGCCCCATATACTATAGATATGATGGTCCCAATCATTTTTCTAGGGTGTGCTGGAGTCCTAAGTGATAAAAGGGGAGCGCGTATCAACGATCACTTGGAACCCTGCGGTGCTATCGGGGTCAAGGTATTGTCGCTACTCTTTCCCTCCTCCCGTCAGACAATGAATTCAGCATTGCCTGTAATGGCGTCCAGGTTAGGGTGTGTCGTCTTCAGCACTGATCTGCACGGGATGTTCCCGGTCAATAATTAGTGCGAATCACCGTCGGGTGTGGAGAAATCAACGCGTGGACGTCGTGACCATCAACGGCACATGCCTAGGATGTCACGGTGTAGGAACTGTCACCATTCATAGAGAGTGATGGAGCGATGAGTCAACGGTCAAAAGCATAGATCGCACAACGAATCACAGGTCGCACGACAAATAAACAGGGTTCAACTCTCGCAGCGAAACTTGTACGCACTCTGGTCCAAACAAAAGCTCCATACACTACGAATTCGCTCCCTATCTGACAGTGAGATCCACTATTTCTTAATATTTCCAATGACGCATTCAGTGATCGATAGTATTTTAAAAAGTAGCGTCACACATGTGTAGTGGGACGATTGCAAATGACTGCTCCTTGTGACATCTTGCTCCCTCGCGACGTCAGCCATGTTCGTGCGGCGAAGTAAGTGTATTCTGTCGCTACACTATCTAATTGTAGAAACTGTTTGCCTTCAAAAGCATTAATCTTCTATGTATAGCCTATTTTTTCTGTTGTTATTTTTATTTATTTTTTTGTAGTGGCTGGTAATACAGTAATACATCTATTTCAAGATTGTCAAGCAGAATTTAATTTAGTCAAGGATTTATGCAAGAGGTTAATATCTTTCGCATCACAAAAATATTCCGTTGCTTAGAGAGAGAGAGAGAGAGAGAGAAAAGAGAGAGAGAGAGAGAGCTCCTAAAAAGATGCCCTACAAGTTCTCAATATTCTTATTGTAAAAATTCTATAATGATAACAAATAGAACAAGACTTTTTTTTTAAAATGCTGATCGCTTTATTTGGCTTCAATCGCCCAACCGTCTGTGCGATCCACTGTTACTATTTCCAATCACACATGCAAATGACCGATAGTATTTAAAAGAGTTGCTTCACGCATGCGTAGAGGTACACCGCAGATGGCAATCGTGACATCGTCGCTCCCTCGCAACGTCGGCTATGTTTGATTTACACGCCAAACAGGTACGTGCCCGCTTCGCCCGGCGAAGTTAGTGTATTCTCTCGCTACACTCCTCCTTGATATCACATCACTATCACTGTTACATAAATGGCAGGGAGACGGTGACTGCCTTCGCCGAGTACTTCTTTCTAGGTGGGGAGAGGACTCTTCTGCATGCATTTCTCCCGTTTCTGTGCCCATATGATTTCCCTCGTTCCCAGTCTTCTCACTCTTATCGTCATCATTATCTGATGACTCTGTTACGGTCGTTTCTGTGTCTGTAGGCGGATTGCCCGATCCCGTTGAAAGAGGCAGCAAAGTCACTCTTAGACGTCTACTACCTTCATCTTCCTCCGGGACCTCGATCCATAACAAGAGCAATGATCTTTCACATGGTGTAGTGCACCATGAATTGGTACTGTTTGAGAGCTGACTATTTTATCGACTGGTCCCTTGCCGAATCTAGTAGTTCATCATCTCTTCTGGGTTTTAACCCAGACAAGGTCTCCCATCTACACTTTCAATAAGTGATGGTGCCACATCTATTCCTTTTTACTGGCTGCTCGTACCGGTAGATTCAGTTTGCTGGTGCAGTTGATGGTGTTGCGTCATCCTTAGGTGTCACGTTGCACTCGTACGCAGCCCACTCCCCATTCATCTGCAATGGTCTGAAATTCTTTGCCAAAAAAGGATGGAACATTGTTGATTAATATTTCGACCGGTAGGCTGGGTTCATAAAAAACAGATCTTAGTTGCTGTATAATGGTCGATGCACCATAAGGTTAGGCCACAAACTGCCAATGTTAGAAAGTGACTGCCATCGTAATGCGTTACGTCCATACCTAACCAGTACCAGTTGCTCTCCATGCTAAACTTTCCTTTTCACCAATAGACTGGAGCTGGGTCCACCGTCTGACACTTTCCATCAGCTCTTATGACTGATTTGATGATCGCCTTCGTATTTGATGGACGCACTTTTCGTAGGTGGTGCGCCGAACGCCAAGATGTCCACTTTGTCGATGTATGGCACGGATCTGCTCCGGTGTTAATTGGTCTGTCAAGTGAGCGCATGCCAACGGTGTGGGTTTGGATCCTTGTTTCATCATATCAAGCCACCTAAAGAGGTGGCTTGATACGATGAAACAAGGATCCAAACTCGGGTCAGCTTATCTGTCAGATTCTGCTTTGATACATTCAGCCTAACGTCAACCACTAAGCTGTATTCATCGACTAGTTGCTTTACGATCGCCAATCTTCTCCGCACCAACATCTCACTTGCTGCTTTGGTCCCTGATACGCGCCTTCGAACTGACGCCTTTGTTGCATGGGCAACAGTTCGTTGGGAGGCGACTTCGCCCCGGAAAAACGGTTGACATCTTCCCTAGCAGATTTACGCGAAATAGAGTCGTTTGGCGACATGAATGAGCAGATATTGGGTTGCGTTTTTTTTTTTTTTTTTTTAAATTACCAGAGGATGTCGGTTGGCTTTTTGCGGGCGTCTTCTCGGATTGACGAATTACCGACTGACCATCTGTTGGCCGATCTCAGAACCTCCTCAAGGAAACATCATCTAGCACGATGGAAGCAATGCGGATCCTACCTCGGTTGGCAACAGGTGTGAAGGCCCCATATACTATAAATATGATGGTCCCAATCATTTTTCTAGGGTGTGCTGGAGTCTAAGTGATAAGGGGAGCGGGTATCAACGATCACTTGGAACCCTGCGGTGCTATCGGGGTCAAGGTATTGTCGCTACTCTTTCCCTCCTCCCCGTCAGACAATGAATTCAGCATTGCCTGTAATTGGCGTCCAGGTTAGGGTGTGTCGTCTTCAGCACTGATCTGCACGGGATGTTCCCGGTCAATAATTAGTGCGAATCACCGTCGTGTGTGGAGAAATCAACGCGTGGACGTCGTGACCATCAACGGCACATGCCTAGGATGTCACGGTGTAGGAACTGTCACCATTCATAGAGAGTGATGGAGCGATGAGTCAACGGTCAAAAGCATAGATCGCACAACGAATCACAGGGCGCACGACGAATAAACAGGGTTCAACTCTCGCAGCGAAACTTGTACGCACTCTGATCCAAACAAACGCTGCATACACTACGAATTCGCTCCCTATCTGACAGTGAGATCCACTATTTCTTAATATTTCCAATGACGCATTCAGTGATCGATAGTATTTTAAAAAGTAGCGTCACACATGTGTAGTGGGACGATTGCAAATGACTGCTCCTTGTGACATCTTGCTCCCTCGCGACGTCAGCCATGTTCGTGCGGCGAAGTAAGTGTATTCTGTCGCTACACTATCTAATTGTAGAAACTGTTTGCCTTCAAAAGCATTAATCTTCTATGTATAGCCTATTTTTCTGTTGTTATTTTTATTTATTTTTTGTAGTGGCTGGTAATACAGTAATACATCTATTTCAAGATTGTCACAGAATTTAATTTAGTCAAGGATTTATGCAAGAGGTTAATATCTTTCGCATCACAAAAATATTCCGTTGCTTAGAGAGAGAGAGAGAGAAAAGAGAGAGAGAGAGAGCTCCTAAAAAGATGCCCTACAAGTTCTCAATATTCTTATTGTAAAAATTCTATAATGATAACAAATAGAACAAGACTTTTTTTTAAAATGCTGATCGCTTTATTTGGCTTCAATCGCTTCAGTTTTACCTTTGATTGACAAAGCTCTTACCTTCTGCCAAATGGACATTTGCAACAAAAAAAAAGAACTTGCTCTTTCTCTCTAGCATTGTGACAATAACAAAATACCGTTCAAAAACGTCTTCTTCTATTGTTGTTTTGTTCAAGGGGTTGTTTTCTTTAAAAATACATAATGAGCTTTTTTTCTTGTGTCCATCAGTCAAAACAGGAGCCTACCTTCTGAATCGACGTACTGCCAGTTTCAAGCGATCTTCATAGGGCCTGAAATTGACAGTTGCCCTGCAATATTGATTTCTATGTCCACACTCTATATTAACAAAGACTCTATCTCCGATACTAAGCGCTCTTCTCCAACAAATATAGCAAATTTTAAACAATACACTCACGCGTTTTGAACAGGAGAGGTTTATGTATTGTTCCATGTTTAGGATTAAGTTTCCAGTTCCTTCTAAAGTCGACATCAATTGTGTTTCTAACGTCTCTGCTTGAAGTCTGAAATTTTATTTGCTATTTATTTTTTATTTATTATTTTCTCAACAGGAGTAGATAGATGAACCTATCATCCGGTCCACACTCCTCCCAGGACCTTTAAACAGGAATAAAGATTTGTCCCTTATTTTCTGATTAGGATTGAGTTTTGGTTCCTTGTAAATGGTTTACTCCTTCTCTTTCACTATATTGGAAATATCGTCATGAATTGAATATAATGTGAACAGAGAAATAAACACTGAGATAGTAAATGGCTGTCATCAGACCACTCCCACACTGTTTAGATCCACAAATGCACCATCTACAATATACTCCGTATATTCAGCAACTTGTAAATTGCACACACACACACACACACACACACACACACACACACACACACACATATATATATATATATATATATATATATATATGTAAGCAAGAGTAAGAGAAAGAGACACACAGAAAGAGAGTGTGAATAGATAGAGAGAGTAAGAGAAAGAAAAATTTCGGAAAATAGAAACAAAAAGGTTAAAAATTGGAAAAAAAGCTCAAGTCGATCAAATTATTTGGTATCATTCTCAGGCATAATTATTGATTTCACATAAAAAGGCAAAGAGATATATTTTATTTGTTAAATGTTGTTGATCTCCTGAGCAGTTAGCCGTATCATCCTTGTTATTTTGTAAAAGGCCGTCTTAACCCCCAGTGTCAGTTTAATGTGATATCAATATTTATGGTCGCATATTATCCATTCGCACTTTGATATTTATGATTGGATATACGCATCACTAAATTCCCCAAGACATCCTGTCTTTCCTTATTGGGATTGTAAGAATCAATTTCCAATATGCATATTCTAAAATTATGTTAGTGCTATAGATAAATAAATGAACAGACTGATATAAGTTACATAGATCAAAATTTAGTAGATATAAAAATAGATCGAGAGATGAACCGACTGATTTAAAGTTATAGATAGATAGATAGATAGATAGATAGATAGATAGATAGATAGATAGATAGAAAAGAAAAAAGGGAGGTAAATAAATAGAAAGAAAAAAGAAAGAAAGAAAGAAAGAAATGTTCGAATTCAGATAATCTAGACTTGCGAAGTAAACATTAATTTCATCGCTTCTGTTCGTTGGAATGATTGTTGGTGTTTGATTTTCTTTTTTCTTTTTTTTTTTTTTTTTTTGTTATCAGACTTGTTCTTCATCCAACACTCTTACCTGCCGACTGCCTGAGGCCCTCGTCATAAACTGGAATTAAAAAAAAAAGAAGGCAATGATCGTCTCCTCACTGACGATCGTTCGTTCGCGGTTGAATGCCGAGAAACGTGTGGAAGGAAATTTAAGACTTTTATGAACGTCACTTGAAATAGCTACGATGGCGAATTACTTCCCCAAGTTACATTGATGGGGTTAACGCGCAATTATCTGTCTTTCCCAGAATCTTACCCACCCCTCTTTCTTTCTGTCTCCCTACATATATGTGTGTGTGTGTGTGTGCGTGTGTATGTGTGTGCAGGTGTGTTTCATTAAAGACGACTGACAGTGTTGGCACTAATTATAAAAAAGGAAAAGCAATAACATCAACTATGAACACGGCCACTTTGTGCTAACCGAGTTTGAAAAGTAAAAAAAAAAAAAAAAAAACATTACCAACACTCTAGAAATATATGTAAACATTCATTTAACAAAAACAATAAAATCTTTGGTAATGGCTAATAACATAACTCAAAGTGCTCGGATATATAGCACATTCGGACAATTTTTTCACATTATGTCCAGAAAAGAAATCACTTATACGAACTTACGAAGAAAGGAAAAATTGAATAAAAAGCTTAATCGTAGTACCGTGTCTTTAATGAAACATATAAAAAATGATTACTACCCAAATACACATTTATATATATAGTAAGGTAAAGAAGGGCTTGGTAATTCGTATGGATAATTCAAAAGAGGATGTAATCCAGAGAGCTCAATGTAACAACAGAGCAAATATTAATTAATTAAATTAAAAAACAGACAAACTTAAGGTTCCATGACTATAATTTAACTCTCCAGAAAATATAGTGTTCATCAGATCACATTTCTTGTTACAAAAGAATTTGGTTTACAAATTTACATTTTTTTAAATTTTATTTTTAATACAAGTTTTTGAGGGATATTTTTAGATTGATGCAAGGTGACAGGGGGAGTGGGAGGGAAGGACAATAGAATAGGTTGTGTTTAATTCAATTTTTATTAAGTTACGTAGGATCAAGTGTACTCAACCAAAAGGCCAGACAATTTGACCTCTTAAATAATTCTTTTGAAAAGGAAAGAAGACAAATGGTAACGCAGGGGAGTGGGGAAGGAGGTTGAAGAAAGAAGAAAGAAGAAAGAAAAAGGGAAACAGGTAAGAAGAAAGAAAGCATATCGCTGTGACACTAAAAGAAATACACATCAATACAATTTATAGTTAACACATAACAATATATTAAAGACTACCAACAGTGTGGGGATAAAATAAAATTAAATATATTAATAATATTATTAATCTTGATTAATACAATTTGTAGTTAACACAGGAAAATATATTAAAGATTATTAACAATATAAGAATAAAAAATTGAAAAAAATAAAAAAAATAAAAATGAAAGTATATAAAAAATATTAATATCATTAATAACAACTATTATATAAAAATTTAAAAATAAATTTAATTTGAAATTTAAAATTTAAAATTTAAAAATTATAAATGGCACAGAAAAAATATAAAATATATAATATATAATATTAATAATCAGATTACTACTACTACTACTACTACTACTAATAATAATAATAATAATAATATTAATAAATAAAAAATAAAAAAATAAAAAATAAAGAAATACAAAGTATAAAAATAATATTGTTGTTTGGTAAATTTGTTTAGTAACCTTATTCTGATGGGAGATTGTGCAAATATATACACGCATATACATAAATATACACGTACTCATACATATACATACATACAACGATATCAAATAAAACATACAATTATACAAAGACCTATACATAAAAACAATATACGCCTTAAATATATATTTATATGCATAAACACATACACAAATATATACAAAATTACATATCTACACCTATGTACATATGTATATATCTACATATATACATATATACACCTATATACACATACACATATACACATACAAAACACAAAAATGATTAATCACATATCTACACATATATGCACATACGTACATATATACACACAAAGATATATATATATACATACATACACACATACACATATATGTACACATATACATGTACATACACACACACACACACACACACACACACACATATATATATATATATATATATATATATATATATATATATATATATTATATAATAATAGAATTAAGATTACATTAGGTTAGTGATCATCTTCACCTTGTAAATTGAAATTTACAAAGTTTTTTTCAAACCAGTCAATGGATGATAAAATATTGAATATATTTTTTTTTTTTTCAATAATTTAATTATCCATTGACTGGTTTGAAAAATCCTTCTAAATTTTATTAGAATTTACAAGGTGAAAATGATCATTAACGTAATGTAATATTAATTCCTTTTGTATAAAAAAAATATGTTGCGAGGTTTGATTAAAAAATTGAGCTCTCTGTGTGAATCAGTTTTAATATTTAATATTTTATATTATATTAATAGGATTCACTTTGATTATATACCAACGGATCATTAGTGTGATAACAATATAGTTTTAAGGTATCCTATTCTATATGGGTAAAATGCTCAATAGAAGAGACAGGGCGTATATAAATATAAAAGTGGACATTGGGGTCAAAAACCATTTGGAGACAGTCTGTTTCATGTTTCAATGCAACTGAATATATATATATATATATATATATATATATATATATATATATATATAATGAAATATAGTTTTAAGGTGTGGTATATTTTATGGGATAAAGTGCTCATTATCAGAGATAACGTATGTGAATATAAAAAGTGAACATTGAAATCAATAGAGGTGACAGGCTGTTTCATGCTAGGCACAATCGTGGTCTGACCACTGCGTCTAGCATGAAACTCCCTGTCGCCTCTGAGTGTTGACTTCAATGTTCACTTTTATATATATATATATATATATATATATATTTTTTTTTACTGTGTATGAAACAGGAGTTGTACAAAACGGTGAGAAACAAAATGTATATTTATTAGTATTCTATTCTGTGTGTGCGTGCGGGCGTGTCTTTCTCTTCCGTATTTATTTACCATGGTCTTTTTAGTTCTTTTTTTTATGATATTTTTATTATATGATATTATTGACGGTTTTGATTTCTTTTTCTTTCCAAATCTTCATTTTTTTCCAGATTGCTGCCTACTTTTTTCTTCCTTTTTTTCTGCTTTTCAAAATTTTCCTTTCCTCCAGCCTGCCTTGTTCCCATCTTTTTTCTTTCTTTCTTTCTCTATCAACGTCTTCCTTTTTCATCGCTTGCCTACCTTACTTCTTTTCCTCCGTCTTTCTTTCTTTTCCTCTTTGATCATTGAATGATTTCCTTCCTTCCTTCCTTCCTTCCTTCCTTCCTTCCTTCCTTCCTTCCTTCCTTCCTTCCTATGATTTTCTCTCACTATTTCTATTTTCATTTGTTTTGTACTATTTTTCTTTCTTTTTTCTTTCTACTTCGTTTTCATTTGTATTCTTTTCTTTCTCATTCTTTTTTTTATTTCCTCGTGTTCTTTCCGCAAACTATTTTACTAATGATACAAATTCGACTGTTTGCGAGCGCCCACAGATATAGTCAAAAGACAAAGTATCTAACCACATGCACGTTACTATGAGCAAATGAGAAATATTAAAGCCATTACACTAAACTTGAAGTTTAAAAAGTTAAATAAGAAATTAAAAATAAGTTATTGAATATGAATAATTTAAATTTACAATTTAAAAAGTTAACCCTCATTAAAACAATCCTTCATCTTAAGTCTTAAAATCTTCGAAATCTGCGACTGTTGTTCGGAATTTCGTTTCCTGTTGAATCCGATTTCTTTATCAAATATTCCGAGTTTTTTACAAAATTCTTTCTATTCTGTTCTGATTGACGTGAACATTATTTGAAATTGCTGCATTATCGTCTTCCTTCAATAACATTCTATGTAAATTTAAATGTAACAGGACATCCCATCAGGCCAACCACTACCAAAATTTGTTTCATTATTTTGTAAATAATTCTTAATCTTTATTTTCTGTGTTTTTTCCAACCGGCAAAACGAAAATAAATCCGCAGTGCATTTCAAGAAAATGAATGGATAAATAAAAAAAAAACACTCGTTTTTATTTCAACAATGACAAAATTCAATTCAATAACAATTTTGTTTAAGCCAAAAACTTTGAAATAGCTATGGACAGAAATAAAAGTAATTTTCTTATTTGTTTTTATCCGAAATAGAAGCATTTACGTTCGCTGAGTCCGAAAATGAATTTAAAAGAATGTTAATAAAATTCATAAAAAAATATTCTTTAACAACATATGGGAATTCTTAATTTACTTTGAAAAATGCCATTTACAATTTTGAAAAACATATTGATAGCTTAAACGAAAGTAAATAAATGTTAATGATTTCAAGCATGCGAATCATTGAAATCCAGAAAGAAAGGCGATAACCATGCAACATACATCACTCTGATGTACATACTTACATACATGCATGCACACACACATATATATAGCTTTATATCTATATATCTGTATCTATCTATCTATCTATCTATCTATCTATATATATATATATATATATATATATATATATATATATATATATATATATATTTCTGAGATGAGGTATTGTCATATTTACATTATTTACATTGTTCAGACTGTTGTTCTCATCTTTAATGTCATGTTCGCGACGTTTCGGCCGTTGTACGCTCCGACCGTCTTCATTTGATTGGAATTTTGAACTGAACTCTTTATTCAGTCCACCGGGATAGATTGTTCTATTTCCACGTGCCATGGCTCTTCCAGATGTCTCATTTATCTCCTTTTAACTCAACCATCCAATTTTTGTTCACCCCTACAGTAACCAGTCCTTAAAGACACATGGCCCAGTGTGTAAAAGCATTGGTTTGACTCAGTGACTTGACCCAAGAAGTTATGATTTCAATAACTGGCTACTGCAGTTTTTCTTTTTAATGTTTTTCTTTACTAATGCTCGCACAGTACAAGGCCCAAGGAGCCACTCAAGGTAGTGTGCTGCGGAATGATTATGAGTGAGCGCAAAAAGAGGTAAGAAGTGTAGTTTATATGGTTATGTAGGAGATAAAACGGTTAACCCTAGTCTTAAATAGGCTAAGATTTAGTGATCGGGAAAACATCATGGCGGTAGTTTATTCCACAAAGTAGCATTTCTTAGATAGAAGATCTCCGAGTGGCACTTCCTTCTTACTAATGGAATACATCTTTACGCATGTAGCATGGCGGGTCCCAGTTACGAAGCTCAGAATTGGTGGAACCAGGAAATGTATTTCGCCAGAACATTTGCCATGAAAATAGCGATAGAGTAGAGAGAGGCTTGCGACGTTTCATCAGTTCATCAAAGAGTTGTAGGCTGGGAAATAATTCCTCAATCACAAAGCTGCGTAGAAGTTTTTGAACTCTATCAAGGCTGGCAAGTGAGAACTGGGCAGCTTCAACCCACATACGGCAGCAAGAGTCCATTCTTGGTATGATGTGTAAACCATGGGCAGGAGGGGTCAGATACTGGAGCGGAACAAGGATCCTATCATTTTTCCAGCAACTTTAGCGATCGTATAGGTGAGTTGCACTTGAATTCCGGAGTGAGTTTGAGTTCCAGTAGGTGTTCAAGACAAGTGCCTCCTTGAGGGAGTATGGAGATGCTTTCCTTGAACGCTTTGTTCCTGAGGATAAGCAGAGATCGGTAGAAAGCTCTAGAACTAATGATAAGAAGTATATACATATTCTGCATATTATGGGAACAACCATTTTTGTATGAAAAGAAGAGAAACTACATTAAAAATAAACGTCCTTCAGTTATAATGATATTATGTTTATCAGACAATATGAGAGGAACTTAAAATAAATAAACAAAACTTATATTATTTAATGAAACATGCATCAATATATATATATATATATATATATATATATATATATATATATATATATATATATATATATATACATTTCTCTCACCATTTGCTCAGTTGGGGAGACAGTGGTGTTGACGCAAAACGATTTTATCCCGTTCTCTTTCTAGCTGAATAGCGCAAAGGGTTTTTTCAGTGTTCTGACGACAGATGATGTTAAGATGGCTAAACGTCTCATCTGGAAACCTGAAAAAAGAAAACTCAGTCAGTTTAGTGTCTTTATTTTTTATATATTAAACATTTTGTATGATTTAGAATATATATATATATATATATATATATATATATATATATATATATATATATATATATTTAAAAAAAAACCATTTTAAGGCTCCATTGCTTCCTTTTTGGAAGTGATGTCTGAAGATCCAGCGTCCTTTAAAAGGTCTCTGGTGAAATAAACTATTACATTGGAGCCTTAAAGTGGTCTGTTTTTCTTTAAATTATTAGCTCTGAATTAACATTGAGCTCTCAGGATTTCATACTCCTTGGGACTACCAATACGGATTACCAAGTTTTTCGTAACTTAACATGGATGCGCGGGTGCTATGGCTTACGGTCATATCGCGTCATATCGCGTTAAGGCGCTAGTTTTTGTATGATCACCGAAGTTAAGCAACGTCGAGCCGGATTCATACCTAGATAGGTGATCACATGGGAATATAAGGTACTGCAAACTTGGATGTGTGGTTTGTGTAATGGAGACTGGCTCGAAATTGATAATCGGAAAGCTGAGTTTCACTTCCAGCTGGGTTCGTTAAAATTAACTTATGCGCAAATACCCTAATGAAAGATATGAATACATATTTCCTCCCTCCCCATTCTATGGTTTAATTAGTAAGACTTGTATCACTAAACCATTATTATCTCAAAAACATTCTTACAATCTAAAAATGAATGCGTCTTAAGAATTAATAAGGTCGTTTTTATATGACGTTTAATTTTAAACCGATATCAGCTTGAACAAAAAGAATACGAAGAAAGCGTAAGGTATCGTTTATTTTCCATTTTCAATTGACGCTTAGATTTTATTTAGTTAATTTATGAGTTCTATTAATTTCATTTGTGGATGGATTTATTATTAAGCCCTCATCTATACAGCGAGAGATTTTTTTGAAATTGAATGAATTGTAACAATAAAATCGAACCTACAATTGAATTCATATTTGAAAAAGAAACAAATATCACCTTATATTTTATTGAAATTTTATAAGTTTGTTTACATATATATATATATATATATATATATATATATATGTGTGTGTGTGTGTGTGTGTGTGTGTGTGTGTGTGTGTTTATGTGTGTGTGAGTGATAAAAATATTGTTTTAAGGTCTGCTATATTTATGGTTAAAAGTTCTTAATATATATCGGGTGTAAATATAAAAGTGGACACTGAGGTCAACACCAAGCTGTGACAGTCAGTTTCATTGAATCTACAAGTTGTAGGGTTATTTTTAAAGGTGAATAAAAAATAAGGATTTTCGAGTAAAATGTTATTTCAAATGCTCTATTTTTTTTTTAAATAAATTTGCTAGAGATCTTACTTATTTTTAATCGGATTTGACAGGATTTGAAAAGAGGGCAATGAAAATTTATCGATAAGACTTTCACTTAGAATTCTTTACGTTAATAAATAACATTTTTCATTTTTTGTTTTGTTTTTTATAAAAAAATAAACTCAAAATAAATAAGCATCAATATCTCTATAAATTAAGGTTTATGACTCCCTACAAATTAAAAAATGTTGATATCTATTTATATATCTCAAATAAATAAATCTCGCTAGAAAATTTTATCAAAAAGTTTTAACAAAGACTAAAAAATTATATAAAAAATTAATTCTTTTCTAAATTTCAACTTCGCTTTGCGTTTTTATACATTTATTTTTTTATTCCTTATATATTTTCTTTCTTTGACGCATAAGAGTAACTTGTGCAGATCTTATGACAACGTGGTTATCATAGATTTTAGAAATATAAAACTAATCACTTCGGCAGTATTCTTTTTTTTCCTTCCTCTCCTTCAGTATTGAGAGAACATCTTTTACTTTTTCCTTCGGCTCTTTATAATTTGCGATGCTAGATAGATAGATAACAAACAGACATAGATAGATAGATAGATAGATAGATAGATAGATAGATAGATAGATAGATAGATAGATAGATGTTCACGACAGGTAAGTATAAGCGTCAGTATCATAATAATTTTTGTTAGGAATTTTTATATTTTTAACTAATCTGGAACCGAATAATCATGCCGCTGAGAAAACTATTTGGAAAATAATAAGCTTGCTGTAACAAATAAGCACCTTGCCAGTTGGGTGTAATTAAAGGTAAATCTGTAGCCATACCGGCTTTTGTAGTTGGTATCGAGGTAAGCAATAAACTTATGTCTGGATCTGATCAATTTAAATATTCTCCAGATGTTTAAGATCTGTCGTTTTCAATTATAATCAAGAAAAATGATGACTGTTTTCCGCCATTCATATTTCAACATAATTTTAAACTGGGCATCTTCGTTTGATGCAATAGCCCAACGTCATGAACCAGGTGACTTTAAAAATTCTTCTCGTGGTTTAAATACATCTGTCAGTCGTCAGATACATTTCAGATGCCATTTTGAAAATTAAATAACTGTTTATTTCATTTTCAGTTTTTGGCTTTTATGACAACGCCTTCAAATATTTGAAACCTTTTTCTTTACAAACAACGTCAGTGTTGTCAACATACGTGTAGTGTTTACGGCTGGAGGTGAAAGAAAGATATCTTTGACTGAAACCAGAAATGATGAATAAAATATTCCAAAAATATTCCTTGTTTATTGTTTTAATCAAAATAGAAAAAAAATAGCACAGTGTTTGGAAATTAACTATTTTTTACCAGTAAGAACATAAGAAATAAACGTAAGTTAAATTTATTTAAATGTTATTCATCAAAAATGTAATCACCTTCATTTTCAATGACAGCAGCAGATTTTAGATTCCACGCTTAAAGAAATCTGGTGTTTTCTATGAAAAATGATTGAAAACTGTTTTTAGTTTCTTACTTTGTCTCTCAATATACTGCCACTTATAAAATATTCTAATGACCGAAACAAATAAAAAATTATAGCTGCTAAATCTGGTGAATATGGCGAAGTCGAAGAACCTTCCATATTAACAATCTTTTGCAGTGTATCCTTTGCATTGTAATACTGGAGAATAATACATTTTCTCTTTATCAAAACAGGACACTTTCGATTAAATCTGTTGTTTATCCATCAAGTTTCAAGAAAATAAAGGTCTGCAGCGATGGTCCTTCCGTGTTTCATTAGCTCGTAATACACGATACATTTCATAATTTGTTAGACGCAATGCATGGACTTCTGTTGATGGATCTCTGGTTTTGGTATTGGCACTGTTTCTTATTCTCTGATAACCACCGTTTGCAACGCGATGCAAATATGAAAGATTGGGATTCCTGGTTACTACAAGAAGGCTGCAGATGTTGGAAAATTGTTTCAGTTAAGTGAAAACTCACGAGGAACCCAACTTCCATCTTTGTAAGTCTTCCCAATAAAATCTTTTTTTTAACCATGTCGCTGCAAGCAATGCAATAAAGCCACAGTGACGCAAAGGGACACTGAGTGTGAGAGAATATGAGAAAAAGAAAATATTATTAAGGAGAGAAAACATTTAAAAAAAAAAAGAATAAAAAAGACAGAAGATAACATTGAATTTAAATTCAAACTTGCAATTCATAGCGATAAAATAGGAAATTGCTTTCCGAACACAAAAAGATATATATTGAGAGATGTTTCATTGAATAATTTAAACAAGTTTTGTCTATTTATTTTCAATTGAATCCTTTCATATTCACGGACAAACTCTTTGGTGTCATTATTAAAGAGACAACATTACCGTGTTGATACATATTATTTATTCCGAGTACTTTCGACATTTGCACAATGTCATCATCAGGGTGTTGTTTATTTAAAAAAAAATATATTAGTGTTCATCATTTTCAAAGATAAAATTGCTATGTTCATCTGAAAGTTAAAATTTTTGAGTTGTGAAGTTAAGAACGCTGATTTGAGTATTGTGCGACTGGATTGCGTAACGTTTCTGGGGATGTAATTAAGTTATGGTGTTGTCGAGAGTTTTTTTAAGAAAAAAGTATTAAAAATATTAGTACAAACCTTGATATTTTAAACTACCTACTGTAAATATTTTAAAACATCTGTGCAGTATTCATAATTAATTTTATTAAGGTTTGGTTTCAATGTTTTAATATATATATAGCTTCAAGAATTTTTAGGTTATTTAGCATTTTCATGAAAATGGATAGATGTATTTTCAACAATAATTTTTCTGAATTGCGAATGTGGACAGGTATGCTGTTGTAAATGTTTAGAAAACTTGAACGCATCATTCAAGTGAAAACTCAGACACCGAGACAACGTGGTCGTAGTATGGCCAACATAAATATTATTTTTTTCCGTTGGAGATGCAATCTCCCAGAGGACATTTAAATTCATATACAATCTTGATTTTCTGCAACACGTTGGTTGGTGGGGAACAGTCATAACGAATAATTGAATTAGATATACTAGCTTTAGTGTAGTACATAATTAATTTTATTTTTTAATAGGATTTAGGGTGGAAATATTAGTATTTATTAATATATATATATATATATATGTGTGTGTGTGTGTGTGTGTGTGTGTGTGTGTGTAAGAGTACAATGAAGTGAACACCGAGTGGCGACAGTGTGTTTTATGCGTTCAAGAATGAAACAAACTATAGTGAGAAATCTTCTCCTATAAATATAGGTAGACACCTGATCAGAAAATGTTCTTTTGAATTGTTCTTTTTTTCACAGTGATGTTTTCTTTTTTGTTCTCCAGAATCTTTTTCCATATTCCCCTCTCTCTCTCTCTCACTCTCTCTCTCTCTCTCTCTCTCTATATATATATATATATATATATATATATATATATATGGATAATGGTCTATACCGAACGGTGACTGTCGATTTCATGTTTGAACACAATATTCATACGATTACGTTGAAACATAAATTACTGACGCTGTTTGGTGTTGACTGCAGTCTCCACTTTTATATTTAGTTACGCTCTATCCCAGATATTAAGCCCGTTAACCTATACATATAGCATACCTGAAAACTATATTGTTATCATGCACACACACACGCACGCACGCACACACACACACACACACATATATATATATATATATATATATATATATATATATATATATATATATATACAGAGATAGACAGATAGATTTAATATAAATAAAATTTGTGACTTAATTGATTGATGTTATATAGAGCACATCGACTCCAGATTTTTGCAAATGTTAAGTCCACTGGTAAGTTTTCTGCCATTTCATTTTTCTCATTTTTCAATACATTCCAGTATCTTCCAGTATCAGGAGATTGTCGTTTTACAATCTTCTAACACCATTGCAATTTAAACATCCCGCAGAATTTAGGGAACAGAAATAAAACAAACATTGGGGAAAACATTGAAGTAAACTAATGTGGAAATTTCATAACTCTTCTCTAATATTGATAGTGCTTTATTTTGATGTCATTGTTCACACATGCGAATGGATATCGTCTAAATTGACCAATTTAAAAGACTTTATTTAAAGAATTTATATTTGTATTCGGAAAATATTTCCTGCTTTATCTACAAGAGTTTTAAGAAAACGGCCACTTGAATTAAAAAACAAAAACAAAACAGTATTCATATTAATATAGGAATATTATACAATCCAATAATGTGTTGTTCAAATGCAAATCTTATACAATATAATGATGTCTTGTTCAAATGCAAATATTATACATTACAATAATATGTTGTTCAAATGCAGATATGGTGTAATATAATGTATTGCTCAAATGCAACATTCTAGATGAAACATGTTTATTTAAATAAAGTAATTTAATGTAATATGTAAACATTTAAAGATTAATTATTTTTTTTTTTTTTTTTTTTTTCACACAGGGCAACAAGAGTCGAACAGAATGAGCCGAAGAAACGGAGTCAGTAAACATTTCTCGCCCATATGAGTCTCAGGCATCATCATCTGAAACATTTCAATTATAAATACTCTTTGTTGGTATTCTTTGTTGAAAGATACTCTTTGTTCAATTGAAAAAGCGACGTAAGTTTCATCGAATAAATCGATCAAATATAAATCTTATCAGAAATCTGTCCAATGAACTACTTGTTAAATTGACAAAATTTCATCATTCATCTATATTTGTCCAGCCGAAAAACAAAGTTTTGTCAAATCAGTTTGTCACCAGGATAACAAATTATCACAAATCATCTACATTTCTTTAACCCTATAAAAAGTGTCATATTTTGTCAGTTTTTAAGTCTTCTTTATATATAACCAATATATTCTTCGAAATTCTTTCTACCGATAAAAACGGATATATCAAAAACATATCCCAAGTCCGTAATCTGATAAGCTATATTCGAGAAGGCAGCCAAATATGCTTGAACTTGATGGACGTCTCAACCAACTTTATAATCTTGCAAACCCGTTAGACCTGGAGCAGCATCCTTCTCAATCGCCAACCACTATGGTCCTGACGACAACACTTACCACAGAAACCTCGGGTAACTGGACGCTTGAACCTGAGAACCACTTCTATCTAACGCCAGAAGTGAAAAGCGTTTTGATCATCGTCTACTGTGCGACGACATTTGCGTCCGTTTTCGGCAATATCCTGGCCATTTTTGTGTTTGTCACGGGCAAACGATGTCGCACGGACATCCGGCCATTTCTGATTAACTTGGCCGTAGCTGACCTCATCATGGGCATCTTTTGTATCCCTTTTACATTCACAGTGGTCATCCTGGGTACGTGGATTTTTACCAAACCCATGTGCCCGATCGTCCTCTTCCTGCAACTCTTCTCAGTCACAATGAGTGTCTCAACCAACATGGCCATAGGCATCGACCGGCTGATAGCGGTAACCAACCCGCTAAAATCTCGCATTACCACATCGAAGACACATTACACGATAGCCAGCATCTGGCTGATTGCTGTCTCCATCGCGTCTGTTCAGTTTTTCGTTGCCAAAACCAATGTCCACGGGATTGGCGACAACGCCAAAATGGAATGCGCCGAGACGTGGTCAGAACCGGAACACCGAATGGCCTACAGCTGGGTGGTCATGTTGCTTACGTGTATGGTACCACTTGTCATGTTAATAATTACTTATTCGATTGTCGGTAATGTTTTATGGCGGAGGACTGCACCTGGAAACGCTGACGAAACACGAGACCAGCTAGCAATCAGGGCAAAAATTAAGGTAAGTTATTTAATTCGGTGGAGATAATATCGTGACATTTGCTGTTTTTTTTTATATGAGATTTTATCTTTGGTTTCAGCTTAGAGAGAGATACTTAAAATCAAAAGTAAGTGACCGAGAAGATACAATTTGATAGGTTACTGTTGAATGTGTTCGATGGTAATGGTAATTTCGAAATTAGCTGTTTCCTTATAAGGAAAAAATCAGCATCCATTCTCGGGTGAAATTTATAAAAAACTTTATGTTAAAACAGTTTTTTCCGGAAAATAGGTTTCTCAAGTCCAATAACTGTTATCGCTCTTTCTGTTACTGATGAGGGTTTCCTTCCTAACCTTTCGTTTAAAGTAGTATGAAGAGTCAACATCTTGATTATATCATTAGAGTAACATTTGCTATCATTCAACTTGCTATCACAAATGCCTTATCATTGGATCTTTCATTACATTTTACTTAGTATATAAAGAAAAATAAACGTAATAAAAACGTAATAAAAATAAACGTAATAAAAAACGTAGTCGTATCCTCGTGCTTGCTATTCCTTAAAGAACGTACGAATAAATAACTATTTCTTAAAGAACATAAGGCAAACACGAGTTTGCAACGAATTTCCAAAATATGCTATAGACAACAAAATAAAATCGTTTCTTTCAAAATACTTCCGATTTTATTAAGTTGACGTACGATATCACAGGCTGGCGTTATTGGCATTTCTGTAAAGGTTGAGCCATGCTGCAAATAAGCCATATTTTGTTGTCTTCATACTGATATAAGTTTGACAACATAGCGTCTGATATGAAAAGCTGTACGAAGTTGAGGTGTATTAAATGATTCCCCCGGCTATAAAAATTGTCACCTATTGACATTCGTCGATGCTTGCTGAAGGTTTACGGAAATCAAACAAAGGTTCAGAACCCAGTTACGCGGTGGTTAATGCGTTTCACCAATGATGACTTTCTATGCATAATTGTAAATCAACAAAATGAAGAGCATTTCGAAAAATCCATGAACAATAGTGATGCCTATGTGAAAAGATTATCTTATTGAAAACTCTATCCACCAGTGCTATTGCAATCTTTTTATCTGTTGCAGCTTCTGTGGAAATAAGCAGGAGGTATTACTTACGGCACGCTTTCCGATTTTACAGTGTTGTTTATTCACTGAGGATAATCCTTTATTGTTAATATTGGATTTTATAGATAATTTTGAACGAAATTCTCGCGATAATGTGCAATATATTTCATCAATTTATACCTGTCGATATTTCTGAGATGACGCATTGTAATTATTTACATTATTGCGGGATAGATTATTCTAGTTCCACGTGATCCAGCACCCCCAGTGAGATGATGTTGAAATAACAGACAGAGAACATCATTGGAAATTACGAAAACTTTAGGAATCAACATATATGGTAGGTCACAAAACTCTCCTAAACAGGTCAAGCATAGAAATGAATGCGCTATGGGAACCAGTAATACGGATTGCTAGAGAAAAGCAATAATAACAACGAAAATTGCAATATGAGCTCTGGTTAAAAAAAAAAAAGTGACTGAGACATTAAGTTTATAAGTCCCAAAAAATACCATACACGAATGTCCTCAAGGACACGTGTCCTAGTGGATAAAACCGATGGTTGGAGCCAGACACTGACCCAAAGGGTTATGAGTTCAATAACTGGCTACTGAACCAAAACTTGGAGAGTTGAGTTAAAGGGAGATAAATGAAACATCCAGAAGAGGCAGGGCACGGAGACATGGCAACAATGAGGACAACAGTCCGAACAATGTAAATAGTGTAAATAACTGCCCTTGTTATACGCTTTTCTATAGATTTACACTAACATACTCTCGTACGTTTTCTATGATAATGGTAATAGAAAGAATTGCCTTTTCCTTATAAAGAAACATTCAGCATTCATTCTATTATTGCTTTTTCCAGTGTTGATAGGAATTTCCTTCCTAAAGATTTGTTAAAATTAGTGTAGAACATCAGTATCTAGATTGTCATTGTATACATGGGCTATCCATTTTAGTTGTTGCTCCTGTTGCAAATCATATTATTCGCAAAAAGCACAAGAATGGATTGCGTCATAGAAAATGTAGAACAACAGAAGGAAAATATTAATCTGCACAACAGTTAGAGAGAAAAGAACAATGTGGGACATGGATGAAAAATGACTGCATGGAAAATACATGAAAATTGAGGTGTATAGGAAAAGAAATAAATTCGAATATTGATTAGAATGCCGCTAAAGTGGCGTGTCTGAACGTCTAGTACGGATTCAAGATTTGCCTCTCATGAGAAGCCGAGTTAATACAGATTTAATATCACATATGATTTCTTCTGAAGGTTTAAAGAATTAGAAAATATGAAGGATATCTGGAAAAAGATTTAGAACTAAGTTTAAGAATTTAAATCTCTGAACCACAATGATTAATCAATCTTTTGAAAAGGGTAGTTGAAACTGAATGAAAGTTCGCTTAAAGCAATGTCCACACACACACACACACACACACACATATATATATATATATATATATATATATATATATATATATATATATATATATGTTATGTGGTGTACACTTTATTATCACGCTTTATTTTGTGGTGGCTGAACTATTTTATTCAACTTTTACAAAGTGTGAATCTTAGAGATTTAATACAAACATTGTTATTTTCAAATATTATTCAGGGTTTGAAGTCTTTATCTCTCTCTCTCTCTCTCTCTCTCTCTCTCTCTCTCTCTCTGTGTGTGTGTGTGTGTGTGTGTGTCTGCAGAAAACAATAATTCATGGTATCATAGAAAATGTAGAAAAAGAGAACGAAAATACGAGGCTACTCAGCTGTTAGAAAAGAACAATGTATGAATGACAAAATATCTGCATTATAAATCAAAACTTAAGATATGGAATCTGAGGTGCATCGGAAATCTTTGGCAAACAAAGTTGAGATTTTAATGCTGATTCTAATGACGATAAAGTGGCGTGTCTGAACGTCCCGATTTAATATAACATGATTTCTTTTGGGAGTTTAAAGATTTTTTTTAAATGTAAAGGATGTCTTGAAAAAAGATTTAGAAATCTCTTTGACAATTTTAATCTCGGAACCTTGATTAACCATTCTTCTAAAAATCCTAGTTGCCACCGGATGAAAGTCCGTTTAAAACACTATATATATATATATATATATATATATATATATATATATATATAGATAGATAGATAGATAGATAGATAGGAGTGATTAGGCAACAAGAATTTATACACAAAAGCTTTGTTAAATTCAACTGATAAGTTCTGTCTATTTATTTTTTTATTATATTTTTCCAATTTCCAAATGAAATGTCTTATACCGGGATTGAAATTGGGAAAAATCTATTCAAAGTTTATTATTTTTTTCTTGTTTTGTTCAAGTACAGTTGACTATTTCAGTCATTATCAAGAACTGAATCTTCTCACTATGGTAAACTATAATTTTATTCTTTCCGGCTTTTTTTTTATTTAGATCAATGGAACTGGAACTGGAAATAGTTCGAAATGACGTCATGTGTAACGGTAAAGCGAATTTGTAAAAATCAAATATTTATACGTGCTATTTTTGTGTATTAATTATATCGGACACATATAAAATATTTTATACCGACTCTAATGTAGCATCCCATTTGGTGAAATATATTTAATTTAATGTGGATTGTTTCTTTTGTATTAGAATGGCTTTTAGAATTTTGAAAATAAAGACTGAAAATTGGGGTGTAGGAGTTCACACTTTGTTTATTGTATCCGGAATGCACGTGCCGGTAGACGTAACTAACACTGTTTAAAAAAAACAGGACGTTTACTCAAACATGTGTATCCAGAAAACAAACTTACCATAATAAGATATAGGTACGAA
Source organism: Acanthosepion pharaonis (assembly GCA_903632075.3). Lineage (NCBI taxonomy): Eukaryota > Metazoa > Mollusca > Cephalopoda > Sepiida > Sepiidae > Acanthosepion > Acanthosepion pharaonis. The sequence goes on along the minus strand of CAHIKZ030004736.1, from coordinate 730,972 downwards.
TAAACTTGTTCATGTTTTCTTTGTTTAAACTGAAAATAATGAAATACAATTTTTCTCAATATATTTTTACTTTCACTCTTCTTTCTTTATTTTTTAATAATCTACATTGAGTGGCTCTCGGTCCTTGTACATGGTGAAAATCATTGTAAAAATATTAATTTGGATCGCGAAAGAATTATAAAATCATTACTTTAACGAAAACATTTTATAATTTATACGAATAAAAATATTCACAAGCTTACGGCCACGTTAACACCGAAGTTAAACAACGCTGAATCCTAAATGGTTGACCGATTGAGAATACCATGCGCTGTAAGCTTAAATATACGGGCGGTATAATGAATATCGGCTCGGAATTGTTAATTGGAAAGCAAATTTCCAATTCTCGTTGGGTTCGTTATATTTACTTACGGATGCTCTTTAATGCTCTTCGGAAGAAATGAATCCAACTCTTCTCCTCCACAGCTATGGGTTAATTAGTAAAACATGTATCATTAAACCATTATTATCTTAAAAAAATCTAACAATCTAAAATGTCTTTAAATAACCTGTAAGGGTTGAAAGTCATAGAAAATGAATCACCCAATCAAAATATTTACAACAGAGTTAGTTAACTACTGTATTCGATAATACCTTTATAATTAGTCTTATGAATTTTGGTGAGGTAGAGGTACTGACAGACAGGGTAAACGTTAGACTATATGATACGTACTTGATATATAAGACCTGGAGTATATTTTTAGCCATTTTGGGAGAAAATCAGCGGGATATATCATATTAAATGCCGTATTTTCTGATTTTATAAGTTTTTTTTTCACTATGTAAACTTTGGCCAGTACATCAGATAGTCATGGGTAACATCCTGGTTTTTGCACTTGAAACTTCAAAATACATAATTAGTACAAAATATCAAGGAGAAAGAAAAAAAAATAAATGGCGTCGTTGGGTTGGATGGCAAATTAAATGAGATTTGATAGAATGGGAATCCATCAGAATGAACTCTGTCGAGACCAGATGATTTTCCTATCAACAAATTGTATTGCCATCTTTTACGCCAACACATACAGAGAGAGAGAGAGGGGAAGAGAGAGACACTCACTCTCTCGCACACACACACAGACGGACACAGATACGCATATACGTCTATGTGTCTAGTCATAGAATTTCGCAATTAATTAATGTTCGATTAATTTAACGATGAATTAGAAAAATGGACGGTCCATTAAATTGCGAAATTTCAGCAAGTTTTATTTCTTCGTGAAAAACCTGATCCGAAAGTGTGTGTGTGTGTATATATATATATATATATATATATATATATATATATATATATATATATATATATATATATATATATATATATTAAAATGGACAAAATATATATATATATATATATATATATATATATATATATATATATATATAATGTTAGCAAGTGTGACATGATCAAGTGTATTTTTTAATCTGACACATGGCCACCAGTACAGGCTACCTAAAAGGATCGAAATCACTTCAGTTGTAATGATCTGTGACATTAAATTTCTTAACCACTTCGTCATTGCCAGGTGTTGTTTCTTATTTCTGTACTTGTTTAAAAATGAAAGTTACCTAGTAAGGATCGATCTCAATACGGCGATACTGGTTTGCACCAATATCTTGTTAAGCATTGCTCTCTGGTGATTCGGTTTTTATATTTCTTATTTTAATCATTGTTTAAACAAATATTCTCCATGGGATCTATTTTTCAATATTTGCTAATCAGCTCGACCATATGAAATAAATAGACAAGATGAATGAATGACTGGCGTTTTTTAATGAAAAGGGAGATAATTGAGTCGCTTGCAGTTGGCAGCGATGTTTCTACTTATTTATTTTTTACTACTAAATGGCGGACGAATTAATGCCCGCAGAGAATCAAGAACATATGTATTGTTACTTGCAGTGAAATAAAAACAATGATGTTTTATTTTTTTCAGCGAATGAGTAAAAGATTGAGTGGAATGATAGGAAATCCCTTAAGTCGACTTGTCTAGGATCATTTTTACCCCAACCACTCATTGCGTTTTTATTTAATCAATTTTAAACTGTCCATTTACACATTGTTTGTTATTAAAACAAATGAAAGATCGAAGATTTTTAAAGGGAAGACAAAATTTACAGAGAGAAATGCATTATGGGAGAATATGGCATTATGAGATATAGGCAAGTAAATTGCGGCGATCCTTCGAAAGTTTTTGTTATGTTAATCGATTTCCTATATACAAAGGTTTGCTAAAAAGTACATCAGACTAAGATTGATTGATTTTTTACGACTTATCAACCCTTAGTGGCTATTTAAAACTAAAACATATTTTGAAAAAGAATTATTGTTCTTTTGAGAGAGAGAATTAACATTTTTTTGAGAATAACAATGTTTCTTACAGATTTAACCAATAGTTTTGGAAAAGTGATTGATTCATAGTTTTCCCAAAAGAATATGCACGTAGGTGAATGCAATGATGCGGACTTGAATTAATCCTCAGCTTTTAATTTCTCATTCCGAGCAATTCCAGGAACTAGACTAAGAAATTTGATGTGAGGTCATTTGGTAAATTTTTTTGGAAGTCGGTGTAGCCATGAACATTGCAACTGTCCTTGGAAAAATGACAATTTTAGTTGAAACCCGCATCCTGACGTATGAATCACATTTATTCTTTCAATATTTCTTTCATTTTTCTTTAACGTCCAATTAAAAATAATAAAGTAAAGGTAAAGAGAACGACGCTAGAAAGTCAGACGTCTGAAAGAATCGGCGTATGTTTTGCGTTAGACAATTTCTCTCTCCAGAATTTATCTTACATAATTATAAGTCTACCATTAATCCGCGATTTGAATAATCCTGCTACGTATGGTGCGGTGCTTTTGCTAACTATTTAGAGATTTTTGATGAAATCCAAAGAAGAATCTGCAATATTATTGTTCCTGACATAGCATCTCGGCTTCAGTCACTTCCCCGTCGCCATAATGGAGCTTTCTTGTACCTTTTCTATAAATACTTTCATGGTAATTGTTTCAGACTTTATGAATTTAAGCGATGTACTAGATTCGCAACAATGTCTCATCAATTTATTGTTGAATTGGTTACATATAACCGTAACTTCTATGCTAAACGTTTCCTTTCTAACACTTCCCGCTTGTGGAAGTATATATATATATATATATATATATATATATATATATATATATATATATATATATATATATATACGAGGTTTGATCAAAAAAGTATCTATGCAGAATGAAGCTGATCAGCACAGATTAATCCTGAACTCAGACGCGCATGCACACTAAGTTAAAATGTTCTCGCTCACTTCCGTTTCTTATACTAGTGCTTTGAAGGAAAGTGTGTAGAGTATGATCTTCTAACAAAGATTCTATCAGGGACCATGGCTTGTAATGCAGTTTCTTGCAAAACACAAAATTCCCCATGTTCAACAGCTATCATATTCCCTTGATCTCGCCCCTTGCAACTTTTTATTATTTTCAAAATCAAATCCCACTTGAAACAAAATATTTGAAGACGCCGAGGAAATCCAGAGAATCCGATGAAGCAACTTCTCGGTTTCCCCAAAAAGGAGTTCCAGGAATACATTCATCAATGAAAACGACATTGTATAATGTGTATGGCTTCACAATGGAATGCTTCAATGGAGATGAAGAGCCAAATTGACATGTTTTCTTTTTATAGTACGTCAACTTATGTCTAATTTGACCCACTTATGATGGTTTCTATAATAGACTAAGTCATCTATTTTAAAGTCTATGTCGTTAGTTTAAATGTTAGACTTTTCTATCTGTCGCATCCTCGCTTTCTTCAAATTATTCCTAACTAGTGTAAATGCGCGGTTTTGTTCCTGGTTTTTATTGAGGACATGGGCATCAGAACATTGCACTACACAAACAACACGGCGCATTTACACGAGTTAGGAATAATTTGAGGAAAATTTATATATCTTTATCTCATATATATATATATATATATATATATATATATATATATATATATATATATATATATATATATATATTTTAAAGATATTTTGTAGGTACAAAATTTAATGATCGAAATAAAAAGTATAAAATTTAATATTACAAGATATATTAAAACAGTATTAAATAATAATAAAAAAAACACTGAACAACAAGGGGGGGAAGCAACCGGTTTCGCTCCCACTCGTCAGGCTTCCACGGGAGATTGAAAATTAAAACAGAGAAATGTACAATAGGTGGAAAAAAAAAAAAATTACAAATTTATACGAACATATATATATATATATATGTGTGTGTAAATTTTTTTTTTTTTTTTAACACTGACATAGACATCACACATTGCAACAAAAGAAATATCATATGGTTCAACCCAGCGTACAACAAAAACTTAAAAACAAAGGTAGGAAAAATATTCATTAAACTCATCTCATTTCACTCCCTCATTTCACGCACTCCACAAGATATTCAACAAAAACAGTAAAAAATCGGTTACAGTTGTAGCGAGAACATGACACAAATAATAAAAGAACATAAGAAAACAAGTAACAAATTACCAGCACGAACCCAACTCACGTTTAACTGCAGAGCAAATAACGAATGTCCCTTTTGATAACGGCAATTGCTTATGTAATAAAATCAGATATCTGAAAAATTAGCAGATAAAGAATAAAAATATACATAAGAGTAACTGAAGGACCCTGGAAAACAAACAAAATAGGCACACAAAACATCCGTTAAAAATAGTATATACCTGAATAGTGCAATGTTTCCTAAACATATATGAAAAATTAATAACAAAAATCAAATCACAACAAAATATATCATTGAAAATAAGAAAAAAACAGCATCAGCCTACAACAATAAATCTCAAAACTGAAAGAAAATAGACTGAATTATCCCAGACCAACACAAACTACTAAATAAACGATGAGAATTTATCTCAAAATACAGATACGAAAACAATTTTTTATTACGTTAGTTAAGAATCGAAAAGTAAAAACGAAGAAAAAATAAAAATAAAAATTAACATAAAATGAATAAATAAAATAAATGAATAAGTATATTAAATTAATCCAACTCAATCAATAAATAAATAATAAACAAATTAACAAATTACGAATGCACACATAAACAAAAGCAAACGTAATAATAATAATTAACAACAAATAACAAAGCAATCAATAATAAACTTAACAAACAATACTATAAAATAAACACGAACTGCATTCGGATTCACAGTTATTTCCTCTCAGAAGCAGTTATAATAATCAACGCCCACCCAAATAACACTTAGAATAATATAATAGATATCACTGACGAGCATATATAAATAGTCGAGTCAAAACATCATGCATATGGGCTGACGATTGCGTTTATATATCTATATCTATATCTATATCTATCTATCTATCTATCTATATATATATATATATATATATATATATATATATATATATATGTGTGTGTGTGTGTGTGTGTATGAATGATAAAAAATATAGTTTTTAAGTTTAGGTATATTTATGGGTAAAGGCACTCAATAATATTAGAGAAAGAACGTATGTAAATATAAAATGTAGATTGAGATAAATATCCCAAGGCATCTGTTTCATGCTTAAACGCAATATTCTCACCCGAAGATTGATCTTATGCATGAAACAGACTATTGACCTGAACATTTCAATATACACTATATATATATATATATATATATATATATATATATATATATATATATATATATATATATATCAGGATGTTTATAAGGAGTAATGTCAATTAATAGATTAAGATAATAGGACAATATGTCAGACAGTATATTTTTTGTTCAATGCTGTAAACATATTCAGCTATCGTTTTTATTTGTCCATAATGCGCGAGAATCAATGCGTTTATTGATGTAAAGCAAACAAGGAAAAATGTTTCTTTGACTCATAACAAAAATAAAACTAAAATCAGGGAATACTTAAAATAATAAATTCTTGAACCGATGTCAATGCCCTATCTGTTTTACGCTACTTCTGTCTGTCACTCAATCTATTTAGCTAAATGTAAAATAAAATGTTCAAAAACGTCATGCCTCATAGATTCTATATATACAATGTACATGCGTGTGTGTTTGGAAATAAATAGTTTATCTGGAAACTAATGTCGCATTTATACAGAGAAAATAAATAAATGTTTGAATATACAGGATGCGACAGAATTGCCCTCCATATATAGCTCCCAGGAACACATCCCACATAATGATAAGTTTAGCTAAATGAAGACCATTGCCACTAATGTCTTATCATTATGTGGGAGGTATTTCTGACGCCCTGTGTGTTTGGATTTAAATTTGTTCGCCAAGAACATAATCATCATTATTAGCAAAGGTAAAAATCCTCGTATGAAACAATTTCTTTTACTTCTTTATGGCATGTAAGCTCCCAGAATATATAAGTTTCTGTATTTCTGGGATGAAGAGTTAACATTATTTACACACGAACTATTACCTTTATCTTTGACTGGCAAAAATGTAATAAGTTTGTTCGCATCGTTGCAGTTTTTGAATAGGAAACAAACAGATGATTTAATACAACAAAATATCAATTCTTATTGTTAGCATTCGTAATTCTTAAAACGAAATTAATCTGGCAAGTAGGACCGGTGAAATTTTTCAGAAAGTTTTGATATTTGGATTTCCTGAAGATTCATAATTCTTAAGGTAATGACTGAATAAACTGCTTGCGAGTTCTACGACTATAAAATACCCGTGGAAATTTCCCCATTATATCGTTAGATAATTGGAATGAACAAATTTAACCAAATATTTCAATAAAAATCATGAATAAATAATTTATTTATAAATATGAATGTATATCATTGTTTATAAAAGTAAGAGGATATAAATGAAAAGATTAGACATCGATATTTTCCTCTATTTTCTCTTTCTTTTTCTCACTGAAACCAAACGGCGCCTCTGATATGTCTTTTCCGTCTTTCCGCGCAATCAAAATGGAATAGTCCATTATTTATGAGGTATTGGCAGGGCGTAACGGCCATGCTAACAAAGGACAAGCAGAATTATGTTTATAATATATTATTATTACTATAATTTTATCCTTTCCGATTTTTATATGATTTTCTTGATTAAAAAAAAAACAAAAAAACATTTCCAATATTTTGGTTAAATTGAAATTTTACGGTGTTAAGCTAAACGAAGCTGACAAAATTTGAGAAAATATACCAACTCCGCGATTGGCTTTATTTTATTAACACCGGTTTACACTGTCATTTGGAAATGTAACGCAAAGAAATGACCACCTGAAAAAAGAATTAACCTTTCAAGAGAAAATAACACAAAATGTTTACCGAAATGGATAACAATAAAGATAGGCAGGATTATATTGTCATATTCTAAAATATTGTAATAATGTGCCGCATTTGTAACTTGAAGAGAAAATAATGATATCATCAAGCTGTTAACTTTCCGCACTACCAAAAACAAAAAGTTTGGCGGGAAACTCCCCTTAATACTAAAAATAGCGATATCAATGGATTGGAAAAGACGTATTTCCTGAAAAAATGTTTTAAAAAAGATTTTATAAATTTCAACCGGAAGTAAAGCTATCTTCTCGGTCAATGAATGCTGAATGTTTCCTATTCTATTTTTACCAATACCATTTAGCTATTGATTTTTCGTCTTGGATCAACAAAGAGCAGGTAGATTCGCCTCACGTCTGGTTCACACTCCTCCTCGGATTTTTGAACAGGAGTAGTGGTGTATTCTTTGTTGCCTATTCTTTTAAAGTCGTTTCATTCTCTTTCATCTCCAGTAGCTCCTTACGTCTTTGTGATATTATCGCCTTGCTTGTGGTGAATTTCTAAAAAATAAATTATGGGCTTTGATTTATCATTGCTGATAACTTTTACTTTGTTTTACACAATACAAGGCACAAGAGTCACTGAAAGTGGTTGTTGTATGTAGATAATGGTTGACTCTAGACTTGAAGAGGTTATGATTGTAGTGATCGAAACTTTGTTCCATATAACGGTTTTTAGGAATAACCTGGTCAAAGGTAAACTCCTCTTTACCAATGGAATACTCAGGCAATGAGAATAATTCGACCTTTTATATGTGGCATGGTGGATCTTACATAGAAAGCTCTGAAATGGTGGAACTTAGGAATGATTCCATTCTTGACAAAGTAATTTTAAATTGTTTCACATTGAAACGGGTGTTTCTTATACAAAAATATATTAATTTCCGATAAATATACATATATGTGTGTGTGTGTGAGTGTGTGTGTGTGTGTGCGTAGTCGCGTGCGTGCGTGAATGTAACTTTCTATAAAACTTACCTAAGTCAAGTATATAGCTACCATATTCCCAGGTGACTCAATGTTCTCTGTTTTGTGTTCCGTATCACCTTAGATCTTTTTATAATTAATTCTGTTTGTTGACTTACACATGTTCATGCAGGGGGCTGAATCCCAGGAGAAATGGAGGCCGATATGAAAATATTTTCCGGAGAAAGATTTTTGTTATTTAGCTATGAAATATTTTTCATCATAGAAAAAATCTTTTTTTGAAATACGGAAGAAAGTGAGCATGAAAAAGATGTTGTAACAAAAGCATGTTTAAAAACTGGATTTCCTTTTCATGAACGATCCTCTTCAAGAAAAATAAAGTGAATGACAATCCTATATTTAATTTTGCAACGCATAGATTTTCTCTCGACATCGTATATATATATATATATATATATATATATATATATATATATATATATATATATATATATATATATAATTATCAATGTTTTATTTACTCTTTATTTATTTTAATGATTTATTTTTAATTTTCACCTTCCCCAATCAACTGTACGGATTTCAATAAGCCTGATTTTTTTCCCCTCAATTTATTCTTGCAACGTGTTGCCAAAGCTTTATTACTTGATTTTCACGAATCTATGTTTACTTACTATCAATCATCCTTCGACCTCCCTGTAGTTGATCGAAACTCCATTAACAATCTCTTTCCACACTGCAGGTCCTGCATTGCTGTCACCATATCCGCAATGTCTCAGTTCTCTGTAAATTGTTTTAAGCGTTGCATGGCATCTCCAACTGATGTTCTTGATTCTTCTAAGCAGATTTGTATATGTTTCATCCAGTCGTCTTTCAAGACGAACAGATAATATCCAAGTTTCTGGTACATACAGTAGGACCGATTCAATCAGTGTTCGAAAAGTTTGGACTTTTAAAGAGGATAAGATGTTCGAGCGCCAAATCAAGAATATCGATACAGATATTTATGATTTTTAACTTAGTCCAGCAGAACGCCATAGTAGGTGAATCAATATGGGGATCGATCTCATTACATTACAGTATAGTCTGCTAGACTAAATCTCGGATTTTTCTGTTAATTCACCCCAAATAATGTAAAGTTACTTATCGCAAATATTAATTCACCTCATGAGATTATAAATTTTAAATCCAAGTTTGTTTGTTATTTTTATTAAATTGTTGGCATTCTATTGAAATTATAAATTTTAAATCAAAACTTGGCATCAGGTTTCTGGAATATAGAACAGCCTCCATATTATTGAACACAATCCGAAGTTGTATTTTAGCTGGGACTACGATTATGTTAGATAGTTGGAAAAATATACATCTTTGAAGGATGATCGCAATAATATTCATCTGACTGTAAATTCCAGTATGAATTTCGTTGAGCCTGAAACATCAGCTCACATGAAGAATATGTTCGGGACTCATCGCAGCAGGATAGACTCTTATTTATATAAGTTCCTTTGGGGACGTAAGGCAAAATTTAACAATGAATGGATTTTTGAACAAATTTTAAAAGACACTTCTGAATTTTAGTGTGAATTTTAGTAAATATAAATTCTTTTTATTTGGGGGTGAATTAACAGAAAAGATCCTAAATCTTTAACCATCACCCTCAGTTAGGCGCTTTTTTATGAGTGCATTTGTTTCTGTGTGTATGTTTGGCATGAGAGTGTTTGTTAGTATTTACGAGATTCAACCAGAAGTTACGATACAAGCGCTAAATGACTCATTCAGAAAAAGAATAACGATAAAATAGAAAACAAATTTGATACTTTATTTATTGACAGAGTGATTTCTGGAAATATGGAAAGTGTACGGCACGACACGGGAAATGATGGAAGATGGGTAGGTTTTTCAGTCTCTTCAAAATCCTCTAACCTGTATGTAAAACTTTATGGCTTTCTATCTACGTATGCTTCATTAATAAATCCGTTGAAAGCAACATATGCCAAAAACTAAAAAGGACATTTATCAAAGAAGGTTGGAAACAATATGTGAAAGGTGAGTGCGTTTTATTGGTCATTACTTGAGAAGTGACGTTTTACGAAATTATAAATTGTAAGATCAAGAGGAAGAACAGGAAGGACTTTTGTCGACCAATGCATAGAGAGTCTACCAAAATTAGAAAGGAAGAGATGGACAGAGCTAGAGATGAGAAAAATGGCTGGGGAAAATATTGTCAGAAGTATTCGTTTGAGTAAAATCAGATAGATATGAAACACAGTGTATATCAGGTTTGCCAGATCTTGCGCTTCTGGCAAAATGGATGTCGCGCAGAGTTGTCCACCAAAATCAAATACACGCGAATGGCCTCATCTAACTCGCCACAAGGGGGAGAGAAAGGGAACTGGGGTGGGGGATGATGATCCCGATGCGAGCGGGTGCCGACGAGGATCTCTCTCTATTTTTTAAGCGATTTCACCCCAAGCAAGGCAGTAAAGCCACTGTGGCTCAAGGGGTTACTGAGCGTGGAAGAATTATAAAACAGTGAAATTAAATCACAATCCACGGTGTGTCGCAGCGAAACTTCTACACAATCTGTTCCAAACAAACGCTCCGTACACCACGATCACGCATTCAGATGACCGATAGTATTTAAAAGAGTAGCGTCACGCATGCGTAGTGGGACGACTGTAAATGGCCGCTTCACGCGACAACGCGTGACACCGTCGCTCCCTCGCGCCGTCGGCCATGTCAGATTTATACGCTAAACAATTACGTGCCCGCTTCGTCCAGCGACGTAAGTGAATTCTCTTGCTACAAACAGAAATATTACTAAGAAGCGTGAATAAAGGAAACGTAATCAGGAGGACAGTAGGTAGCAATTTACATTGCATTTAAATTTTGAAAAAAAATGGAAAGCATGGGGCCGGAAAGGAAATTCCACAAGCGAGAAATGTGGGAAAAGAAAACGTTAGCATAGAATTTACGGCTATATCTCTATATACAAGTTTATTACTGCACTTAAATTCATAAAATCTAAGTACCATTCGAACAATTACTATGAAAGTATTTTATATATTGTGTCATAAATTCACTTCTCGTTTATGAACATTTTTGTTTAAAAAAGTAAAGTAAAATAACATTTTATTTGACTATACACCCCTTGCTAATAATTAACGCCACCACCTAATCATAAGAAATTCAAATTTCTGTAGCAACAAACAATATACTTGAATAGAATATAAAGGATTCATAAAATATAAGAAGATTTTCTTAATAATGTGTCATTCCACTCCAATTTGCAATAATTGCAGCCATTCTGGCAGATATTGATTTAATTAATTGGCTGTTATCTCATGTCACACATCTTGGACCTTCATTCAAGGCATTACTTTTGAAATTATTTTCATTTTATCCAATCTTTCCTTCAATGTAACCCAAACTTATGTTCATTTCGGTTTGCATCAGGTGATTGTGGTAGTCACGGCATAACTGTATATCCTTGTTGCTTAAACCAAGTCATTACTACCTTAACTTTATGAAGTGGGGCAATATCTTGTTGCAGAATACTAAACTGAACAAGATTAGTGATATTAAGACTGTCCTGCAATAGTTGAATATATGAAGCAGAATTCAGGCGATTAAGAATTTCAACAAGTTCACCAATGTCGTTTCCATGGAAACAACCGCAATACATTATCTTGCCTCTTCCACTGTGAACCATTGGTCTAGTCATCCCTGATTGAAACACCTTTTTTTTATAGCAAGGGACATATCGACGTTGCTTTGTTTGAACTTAGTGTATAAGCACTTTATCAGCGAAGAACACATTGCACCATTGGTCGACAGTCCAGGTGCTACGTTCTCTAACCCAAGTTAATCTTTTTTTTTTTTTCGCATGCTGAAGTCATTAGTGTCTTCTTGGCGACCCTACAACGCAATCCAAATGACATCATACGACTGCGTGTAGTACTTACAGGAATATTAGTACGTAGAAATATTAGTGTCTTGTTCCATATTAAATTGCTGAGTAATTGCTCGAGAAAAAGAAGTTGGTTGAACACGCTACAGCATATGTAAACGTCGATCCTAACAGGCAGTCGTGCTATGACTACGAACACTTGAAAGATTAGAAAGGATACCAGTTTCTTTAAATTTGGAGTTTATGCGAGCAACAGATGATTGGGCAACATTGTATCGCTTTGCATCATCAGTAAGAGATACACCTTCAATGTGTGGGGCACAAATTGCGCTTCTTTCTGCTACAGTCAGATCTCGTGTTTTTTGGCATTCTGTAAAGAGTGCGTAGAAATTTCATTATAATATGATGCATACAATAGTTATATAATAAATAAATAAATAATGAGTTAATTGTATTGGTTAAATGTCATTGGACAAATGATTTTTTAATATTATTAGGTGGTAGCGTTAATTATTGACAGGGGCTATATTCACGTTCGAAAAACGTAATAATAGGTTAGTGCAAGGCCAGGACAATATGGGGTCTGCGGAGAACAGACCAACCTAGTTTTAAAACGTTTCTTTTTTGTTATTCTGCGTTGTCCGAGACGATAAGAGCATTTTTCTTTAATCCATTGTGTACGTTACCACTTCCGTGCGAAATGCACACCAAGTTTATTCTTAGCTGTCGCGTATGATTAGTAAAGTAAATTCATTATTAAATTGATTAACAAAAATGTAAATTATTTATAACTTAACCTAATATTGGTGCGTCAGACAACTTTTTAGAAACCGCGTAAATACGAGACTCTGATCCTAATAGATATTCGTACAGTCGCGCTTTTATCCTTGGCAAAGAATACAGACATCCTCAATTAAATTAGTTAGGCGATTCCAGCATGGAGTTGTAGTTAAAAAGCTACTGTTACTCTGTAATTCTTAGTTGAAATCTCCCACTACTGTAGGGATTATATGTCCACTAGGGACTATGAAAGTTGAAAGGTTACGTGTTTGTGTGTATTTGATGTCGGTGCGTGTCCAATATGTAAACAAAGAAGATGAAGAAGCGTACAAAAAACTTGAGTTTCGACTACTTCTTTTGTGGTAACTTAGTGGGACAAAGTTCTCAATGTCTCTTGGATATGACCGTTCTCTTTCTGGTCCAGAACTTAGGAGAGGTAAATATAAGTATCGTATCATGATCGAGCTCAAGTTAACCTTGCGAAGAGTTGGAACAAACAAAGGAAAATTTCTACTTTATCATTTGAAGGTTAGACATTACGGGATGTCCGTTTTCTTTTTTTGCGTCCAGAGGCTAGAGTAAGTAAGTACAAGTATCGTTACAGTGGTCGCGCTCAAGTCAGCCTTGCGCTGAGTTGGAACAGCCAGAGAGAAAGTTTGACTTACTTCTTAGGTTGAGGTTTTGGAAGACAATTCTAACATATGGCACTAGAAAGGTTTTTCTTGGTGCCATGTATTGGAAAATGGTAAGAAAGAGTCACTAGTAGACCGGTGAAAATAACGTTCCCAACCGAAACGTGATTACTACATGGAGAAAGGTAGTGGGGCGTGAAATGTTTGCTTTTATATAGGCTTCAAAAACACCACCTAATGCGTTTGACAAAACCAAGTGGGGCCATCACAGTTGTGGTTTCTCCACTCTTAGCAACATGGGAAAATGTATTTCTTTTTCTTCTTTATTACTCATTATTAATTTTATTGATTTTATTTCATTTTCTCACCATTACTCCTATGGGATCCTTCTGGAAGTGTCTTCTCACGAAGATTGACTTCCCAGACACCATAGCTCGGGACTCAGGGTTGGACATTAGGGATCTGAGGACAGCAATACAGAACTGAACAGTGTGGAAAGGGATTGTCAATGGAGTTTCGACCAACCATAGGGATATCGAAGGATGGTAATAATGAATGTTTAGTCCATTAATCAAGAAAATTATTTCTTTTGTTATATCCTCGAGATTTGGCCGAGTTTTGTGATCCTGTGGCAAACAAAGCTAAGATTATTTGATCTAAAATAACGGCATTTAGAAATTTAAATGAAACAGTAATTTTTCATTCTTTGTTTTTAAATATCTCATTGCAGGTCGTCAAGATGTTGGCAACTATCGTGGTTCTTTTTGGCATTTGTTGGCTTCCGATTCACATATTCATTCTGGTCTTGGACTTCAATCCATCGCTGGAGAAAGAATACCGAAGAGCGTTGACTATTTTGTATATCATAATTCACTGGTTGGCCATGGCCAATAGTTTTATGAACCCAATCATTTACGGATTTATGAATGACAACTTCCGGGTAAGATTTTTCTTCTTTTATTTCTTTGCTTAAGGAGAATCAGTTTTCTATTTTGTTTTCTTCAGTTTCAGTATTTGTACACTACTCGACGAAAAAGTTAAACTTTGGCTCGATTACTTATTGTGTCGAATGCCTACCCCCAGACCCGATACGAAAACATGCAGATTCCAACCGCCCACGAGAGAAAAGCACTTCCGGTGTTTCCTCTTGCGTCATTAGAGTCCATCCAGTAAATCGCTGATTAATAAGCTTGTCTTGCAGACCATTGCTTATGTAGCGAGTTCGAGCCTCCTGTCTTCTCTTTATTTGTAAGCATGTAATATTAAATGTCCCAAACTACAATAAAAATAGATTTTAGTTATTTTTCAGGGGGTATCACAGACGAAAGAAAATTTCGAATTTTTTGCACATAGTATTATATTTTAGCATTTTATAAACAGACTAAATTTCAAAGGGTATCACAGATAGCGTCAAAATATAGAGAATGTCATAGACGATGATAAATGTCGGGGTTGGAAGGATATTAAAAACGGATGGAGATATCAAGCATTATCAGGAAATGCCTAAATTTCACGGAGTACTACAGTCAATGAAGTCTCACAGACAAGACGAAATTTCGGAGGTTGCGTAATATTAATAGTAAAATGAGTCGTTTCCATGAAAGAAACATTCAACATTCATTGACCGATTAGCCATCGGCAGTTGAAATTTATAAAAGCATTTTATTAAAGCAGTTTGTTCAAGAAAATAAATTCTCAAGTTCATTTATCGAACATTCTAGTGTTAATGGGCGTGATCCCGTACCATTATCATTTGCCGAGAACATTTATAAATAAGTATAAGTGTAAAAGATCATGTGCTAGGAGAAAGTGACCTCTTAGCCCCACCCCACAACGATTAGGCATCGATTATAATATTTATAATTTTCTTCCTTTTTTTCCACCTGGGAATGATGGAGTCGAATTATATATACGTCTACGATAGGAAACGTACAAATACTAATTTTATCAATGAACTGATCACCTTAAACGCATAGCACTGCGTGTTGGATTGTAGACATTTAATAAGCTAAATTTCATGGCTACCTCAGTGAAATTCAAAGTGTCTGAACTACCAAAGTGGTCTGTCGTTAAACGATAAACACTTTACTTTTACTAACTTCACGCGTTTTTACTAATTTATTCACCCAGTACAAATCCTAAGAGTCACTAAAGGTCGGTACTGAATTAGATTTTGTGTGAGCGGAAGCGGGAAGTAGAGATTCTAAGGTTATGTAGGATAGATAATGTTTGGTCCTAGATTGAAGCGGTTAAGACTGTGGTAGTAGAGGAAGCATTCCCTCGGGAGTCTGTCCCACAAAGCAGTGGATCTTGGAAAGAAGCTGTTCGAATAGAACGAAAGAAATGAAGATGATTCGACTATGTATACGTGGCATGGTAGTTCTTAGCTGTGAAGATATGAACTCGTGGAATTAATGAATGCAGCTCGTCAGAACATTTGCCATGGAAATAGCGATAGAGTAGCGAGTGGCTCGCGATGTTTCGTCCGCGAAAAAGGGTTATAGATTGGAAATTAATCATCACCCCACAAAGACAAACTTTATCAACGCTGAAATGTGAAGGTTGTGCAACTCCAGTACAAATATAGCAGCATATTCCATGTTTTTGTTTGATCTGTCTCTTGTAAAGATAGAGCATATCAGGAGGAGTCTGATGCTTACTGGAGCGTTACAAGGAACAGACCATTTCTCCAGCATCTTTAGCGATAGATTGGATAAATGAGTGTGACTTGAGGTAGTTCAAGAAACTTTATAGTTTTTGTATTTCATGACAGATTGTTTCACCATATACTTAATCATAAGAGAGAAATATTTTGTTGATATTTATTTAAAAAACCCTATTTGTGATTTCAGCCATTGTATAAACAGTTAGTTAATTTAAATAGAGCCATGTCATTTCTGTCTTTCTTTAAGTAAAAAGGTAACTTGTTGTGACTGTTTTTCTTTCTATGCCGCCAAGCATGCATTTTGTTGGTCTCAATGGAAAGGCATGCAATAATTCCTCATCTTAAAAATGTTGATGTCCGTAGTTAACCTTGTCCCAGGAAAATGAGTGAGAGGCTTGTGAAGTTTCGTCTACCGGAAAGGGGTAAATAGGGAGGAGAAAAAGCCAAACGAGAAATAGGTAACTCCAAACCAGATATGGCAACAAGAATCTCTTATAGAAAGAGGAATCATATTTTCTAGAGCAGTAGAAGGAACTGACCACTTTTCTAATAAATTACACTTGTGCTTAGGATCAGAAAGAATTGAAATATTGAGGAAACATAATGAGGAAAATAGAACGAAGGGCGAGTGAAGGCAAGAGGAGCGAATCATCTACCTTAGCGAGCCGGTGTAAATTGATGGCATTTTCCATCATGAAAGCAAGGCTCAGCATTTTTCCTTACAAGAGAATAAAATAACATCTTAGAATTTAAGTTAAAACACAATACCAATCAACCAGTCGCAGTCTTTTACTGTTTTTCTTTCGATCACTTTCTTTCTCATTTCTCTTCTCACTCTTTCTTATTTTGTTCATCTGTCTGACTATCTATCTATCTATCTATCTATCTATATATATATATATATATATATATCAGTCTGTTCATATGTATCTAGCTAGCTAGTTAGGTTTCTCAGTTTATTCATATCTATCTATCTATCTATCTATCTATCTATCTATCTATCTATCTATCTATCTATCTATCTATCTATCTATCTATCTTAGTCTGTTAATATCTATGTTGTAATGTAAGAAAAGAGCCTGTTGAGTTTTAGAGGGAAACGCCTAACCGATTGCTCTCCCAGAAACTACAGGGGTAATAGTGAGAGAGGGAAAAGTGACGGGAGGTAACAAAAATAACACTGCCTCGGAAACTACAACAACTTGAGGAACAAAATACTCACGGGATCGATTTCACAAGACACCGACTTCTGTTTTCTCCAGCTTTTATTGGCATGAGACATCTTACAAAGACCAGGATCTTGATCAGTTGCAGAGTTACCAGTAGGTAGACATTACAAACTGTCCCATTCCTAACGGGAAAAACCCGGATGTAACTGGTGTTGACAAACATGTCCACATGCGATCCGAGACCACTTCTGTTCGCGTTCGCCACATTCCCCCCAACTGATATCTTGATCACAGACGCGACACCTTGGATCGGGTCTCTTTCGCCGAGTGCTTCTCCGAAGTGGTCTCCATGTGATTCTTCCCCCGTGGGATCATCTGGCTTATCCACGTTCACGAGGATTTCATCCTCACTTTCGGACATATTCACTACTTGTTGAAGATCGTGATCCGTGACATAATTGCCAGTAAGTCCAGTAACTTTCCGAAAGTTATTGTACACCGCTTCTGTGAGGCCTTTACCCACACAATTTCTCCTATCTTGTACACGTCGTGGCCTACCTCAGACATCGTTGGAGACACTGATTCAATCCCTTTAACCTGAACCTCGTATCTGTAGAATTGATTTTCCTGCGCGGTCAGTAGTGAGGTGTCATCTTTGTGGGGGTACATTGTATTAGTAAGTGACCTCTTCAATACTACGCTTCATCCTGGCCGCAATCCTCTTGGCACTATTGTGACAATGTCCCGTTATTCCATTTCTTGTCGGGACATGCACGCATCGGAATCGCAGATGTACGTCCCATTCATGGGCAAAGGTCCTGAACTCCCTGCTGCGGAAAGCGTTGTCATTGTCTGTGAGTATCTCATGTGGTGGTCCCCTTTCACAGAACACAAACTCCAGCTGATGTATAATACTCAATGAGTCTTGGCGGTTTAAGGGCCGCCAAAAAGAAAAACGCCATGGGCCATAATTTTTTAGTGTCAGGTAATGACAGCCGCGGTAGTGAGTGATATCCATGCCGAGCTGGTGCCAAGTACTGTTCACTCCAAGTCTTCCCCTTTCCCAATGGACTGACGCAAGATCTGTTGTTGTGCAATCTACATACGACCCAATGGCCGATTTACCATGGCCTTTGTCACGGAAGGACAAACTCTTTTCACAAAATATGTGGTGCACCATACTCTTGGATACCCACTACGTTGATGTAATTCCATTATCTGACTGAGATTCATGGTGTCGGGGGAAGCATCACACACCTGCACAGGTTCAGCCCCATTTTTGGTCATATCGAGCCACCTTTGGGGTACACGAGTTCTGGCTTGACGCGACCAGCATCACGCCGACAGACAACATATTCTTGAACCAGTCCCTTTACTGTACTCAACTTTCTTCGCACCGGCATCTCGCTTGCTGCTTTGGTACGTATCCTAGCTTTTCCCGTGAGGGTGTTAGAGAACCAGTGGTAAACACATAAGGAATAGTTTTTTAGGTGCAGACACTTTGTCTATTACTGGCGGGAAAAATTGAAGGCTTTGATTGCAGCGTCCAGTTCAGCCAAGTTATATCAACTTGGCTGAACTGGTTGCGCGTCGTTTGTAGACCGAAACTAGCATGCATCCTCCAACGCACCACTCCTGTCGCTAGGGAGCTTGAATCGACCTATACGTTGACTGCTGATCCGATCTTTCTGTGGAACTCTGTCCATAGTCTCTGTAAAAATCTGCTTGAGGGATATGCCGTCAACTTGGTCACCCCAACCTTTTGTAACTGCGTTTTCCCGCCGTTTGATGAACCCGGTCGCCACAGGCAACCATCCACATACGGGGAGCTGTTCCACCAGCTTCCCACATGGAGAGAAGACATTTTGGCGAAGGACATTTTGGATCGCGCTTCACCGCGTCCACCGCAGTGTGTTACGCACCACCAGACTTCCAGTCCAAGCACGCGAGCCCCATCCTTTAAATGTTGTGGGTCCTTGTACATCAGCCCATACTGGTCCAATTTTGCCTTGATATATAGGTGTAACGTAGAAATATCACAAAGAAATGCACTATCCCAGTTGACCCGAACAAAAAAGTTAAATTATCTATTACAAAAAAATAACAACACACCTGCGAAATCAAAACTACAAAGAACCAACGTTATTTACGAGTTTAAATGCCTCTCAAGGAACTGTGTTCCTGATCAAACCGAACTCATACATAATTACATCGGCCACACTACCAAATGCAGATCAAGACGACTTACGTTACATCTATCTGACCACAGCTCCATTAGAACTCATTTAAACACACACACAAACCTAACAGACTCCACCTGAAACATGCTAGTAGAAAATACAAGCATCATAATCTCATCTACATATTAAAAAAATTAAAAATAATGGAAACTCTCAATAATAAAAAAAAGAAAAAGACAACACTCAATAACATTAGCTATGGAAAGGGCTACAATGTGCTGACCGTGTTTGGAAAATAAAACACCCCTATAACTCTAGAAATATACAGACAACCCATACATTCAGTTAAAAGTAAAAATTATATTTGATAATTGCTAAAAGTATAGCCGAAAGTGCTGGGAATTACAAAACTTTGGACAGTTTTACACTCTTTACGAACATAAGAAAAATGAAATAAAACTCCTTAATCACAATCAGTCGTCTTTAACAAAACATGTATAAAAGAGGGATTGCTGCCTAAATACACAATATATTTTTGTGTAAATGGATGGCAGAAACGAGACCTGGTGGAATAATTAAGGACAAATATTGCTTATACTCACAAATGATAGAAAGTTGTAAATAGTTATTGACTTCTGCATCGTGAAGGGTCACAACACACTTGAAATCCGATATCGCATTTGAATGGCACTAAATGATCGCCAAAAGCTAAGTGCAATATTAAGAAAAAGCAACGTTTCGTTAGAAACAATGAAAAGAGTGTTGACTTGCTGTTTATTGTCAGTTCTCCTCTATATCAGTGTATGTTAAACAATTTCCTTACAGATGAAAAAAAGAGAAGACTTCTGACAACAGAGATTTGGTTCTACAGAAGGACGCTGAGAATGCCATAGACGTGAGCAACGAGGACTTTTTAAGGAAAATAGAAACAAAAAGAACACTTAATATTAGAAAGATATACTTGAATTTTCTAGGGTACATAATGAGAAAAGAGGGCTTAGAAAATGTGACACTTCCAGGATAAAAAACAAGAGAAACATGGAAATAGCATATAACCTACCTAACAAGCTCGCGTAAATGGTCGGCACAACATAGACTGGGAAGGTGAAGCATTATAAAGTATAGGAAGCTGTGAAGAGTCATTATCTACAACGTCTCACATGAACACGGCACATAAAAGAATAAGATGGGACTAAGAAGACGTGAGTCCGAAGAGTGTTGAGCCAATCCTTCAAAAAGCGAAGACCTGCTTACCTGGAGTTTAGATGTGTTTGTACACAGTATCTGGCAGAGGCAGGAAATTTACAACTCTCTCAAGTACAAAGTAAATTAAATGTATGGCCGCATCGTTATTCCTCAAGGTAAATTCATTAGGAATTTAATCCTGTTAGATGTCGGATTGTAAAATATGACAAAGGGAGAGTGATGGGCTGAGGAAGAAACTTGGTTAAAAGTGGAGGAAAGAAAGAATAAACAAGAATGAGAAGGAAGAAGGTAAGAGAAATACGAAGAGGATAACAAAGGAGAAAAATGTAGAAATTGTGAAAGTTAAAAAGGAATAAGGTAAGATAGAGGAAAAGAAGACGTGAAAGACAATAAAAACGGAGAAGAGGAAAAGAGGAGAAATCAAAAGCAATTATCAACCCTTTGCAGGTTAAAAGCTAGAAAATATTCTTGATTTTATGATAATAATTATTTACTGATACAAGCCTTACTAATTAACCCCTTAGCTGGATAGAGAAGAACTAGACTCCTACTATTCCGAAGGTTATCTACGAGTAAGTTAATATAACGAACCCAACTGGAATTGGAACTCAGCTATCCGATTAAAAATTTCGAGTCGTTATCCATTATACCACACGCACATCTTAGCTTACAGCATCTGCTATTCCAAAGCGGTCACCCATCCAGGTACTGAACAAAATGGACGTTGCTTAACTTTGGTGATCGTACGGGAACCGGTGTTTCAATGTCATATGGCCGTAAGACACAAAATGATGGATGAGACGAAAATATAAAGAATAAGAAAGAGGATACGGGGGAATGAGGAGGAGGAGAAGTTAAAAGGAAAAAGAAGAGAATATGATAGAGGAAAATGACAATAAAAAAGATGAAGGAAAACAAGAGGAGGAGAAGGAGGAGGAGGAGGAGGAGGAGGAAGAATTGAAGAAGAAGACAAAAGCAAAAGAAAGAGGTGAAGCGATAAAGAAGGACGAACTATATGCAGGGAAGAAAAGAGGAAGGTGGAAAAAATGAGGAGAAAGATTAAGAAAAGGAAAGTAGGGAGAAAAAAGATAAGAACAAAGACAATAAAAATGATAAAGAGAAAGTAGAAGAAATGGGAGACGAAAATGTATAAGCTAAGAAGAAGAAAAAAAAAAGATAAATCGATGAAGAAATAGGGTAGAGGAAAATATAAAAGAGAAGGGGAGATGTAGAAGGAGAGGAAGAAGGAAAGAAGAAAAAAAGGGAAGAAGGAGAAAAAAGATGGGGTGGAAGAATGAGAGGATGAAGAAGAGAAGTAAAAGAAAGAGAAGGAAGAGAGTAAGAAAGATAAAAGAAAAGAAAGGGAGTAAGAAAGATAGAATAGAAAGAAGATTGTATATTTTAATTTCCGGGTAACTTTAACAAATCAAAATTATGTTTTGACAATAACATTTCAACAAATTCTTTTTATCTGTCTAGTTTCCTCGTTCAGATACCCTGAAGTTCATAAATTATTCTGTCGAAATTAACTTTCTGTCGAATCCTTGTGTCCCTGCCAGCTTACTCCTCTCCTTCTAGACTTCTTCAAAAAGCTATGATTTAATACGAAACTTTCTAAGCAAATTCTATAAATATTACATAGGTACAACCTTTTTTTTTCCATTATCTATTTACTTATTTATCAATTTCATTTTTATTTCTGTTCTAGCTTCATTGATTTTTTCAAACTTTCTCCATATTGTGATAATATTCACAAGAGCAGGGTAACAGTGAAAATCGGATATTTATAAAGTATATGTTGGATAGATTGTATCATGTCGCGATGATGAGTATACTTCTCTTTATAGTGTGAGGTTGTCCGAATACCCACCTTCAACATTTTGTGGCAGATTCAATATATTTGATTGAATCTGTACAAGGTTGACAATGGGTTTAATTTTTTTTTTTTACTATTGCCGAGACGGTAAAACAGTCACTGGGGAGTACTTTACCCAAAGGAATACTCAATTATTTTCGGTTAAATATCGTGCTATACAAGTGAGAATATATTTTGTCAAAGTATCTAGTGATTAGATAATGTGATTTTATACCTTTTCCTGTTGATAAATGAACTCAGAAAGACTCAACCCAAACTGTTTTCCGACAACTCAATTATTTTCAGCAAAAACTCTGTTAAATATCGTTTTTTTTCGTAGACAAACAGAAAATGGATAATAAATTCAAAAACATGCATTCATCATTTAAATTAATGATTCCCAGCCAAAATAATATACAAAAATAAATTTTATACTTTCTGGACTATTTGTTAAGCAAAGAAAAACTTATTCTCATATTATAATTGACTAGTGCGGATTTTTTCATCTAGAGCCTTTTGCATATGCCCAACCAATTTAAAAATTACAAATTACAACGTATCTTGCAGGAACTAGACTGTCTGGTGGGTTTTACTACATAAGCTGAGCTACCCAAAAGAAAGAAATAAAATGAGTCAGAACAAAGATTTTTAGATTGCAGATGGATTTCTAATAAATTGTAGGGAAGTAGAAAAAAAAATAATGTTACGCCAATCATCTAATTGGAGCAAGCCTACCTTGAAAATCAGCATTCCAAATTCTGATCTTATTGTTGGGTAAAAAACTCACCCCTGCAATGTCCTCCGTTTCATTCAATGTCGTTATAATAAAAAGGAGGCGTTTTTTTGGTTAGACAAACAGAAAATTTATTTTAATAATCAAATTTTTTTGGCTCTCGTTTTTTCTTGCACATGCATTCATCATTTTTTAAAAAAATAATTATATATATATAAATATATATATAAAAATAATATATATTATATATATATGTCTTTCTCTTCTACAGACTCCGCATTTGTTGCTATAACAATATGGTGTCTAATGCTGATCTCATAAAATGCAACACTGATAAAATTGACTTTCCTGATGCAGTCATTTTTTTCATGTTGCAGAATGAATGATGACCTTTACCTTTCTCATGTATAGGCAACTTGACAGTGAACCCTTGGACGACCAATTTAAAAACAAGATAAAGAGTAACCTCTCAGCTAGCAATGTTTCACAAAAGCAAGAGCCGAATATTTGTGCCAGAGTAGTATCATTTTTTGAAATGTATTAATCAAAGCGACGAAAGTTAAAATAATTCCTGTTCCATCCTCACTGTTGCAAATTTTTTTAATGAGGAATCAAATTTTTTAAATAACTGAATGAGGTTGTCGAATCCTCATATTTATCAAGCAAATGTCTATCATTTATATATATATATATATATTTTTTATAAATTTATAAAAACATGATTCCAAATCGCAAATAAGAAGTCCTATGTTTCAAAACAAGGGAAAAACTTCAATATAATTATTTAAATTAAATTGAGTTAAAATAAGCTCTAATCTTCAGTTCCCATATTTTAAATAAATAATTATATTTATGCTCTACTTTTATCGACACATTTTTTTAAAATAATAACAAAATACAAGGGACTTTGGATTATTTACACAACACCTTCCTATTTTCACACACACACACACACACACACACACACACACACACACACACACACACACACACACACACATATATATATATATATATATATATATATATATATATATACATTTACATTATTCGAACTATTGACCTCATCATTGTTGCAACAAAGATGAGGACAATAGTCCCAATAATGTAAATAGTTTACATAATACCTCATCTCAGAAATTTAGACCGATGCTGAAGGATCGGTACGGACCCGATACACCGAAAATATGGAGACAAATTGAAAGCAACAAAGTTGATGGCAATAGTCGGAATAATGTAAATAGTTTCCATAATACCTCGTCTCAGAATTATATATATATATATATATTATTCAATTGGTTACGCTAATATAATTGGCGTAACCATGGCTGGCCTTGATAGGCTAAGCATCCCACAGCCCGATGTAACCAGGTTTGCTAGAACTTGACTGTCTCAATCCCCTTTGAGCTGCGAGGGAGGTGCTTTAGTTCAAGTGCGTGGGCTTCTCCGTCGCGCAGAGTTGTCAAGTTCACGTGAATGGCATCGTTAGACTTTCTTTGACTGGATCTGCAAAGTACTTTAAGGAGGGCCTGACTCGCCAAACCGCGTCCAACCCCTACACTCCTCTGTGATTCCTTTTCACAATTCATCAGTATTAGGTTGGGCCTTCATAGCCAGCTCTGCCATCTACACCAGAGGGGGAAAAGGGAATAAGGTAAGATTTAATAAATTTATAAATCTTCAGAGTATATATTATAAGCTGTCGTTACGAAAAGTTCGCTCAGTAGCAGTAAATTGATGAAGCAGTTATAAAAGCAGATAAAACAGCAAATAACTTGCAACTAAAGAGTTATACACTAAGCGATGTCTAGGCAGTTGAATTAAAAAGAAACAGGTTTATTATTTTATATCTTACCACACATCGGTCAGTGTGTGAATGGTACAATTTATTTTTATATTTATATATATAGACACTTCCAGCAATTTACTAAATGTACTACTCTTAGTAGAGCACACAATTTAATTTTACATTTAATTCATTCTCCGTGCAACAAGTGTGTCTTTTGTTACCCCAACATGCAATTAAATGCCTTTTACTCAGATGTTTGTCTGCGTTTCCTTCTGTTTCCGTATATACATAAATATTATTTTACTACTTTGGTATTTATTCTCTTAAAAAAGTTTTTAAAAAGATTGTATTTTAAATTCTCTAGGTGGTTTCTGTCTGCGAAAAAAAACCCAGATCTGTCGTTCATTTTCACAGTGGTTTCGGACACAACATTCTGAGTTACACAATCACATTCAAGAGGACAGCACCTATCACCTGGTTTACACACCTTCCCCCGTCATTTGAACAGGAAAAGTGCTCCTAGTAGCCCCTTAGTGGCATTTTCCCCTTGCTTGTGGTGAAATGATACAAAAAAAACAACAACAAAAACACTTTCTACTACCGCAGCTATAGAAGTTATAAATACAGTTATAATTAGCGTCACCAGTTTTCGACGTCTTTTATTTTAATTCTTCACCAGTTGGAACGAAGTATTAATGAGGAAGTAAATTTCTGTTAAGTTAAAAGTCAACAAATGTGTGAACAAATTAGACAAGTTGTGAGTATCCATTTATATACTAAGAGATAGAGTTGTAAGCTGTTAATTATTCAAAAGGTTAGCTCAGTAACCTAAGAAAAGTTAAGCCAGAAAACATGCATGATTCTGTGCGAGATATTGCTGGTGAACCAACTGAAGAATACAAAGGATATGATTGACTGGCTGTATGACATTGTAGATAAGAAAATCTGTTTCTCTAATTTGATAATAGGCGTTTTTACACCTCTATTGGGAAAATAAATTCTTAATGGGTACATTAATTTAACGAAGGAACATACAAGCACTAACTCTAGTCTGTGTGCTATCATGCAGTGGTATTATGGATAAAGATCGGCGAGCACGATGGATTTGACTTCGCCAGAAGTAGCTATGAAGATGCTGAGAATTGCGAGTTGTATGAAATTTACTTGAGCAATTTTTTCAACCAAGGGGAATATTGGATTGTACAGGGATGATGGAGTATGTGTTTAATTATAGAAAGATTGACAATATCAGAAAGAGGCTGTAATTTTCCCCCCAAAAGTCTGGCTTTAGTATCCAAATTGAAACTAACTTGGAGGAAGTAAAGTCCTTGATTATTAATTTTAACTTTGATCGTGAAGTTTACTAACCTTTTAGAAAGCATAGTAGCAACCCGATTTATTTAGACGCTTCGTCTAATCTTCCGCCAGCTATTTTAAGCAAATCTCGAAATCAATGAGCATAGATAAAGATAATGATGAGATTAACCGTTTACATACAGGAGACAATGGATATTCTTTGAGGGAATAATTAGTGTTACAGTTGATTGAAATTTATAAAATATATTTTCTTAAAACACATTTTCCAGAAATTAGTTGTCTTAAATGTTATTACACTTTCTAGTATTGATGGGGTTTCCTTTCTAACCTTTTGTTTTTGGTAGTGTTGAATTTTAACACTTTGATGATCTCACTATTTTCTCTTCTAGGTATAATGCTACCCATTTTTTGTTGTTGCTG
This sequence comes from Acanthosepion pharaonis, assembly GCA_903632075.3. Taxonomy (NCBI): domain Eukaryota; kingdom Metazoa; phylum Mollusca; class Cephalopoda; order Sepiida; family Sepiidae; genus Acanthosepion; species Acanthosepion pharaonis. The sequence goes on along the minus strand of CAHIKZ030004736.1, from coordinate 703,998 downwards.
TTGTTAAAGTGATGTGTTTTTAGTGCAGCTAGAAAATAATAATATAATCAAGATGTTGACATTCCACACTTCTTCTATGTGCCGTGTCTTTTCAGGACGTTGGCGATCATGGCTTTCTACAATTTCATCTCCTTTGTCTTTTTGTTATCTATCCTAATCCCTGTTCTGCCATCCAATTACACAAACTCATTATGTTATGCATCGTGTTCTTCTGTCCCTCTTGCCTTCAATATGTCCTGTGAGTGTCAAATTTTCCAAACCCTCTTTCCTAATTATATGACCTAGAAAATTCAACTATCTCCTTCTGATGTAAAATATAAATGTTGAGTTTTCATTTTATTTAAAGATTCATCAATGGTATTCTCAGCATCCTTTTTTCTATTTTTTGTTTTCATTCCACACTACTTTAAGCAAAAGTTTGGGAAGGAACCCCAATCATCACTGGAAAGAGCGATAACAGCTAATGAATTTGAGAAAATTATTTTCTTGGAAAATTATTTTGACAGAAAGATTTTATGAATTGGTTGTTCGATTAATGAATGTCGAATGTTTCCTTATAAGAAAATGACTAATATTACAATTACCATCAGAAATGAAGGAAACAGATGCTACACTTTGATCCTATCCCGATGACCAGAGAGTCATAAGTAGCGTAATTCGATGGCTGTTCGGTTAATGAATACCGAATGTTTTCTAACGGCTAATGTTACTATTTTGTGATTTTGTAGAAACCAATTATAAAGTTTCATGAAGAATCGTCCTCTTTAGTGAGCTACAATTCCATCATTTTTGACGAAATATGCGGCATCATTAGAAATTAGTGGCTATCCATCTGGTTTGAATTACTAAAAAGACCGCGAAAGATTGACATTCGGCAGAAGGCGTAATATAACCTTGTAAAATCCTCTGTTTATCGAGACAGTAAAAACGAAAGTGCGAAAGATGTTTATCAGTTGAAAAGTATTTATCTAAATCCCGTACACTTTTTTCTTTGAGGAGTAAAAAGTTCTTTTCTTTTCTATTCCTACATTTATGTCAGTGGTTTATTTGTTTGTCTTTCCTGTTGCGCAAAAATAATCAGAATTCGTGTGAAGATACTCTCTGCCAGGTGGCAACCACAATGATATAGCAAACTCTAGCAATTATATATATATATATATATATATATATATATATATATATATATATATATATATATATATATATATATGCGTGTGTGTACGTGTGTGCGATTGTCTTAAATTACTACATGATGTGGCCCATATATTTCCACCTACACATACCATTTTACAATTGCATCCACAACCAAAAAAAGAAAATATATATATATATATATATATATATATATATATATATATATATATATATATATATATATATATATATATATATACAGAGGAGAGGCTACATTTGCACTAAAAGTTTTACTTGTTCTTCTCATGAAGAAGTTGAACTAATTTTATGAAGCCTGGTGCATTTTATTATCATAATCTTGCATAATAATTACCCACATTTTTTCAGATAAATGGGTAAAATATGAGTGTTGAAGAAAGCAAACGTCAAAGGGTGTGCGATAATGATAAATGCACACAATCTTAACTTCGTTAACTCTTAGATTAACTGTTATCTTTTCTATATAACCTCATCAACTGCACTTCTTGCCTTTTCTTACGCTTATACAACACTTCACGGCAAACTTCTACCTTGAGTGTCTCTTAGGCCTTGTATAGCGTGAATATTAGTATTAAAAAAGATTCTGAGCCAGAATATACTACCTGTTTGTGACTTACTGATTTGTTTCATGTGGCTTCTTTATGGTATTTGGAAGCACATTTAGCAATTTTCATGATGGAGTTGCACCAAAATTATGCCTCAACTCTCTAAACTGTTTAACGCTTCGAGAATCTGTAGAAGAATATTGATTCGTTTTCTACGGTTTATCAACCCTTTGCAGGTTATTTAAAGCCAGAAATAATTTTTAGATTGCAAAATTTCTTTTTATAAAATAATGATGTAATGATACAAGTCTTACTAATTAACACATAGACGGGAGAAAAAAGGTAAATTCATACCTTTCCCAACGGTATTTCCACGTAAGTAATATAAAGAACATAATTGTAATTGGAACTCGGATCGCCTATTAACAATTTAGGGCTATTATCCAGTACAACGCGCGCACATCTAAGCTTTTAACATTTGGTATTCCCAAGCTGTCACCCATCTAAGTACTGACCAGGCTCGACATTGCTTAATTTCGGTGATTGTACATGTTTTCAAACTTTAGTAAATATCACTTAAAGACCAACCAAAATGCAATAAAGTTTCAACAAGCTGCCTTTTCTGGGTATGACGATAAACTACATCCGAGAACAAGGCCTCTGATCGGGAGCTTTTTAGGAGAGTGGAACCATCTCTTAATTGCTGTTGTTCCCAAGTTTACTCTGACCCGAGGTAGTAGCACTGTTAGGGTTTCAGCTAAGAGTTAATCCTCAAACTGGGGTCAAAACACTATGAAAGAATAAAAATAAAGTTTTATAGTAAAAATACCAGCAATACATTTTTGGAAAAAATAATATTAATACATATTCTATTCATGCGAACCCGTCTTAAAAATCTTAAAAATTAAAGCCCTTTTTACAAAAACTACGTCAATGAAACCTGACCTACAAACTGATTTCTTACAAAGAATACATATTCTATTTATACGAATCTATTGTAAAAATCTTGTCGGCATTAAATAACCCACTGAGTTGTGATTATGCTGTAAAACAAAATAAACCAAACCAAACCAAACCAAATCAACAAGGTGAATGAGAAAATGTTTGGAAAAAGTTCGCCATTTAGTCATTAAAGATCGTTTTTGAACTATTGACAAGGTATGCTATGTACTTGTTTTGCTATGTACTTGTTTTGCTATGTTTGTTCACAGATTAAAAATGCAGCTCTTTGATTCTATGCCACGATGTCAAGAAACTAGTTTCAAATGACCTATACTTCCTTTCCACTGTGGTTGACCACATTTGTGATTTGAGAGTAGCTTGTCGAATGTGCGAATATACGGGTAGCTTAACGGATATCGGTTCCAAATGAGAAAGCAGAGAACCGAGTTCGAAATCCTATCGAGTTCGTAGCATTTATTTACGCACAAATACATATGGAAAATGTATGAATCCATCATTTCCTTTCAGCTATTGTTTTAATAGTAGGCCTGTATATTATTATTTTCAAAAAGACAAAAAACAGAAAAAAAAGAATTATTCTTACAATCCAAAATACGAGAGTAAGTAAAAAAGGATCGCCACTTTCACCATAACATATCTTTAGGTGTGTCACACTGCTCATGCGTACTAATAGTTAGTACTATTGGGGTCACATGATCGAAGCTTGAGCGCCTCAGTTTTATTGCTGCCCTTAGAATGTAAACATGACCGCTTCGTTAAAAGGATTTTTATTTTTCGTTTTTTTTTATACATTTTTAATATTTTTATTTTTATATAATTTTATTACTGTTATCGTCCAAGTGGCGTAACTCTTCAGGCCGTGGTGGATCATGTTTCTCCACAAAATCCGATCCTTTGTAACTATAAGCAATGTTTTCCCCTTATTATCATTCTCATCCCATTTTCTGTAGTCGATTTATACAAGCTCGTTATATAGATTACTCACTGTTTCTCTGCTCCTCTTACCTTCAGTATGTTCTGTGAGTGTCAAATTTTCCAGAAATCACATTCCTTATTATGTGTTACAGAAATTTAAAATGTATTTCTGATTCTATGTACATTTTTCTTTTTTCTTAAAACTTCCTCGCTGCTTAGAGATTCTGTCTAGGGTACTGTCAACATCCTTCTGTAGAACCACCTTTCTGTTACCTCAGCACTCTTTCTCGTTTGTAAGAAAAGTATCCGCCATTCTCTGACATATAGGACGATTGATTTATACGGTTAGTTTACAAAGTACTAATCGTTGTCAAAATTGAATAAACTACCAAAGCTTGCCTTCTCAGACACTGAATCAAATTGCCTTGTTTCGATTCAATCAAATTGATCAGAGTGTCCTAGCCTGATATTTGTTCATTTTTGCAACGTTTGGAAATAATTATGCAATTTACGTTAAACGTGCATTATAAACTATCGGTTTAAAAAACAACTTAAATATCCGATCAAACATTATGATGATCAACTTGAATATTTTGATCTTTTAAAGACTCTGATTTGCTTTCTTTTTTTTTTATACAGGCTGACCTCAAAACCTTCTACCACAAATGTTGCACAAGCTGCAGCGAGTCGTCAGAACGCCAACCCGTCCTTGTGTGGAAACGAAATCTCGGTGCCAACGATAACTCCCGAGAAATGCAGCTCACCAAGTTTCTCCTGAACCTCGGAGACAAAATGAAGGGTCACTCAAGCATGAGCATGAGTAGCAGTATTTCGAACTCAAACACCACTGCCACCACGACCACCACAACAACCATCACCTCCACGACAAGCAGCAACCCCATGAAAATGAAAACGAATTCAGAGAGTAGTGACAAGAATCCGGCTGGGAAGGAAATTGCGACACCCCTTGAGGAAATTGTTCTGAATGAAGAGCCGAGTAGGACAGATGGCAACGTTACAGTTAGTACGACAGTGAACCCTATGGTCAGCTCAACGGAGACCCTGAAAGATGGTACGGAGAGTCTGAAACAAAATGGCGTTAGCTTTACTAGTAATGGACTACCGAGATGAACAAAGCAGAGGAAACTGATTTGAATCAAGCAAATAAATATAGACTGTTAAGACACTTGCTGAAAGAAAGAAAAATCTTAAAGGAATATATATATATATATATATATATATATATATATATATAGGATGAAACAAGTTCTGTTGTGAATAAAAAGCAGGAAAATGGTATTGGGAAAACATGTAATACAACGTTGGTTTAGTGCTCAATTACATTTTTGCAACTAAAATGCTTTGTATAATAGTTTATTTTGCTGAAGGAATTTGATTATGTTTCATGCAATGGTTTTTAAGACAAATAGAGTTAGGAAGCAATCGGTAATTTGGCTATTAACTGTAAATTTGGTTTGTAAGACATTTTAATATCGAGGATTACGTGATGATTTGACTTGTGGCTTAAAGAAAACTAAGGATGAAACTGTCACCAATTAACAAGTAAATGTAGAATGAATTTTGAGTTACTTCTACAAGCGTTAAAAGCTTGTGATACCAGAATGCGTTAGCTGAGTTAAATGACGATGAACTTTGATTAAGACATTTACAATAATTATAAGAATATGGTAGCGATGTTAGAATTTTAATATATATTTTAGGAAGGGCAAAGAACCTGCAGACGTGCTTCTAAATACAGCAACAATAAATATAGATTCCGGGATTTCAAATATCTCCAAAATGTTAATGATGAATCAGCAACTCAGTTAAAAATAAGAAAGAAAAAATTGCCACCATGTATATGTGTAAATTAAAGTAATAAGAAATATTATCTGATGAAAAACAAGATATAATTCATTAAATTCCTTACAAATAACTTTGTTTACGTTTCGCATATGAAAAGATAACAGTTAGAATATGAGAACGCTCAATCAAATATGGGCTTTCAAGATCTGTATGACAAGATGCGCATTCCTTAACAGGGTAATAAACCGTGCTGGTCGTTTAAGCTCTCAGTGGCCAACTGATCTAAAGCACGTCGGATCAGACAGTGGTATCTCCCACAAATGAGGATGCTGGTACAAACGAGGCCGGAGAGCATATTTTCTTTATGCATAGGTTGCTATATGTAATTCACAGTGCTTGAAAAACGGATCATGTACTAAAATACGTGTATTCACTAAAATGTAACGTTTAAAATAATATATATATATATATATATATATATGATATAAATGTAGTTTTAAGGTATACTATATTTATGGGTACAAGTGACCAGTATCAATGATAGAGCGTATGTAAATCTAAAAGTGGGCATTTAGGTCAGCACCCAGCGGCGACATCTGTTTCATGCTTAAATGCAATCGTCAGGCATGAAGATTGTACCTTGCATGCTACTCAGTGCTGTGGTAAGGATTAGGTACAAAATGTATATTATTAATGTTTATATATATATATATATATATATATATATATATATATATATATATTTTTCTGCATAAGGAACGCTAAATCAGATTTTTTAAGCTGCAAACCTCTTCTATGACCGAAAACGTTATCGCGTTATCACTTAAATTTAAAGCTTTACAAAATAGCATTAAACTTAAATAATTGCATTTTTATATGTTTACAATTTCGCCGTTGTAAAATGTATTGATGCGAAAAATTTTGGCAATCTTTAACCTTTATACCCCAAAAAGTATTGAGTGTCAAAAGGACGTTTTTTTCCCTTGATACCGTTATTATCTCAACTCCTCGGAAATGTTTATTATTATAAAAAGCAATGATTAGAATTTTAATAAAAATCTAAACATCTGAAAATGAATTTATACATTTTCTTTATTCTTGAGAATTGATAACAAAAAAAATAACCATTATTTATTAGATTATTTATTGGAATAATTAGAAAATCATCGGTGAAGTGTCAATCGTTTGGAACTTTATAAAATGGTAAATAAGGATTCCCCTAAAGTTGATTCACATATCTTAATAATTTAGTAAATACTTATAAATTTATGAATAAAACTTGTTTTGATATTTATTTCCTTATAAATCGATAAATGATAAATAATAGATTGCATTAGTTTTAGCTGTATTCATTTTTAGAATGCTGTAAATATAAATTTATTCTTGTAAATAAAGAATCTAATAAATAAATAGTGTTTAATATTTTTGTTACCAATTCTCAAGAATAGATAAATGTTCATCATATGCTTAGATTTTATTAGAATCGCTCTTTAAAGTAATAAACATTGCCGTGGAATGAAGGTAGTTAAAATAATAGCGGTCCCAAAGGAAATGCCATCCTTTTGACATTAGGTTTTCATACGGGCACGAAGGTCTAATATTGTCGAAATTTGATTATTTTTTAATAATAATTATTTATTATATTAACTAGATATCAAAGTAAAAATAAAACTAATGAATGTTAAAATAGCAAATAAGGATATTTTCATAATTTTTTCTCGTGATATTTTGAATTTCTTTTATTGTTTTCAGAGTTGGTCTTTACTAAACTTAGTTTGGGTCCAACATTAAAAGTACTAGGAAGCCAGTTTGGTTCGAACTCACAGGATAATAACAATAGTCAACCAGGATCGTTAAAGATTAACCGACGACAATATGGCCAGATAGTGTATTGGAGTTGGCTACATAGTAAATTCAGGAACAATCCGTAATTAAGGTGATAAAACACTTTCTACTTACAGTCCAATAATCTTCAGGATCTGTAGCTTGAATTGGTTACTGTTTTCGATTTTTTATTTTTAATACCGAACTCAAATTTAAATCTGTGTTTATATTTCTGGTTATTTTCATGGCAGCAATACACGATGCCGACCAAGGGAAGAGATTTACAGGCCGAATGTATCTGCTAATTGAGAATTCTCGTTAGTAAAAGAATTATTATTGTGTTCAGTATTTTATTTCCTTTTAGTTTTATCACCAAGATAAAATTCTGCTCACATTGATGTTATTACGACTGTAAACAGCAACATTTAATTAACATCAGTGAGCGCGCAACTAACATTACAAGCCTGGATCTCGAAGATAATTGAACAAGAATCAGGAAGAAAACGCTACTACTGAAATTACAGAGGGTTCCTGAATTTAATCTTGAGCGAATTTCGTGTATAAATAAGAAAGTGAGAAAAATTAAGATAAATTATAAATATATATTTGTCTATTACTTTTAAACAAATAAATAAATGAATATATATCCGAGAGTCTGTTTGTGCCTGCACACACACACACACACACACACACACACACACACACACACACAAAAACCAAAAAAAAAACAAAAAAAACGCGCGCGCGTGTGTGTGTGTAGTTAGATATACTGGGGAAAGACATTTTATGTAATTTACTTCATCATATTTCAGATACGCAGACACACACATTCAAATATATATATATATATATATATATATATATATATATTATTTATTTATTTTTTTGTGGATGACAATATATATGTTTATATATATACAGACACGCATATATATATACACAAACATGTACATACACATATATACACAGATATACCCTGCATATATACAGACACCCATATGTACATACACAGATACATCCACATTTATACACAGATACACACGCTCATCTATATACACACATATAGACAAACACACACATATATACAGACACACACACAAACACTCATACACGCGCGCACGCGCACACACACACACACATTATATATACACCCACCCACATGGGTATGTCAAAAATTATCTACACTGTCGCCATAACATACCTTTATATAAGAATGCGGATATTGTTTTACATTCCTCGTATATATATATATATATATATATATATATATATATATATATATATATATATATATATATATATATATATATATATGAATTAATACATCGAAATTTACGCACGAACCGAGTGTAACAGTAAGGAATTTTAGCTCTATCCACAGTGGTCACTTGGTTACTTCGAAGAAAACCGTGGAAAATAGATGCCAAATTAACTGATTTTTTCATCATCAATTTTCCAGAACCCTTCTGCATCACCTTGTTATATGGATTACGTTTAATGACTTTCAGATAATGTAACATTTGCTAATAATTGAAATGACAAATCGATTTCAAAATATTTTAAAACGCATTAATACGATTACAAAAGAAATGTTGAAAATTGAAAATATAATCATATGAGAATAATTGATGAAAATATCCTTTATATTCAAATCTAAACTTATGTTAATGTCAAAATGTATCAAATATTTTGTAATAAAATACAAAAAATACCCACTTCCTTGATTGCTATTAATTATCTTATTGTAAAAATTACTCGGTGAGAATCAATAACTTTTCTAGATAAGTATGTTTCAATTCTAATTTTCAATTCTAGAATTATCGAAAACTCTCTTGCGAATTTATATAAGAATTTCTTCCAAAACTAATTCAACGTTCTTCCATTTTGAGATCTGGATCTCTTAGAGTTCTTGACGCCCATTTCTTAATCCAGACAATGATACCTTCCTTCAGACATTTTCAATCTCTTCCCGTTATAGAAAAATCTCTAATATTCTAATAATCTAAAAAAAAAGAAGAAAATATTAAAAATAACTAAATCTAAATAAAGATCCATTTTATAATGATTTTAATATTTTCTTCCGTGTCTAAATAAAACTCTCTCCCATTATCAGATAGATATTATCTAGGATCAGATGATTTCTAATTCAGATCTATTCTGAATCGACATAAAGATATCATCCGAATGTAAATAATATTTACAAATTTTGGAAAAGATGTTCCAATTCTAGGAAGGTTCTTTCACTTCCTGATGAAAATCTACTGGAAATGAGGATATTTTTTTATTAATTTTAGAAAACTTCTTTCATTTCTAGACAAGAATCTCATTTAATTGTCGATAAGGGTCTATTTCAATTCTAGAAAAGATTTTCCAGTTCTAGAAACGTTTTCATCTGAAAAAATATTTTCTCCTTGTAGATAATGACTTCTTCCTATTCCAGAAAAGATCTTCCAATTTCTTAATAAATATCTTTTCTAATAATAGTTTAGGATCTTTTGCAAGAATAAATTCAAATTTAAAAGCTTCCCTTTTTTTCACGTTTGACTTCCTTTTCTTGTTTTGCTTCTTTCTTTTTCAGTCATGAATTTCTTTATTTCGTGAGGATTTTTTTATAGAATTTGTAAAGGCAATATTCTAAACTGTAAATATCAAAACAAAAATGCTTATACGTTTCTATATTGAACCCCGATAAGGCATGCTTTTTGGCAGAAGTATTTATGAATTTGCCATTTGGGATATTGTTGCAACACAGTCCCCCTTCATATATATGGGCCAGTACTTAGGAAATAAATATATATATATATATGTCCATATTGGTAAAGTTTGCTAATAGAATATTTGTTTTTTAAACTGGAAACAACGGTTTCAAGACATGACAAAATCTAACTTGCACTCTGTTTACTGTGATTTGTAAATGTTTACTAGTAAAATCTAAAAAATATATGACTGCAAAACATTCCCGCCGTAGTCACACATCACAGGTAGATCTGTGACTGTTTATGAAATCACTTTGATAGAAAATAGGCGGGGATGAATTTAAGCGCATTTCGTTACTCCACGACTTAATACAATTACTTAAACTGTGCGGCAAGCAATCATTTATAAAGTAAAGTTTCCAAAAGACATACTTCAGGTAAATCCTGATGCATTTACGTATAGATAACCGCTTTAATGAAGAAATGTATCAATAAGGTTCCGTTGAATATTCGCAGAGGGACCGGTTATGTTGTGAGCGTATGGCTGTAGATATGCAAGCGTAGTGGTGTCTCCTTCATATAACTTTCAATTTATCATTAAACAAATGAATAAAACCACGCTTATAATTTCTTGCTAGCAACTGTTTGAGAGATCAATTGAAAGATGAATTGAGATTCGGAATAGAAAACAGAGGAAAGTAACTTTATTCCAAATTCCGAAGTGATACATCATCTTTATTCGATGCTTTCAACATGGATATATTTATATATTTGTACCTTAGAAGCCGATTTGTTCTTTTTACCTGTGTGTCATTCTTTTCAAATATTCACCTGTTATCTCTCTCTGCTTGTTTTTTTTTTAAATATATATTATATGAATAACCTACAATTAATAATTGATTCGTTGACGAATACGGAAGTAGTGTGTTGGTGATGCTCGTTTATACGAGTCAAGGAAAGATAGAAAAAATAGAAATTGAAAATCGGTGTCTGCGGACTTTTAAAACTTGCGATATTTTAGTGGAAATCACATATCTGTTTCTTATTCCAGCCTTTAAATAAGCTGATAATAATGGGATTTTCGACTAACATTCTTATCGCCTTATTTTTATTGCAATTTGTATATCACAGAAGTTAATTTTCTAATAAATACTGAGAATAAAAACAAAGATTTAGGGTCGCACAACAGTAAGAGTGCTCAATATCAAAGATAGAGCTTTTAGATATATAGACATAGAAAGTGTATAATCTAGAAAAGGTTACTGAATATGGAATAACCAAAGCGGAAGTTGGAAACAGTCAAAATTATAATCCACAGTTCTTTAGCATTTATTTTTAAAAACAGTGTTCGATACACAGTAGAGCATAATATTATAATATTATTATTTAAAAATATATATCCATCGCGACACAGAAATTACAATGTTTCGGAACCCAAACCTAAACCTAAACATTAAATCCTTAATATATATATATATATATATATATATATATATATGTGTGTGTGTGTGTGTGTGTGTGTGTGTGATTGATGTTGATATACGTACAGTTATTTAATTTAACGTTTGTCAAGATAGCCAGAATATTGTCTGTAAACATTTCATTCGACTACCTTTCCAATTCGATTTGGATAACTATTGCTCTTTAATCTCTCTCTCACAGTCACTATTTCTATCTTCATTACTCTCACATATATATATATATATATATATATATATATATATATATATATATATATATATATATAAAAATAGATCGATAGATATGAACAGACTGAGATACATATATATGAACAGAGTAAGATCGGTAGATAGACTGCATAGTTACAGTCACTAAATTTTTATATATATATATATATATATATATATATTTATATATATATATATATATATATATATGTATTAGCTATTTTGTAGGGAGGGTTATCTTTGATTGTGTTGATTCTATTGAAGAGCACTCAGAATTTGAAGCCTTCAGTGTTTACACGAAGAGGAGAAATATATTGAAAATACCTTGAAGAAACTTCTATACTCTAACTATTTTATATTCAATGCGAAACAAAAGCTCATAAGATATTCCAAAATAGAAAAGCACCTCCTTCTGATATATATATATATATATATATATATATATATATATATATATATATATATATATATATATATTTTGAATGAAAGTTTTTTTAATTCTTTCAAAGTAGGTATGCCTTCCGGGATTGGAATCATCATTCTAAATTAATTAGTTTATTTATTTTTTATTTTAATTAATTAATTAGAATTTTTGTTGCTGTCTACTTGCACCAGTTAGAACGACGCTATTATTTCAGTGACAAAGACGATACTTCTGGTGTTAACTGCTAAATTAAGTGTTGTCAATAAAAATGGGTCAATGAAAGAGAATCGTTAGCGTATGGACTAACAGGTGACAATTCTTGGAGATGAATGAAGCAAATAAACAAGCATGGGGATGTTGATCATTTGAACAGATACGATTTTCTATTCTGTATGTTGTTGGTGCATTTATAGAGTCGAGAGTCTCGAAACGGCTGTATGATTTTTTGCATTTCCGTCATCATAAATGTCTGTCTGTATTCATGATCAATAACCTCTCTTTGCGCAGAGCATTTGTAAATATTTACTTGCTGTTGTTTTATCTAGATCTAAAACCACAACAACAACAATAATAATAATGATAATAATAATAACAAGAAGAAGAAGAAGAATGTCTTCATGCTTCCCTAGGTATGGATGTTATAGTTTCTGATCTGAATTGATTGGAGGTGTTAATATCTACATGTTTTGTACATGTGAACTAAAATAGACCGTAAATATCTTGTTCAATACTAAAGCTTTGTATGTCAGATACCTGACCTTAAATAACTGTATCACTATTCATAAGCAGGAAGAGTGAGATCATTATGGCCGGGTGTAGAGAGAATTATTTTTTAAGTTTAGAGGATGAGTCAGCCAAGGCGACTTAGGACTTCTAACTAAATACCTGGGAACACCCTCAATCGTAGACTGTCTAGACGAACTGGGTTTCACGATCTTAAGGTATTCCTAAGTGGGCCCCAACTGCAAGATAATTCGTTGCTTTTATCAAAACGTGTTATCATATTGCACACATTTCGCTGTGATACATGTACTTCGTATAACTTATCAGAATGAATGCTATGATGTGAGATACTGGGCTTCGTATATTTATATTACAGCGACAATTTGTTAGCGCCCTGCTCACTCAAATAATAATAATAATAATAATAATTGCACTAATAATATTTTTTACTTAAACATATCAAAATACTATTACTTTAAATCTTCACAAAATTATGTGTGTGGGAGTGCATGTGCACGCACAAATGCGTGCGTGTGATCGCGCTCATGCGTCCTTCTGATCTAAATACAAAGGCGGCGAGCAGTTTGAAAACTTCATGACACTCTATACACCAGTCCTGTGTAATCAGTTCTGCCAAAAAGTGTGGCTGTTTCTGCAAAAGGCTTCACCGCTATAATCAAACCATATGTGTAGGTAATCTGGCGGTTCAGGTTTAAGGACTAAATTGTCAAATTCTCACACGAAGAATGGACAAAAGTATTTAAAATCGAGCACCTGTACGAAAATGAATATACAAGTAACACATACACAAAATATATATATATATATATATATATATATATATATATATATATATATATATATATATATCAAATTCTAAAGAAGTGACGGATTTTTATTTATTATTCCGACAGATTTTATTACTTAAACGTTATTTTTAGTGGATACCCATATTTGATTCCCCAATTATTTTAAAAAAGCGTATATTTATTTATTTTTCTTTAACATTTCTCGAATTTTCACGCCGACAGACGAAAATAAATAAACAAACTGTTTAATAAATAAAAGGGGCGTCTACTCAAATATGGGTAACTACTAAAAACGCTTAAATAATAAAAATTAATAATAATAATAATTATATATATATATCTTTGGGGTTGGCTAAAACAGCAAGTCTTCTATACCAAACCAAGTTTTTGGAAGAACTTCAAGGGCGAATACTAAAATATTATATCTTCCATAGCACAAGAAATCAATTGACGCGATTCCCGGTCGGCTCGAGAATCTAGTAGCGAAATTTGGTGCCCATATCGAATAATTAAAACCTCATGCTAAACGCTTTCCTCTCATATCTAGTTTTTGTTAAAATTATAGTTAATAAGTTAATTATAAGTATTTTAAAATGGGGAGTTACCTTTCAATCACTCAATCAATCAACATATATATATATATATATATATATATATATATATATATATATATATATATATATATATATATATACATGGAGTGTATCTGTAAAGGAACAAAATGAATAAATAGGACAAAAGGAAAAACTATGCTCAGCGGACAAAACGCGCCAGCTAAGATTACTTTTTTCTTGTTATTTTATTCATATATATATATATATATATATATATATATATATATATATATATATATATATATATGTATGTATGTATGTATGTATGTATGTATGTATGTATGTGTGTGTGTGATTTTGTATATAAAAAAACATTTAAAAAAACAATCAAAACACTTTGAAAGTTTTTACAAAAAATCAGGCCGATGCAAAATCAAATATTTTTATTTATTTATTTCTCGCTTTTGAACATGAATCTTGTCTAAACATTTTGAAAGGAATTATTCATCATATTCAATGTATTATTCGGATCACTATCGCCATTTTTGTTGCTTTGGTCGGAATGTGACAGTAGAACCATATTTGCAAAATATAGTCTTTTTCTATGTGAAAATATCTTACATTCGAGATTTTGCATAGTACAATATGGGTTGATTCTTCAGTCGAGCGCCTACCTTTTTTTTATTTTTCTATTTCATAAATTCTCCGCTCTTGGTGAAAAAATAAGTATTGAACGACACCCTGTGATTACCGAAAGCACGCCGATCGAAGCGATATGACTGATTTGTTTTTTACATTTTATCAAGATTGTGTAGGCTATTTAAATATATCTTGGATCGTACGAATACGTTTTTCTTTTGTTTTGTTTTTTTTGCGAGTCAATATTGCATTAACAATTTTTTGGTAGATAACAATGACTTTTACGGATACAAATCCTGCTATTAACCTGTAGATAGGAGGGGAGATATGATTTCATACCTTCCGAAGGTTATTTGTGAGTAAGTGAATGTAACAAACTCGGCTCTCCGATTTTTCATGCTTACGACTATCCATTACACCATCCACACATCCGCCTAAAAATGTGATAAAGGCAATAAACACGGGGATATTTGTCCGAATAATTCCTGGGATAATGAACGATTAACAATAAAACATATGAACTTAATTATTTTTTCGCTCACTATCATCAACTTCCAGGGGTTCTAATCAGTTTACTGTTTGTTTCTGGAACTCTTACAGCATCATCTTACGTTTTTCTCCTTCGATGCTCTTTCCACTTTGTTCATTATCAAGCCACTGGTCGATTTCATTTGTATTGTAACGCCGAAAAAATGTTATTTTAAAAAATATGTATAATAAATATATTGAGAGAAAACTGTGTATGTTTTTTTCTATAAAAATTCACCAACATGTTAAATTGTTATATATATATATATATGTGTGTGTATGCATGTGTGTGTGTGTGTCTGTAAACATTTCAGATAGAGTATATCTGTGAAAGGACAATATGAATAAAAACAAAAGTAAAATTTATCTTAGCCGACGCCTTTGTGTCACTTCGCGTCTTCCATAGCATGCCTGACTTTTCGACCATCCTGGTGAATATTTATAACCGTTCTTAAATTCAAAAAATTTTAAAAAACAAAAATATTTTCGTTCTTGTATATAAATTTTTGTTACGAAATAAAATCCTTTCATTTGCCTTAATAAAGTCTCTTATAGAACTGAACGTGTCGGCTAAGATAAGCTTTCCTTTTTGTCTTTATATATATATATATATATATATATATATATATATATATATATATATATATATATATATATATATAGTTTTAATTAAAAAACATTTGTGACAAAAGGCCAATCGGGAATGGGGAAATGATGGTCAACAATTTCTATCCTAGACATAGCTAATCTGATTCATGATCCATTCATTCATTACAATTCGCTCATTTACCACAAATACTTATCTCTCACCATTCAATACTATATGTACCACAATACCATAAATTCGCAGGGTACCTAAAAAAAAACATGACATAAAATTACTAGATGTACAAATATTTAAAATGTCTCTTTTTTCCATTTTTTATTTTGTAAACTTTTATAATTGGGATGCACGGTGGAGTAACAGGATAGCGGCTCGCATTGATGAATCGAAGAGCAGAGTTCGAATTCCAGTCGAATCCATTACATTCATTTATTATGCTAATATTCTTGGGAAATGGGAGAATCCTCCTTTTCCCTCTACCTATGTGTAAATAGCAGAACAGACCGGCTTCTATAGCCTTGGATGGCAACTGGTCTACCGCAGAAATGACAACCTACTGAGGGAAAAAATCTGCCGCGTCAGTCATGTGTCGAAAGATACATGATCGCCTAAGCGTGTATCATCTATGGCGCATAACTGACGGACACTTTTGTATTTAAGCTAGCCGAATTATCCGTGCCTTGCTGCGTGTCCCAGATTGTGAATAATTTTAAATCATTTTTATAATTTGTAGAGAAAAATTATGCATTTTCAATATTACTCAACTCCATTTTCTGGCTTTCTCCTTCTATATTTTGGATAGGAGTCATTCCCTTGTCCATATTTAAATTAAATCAAAGGGAAACATTTTTTAGAGTGGTTGATCAAAATGAAATATCCAAGTACCCTAGGAGTCATTCCCTTGTTCAAATTTAAATTTAAATCAAACGGAACAATTTTCAGTGAGGACTTTGTGCCCCCGCCCCGGAGACAACCTTTAATCAAAATGAGATATACTTATCCAAGTAGCCTGGTTAATGTATTTTCAGAATATATAATGGCTATGCGGGTCTATCTCCAAAACCCTAGGAGGAGTCCAATAACAACCAAATAGATAGACAGAGGTTATAACTTTATATATATATAGATACGCTCTATCGCTGATATTGAGCACTTTAACAAATAAATATAGCATACCTTAAACTATATTTTATCACGCACACACTCTTCAGGCAATGTTAAACTACTGGAGAGTGAAAGATTAATTTGATTTCTAAAAGCAGAATACTTTAAAACAAATAGATTTGTGGCTTTGCCGTGATTAACCAATCGAATGTGACCTCCGGTAAATTCAAATTCACGGGAATATTTTTTTAATATAGCTCATGAGCCCTCTTTTAAATTTAATGTTACGTACGGTGTAATCATGCTCTATTTGTTCTCTTTTACCTGGATATATATATATATATATAGCATAATGAGAAGCCACGTATACTTTCTTAATATGTATATATAGAAAAAGTTTCAAATTAAAATTATAATGTTTTATTTTATGAAAGTATTTATTTATTTATATATATATTTGATATTTCAAATTGTCCTCAATTTTTCATCAGAAATAACTGTTTGTTACAAATAAATTAAAATTACTGTTTGTTGGCAAGTAGCGTCCTTCGAGAGACGCGGACGTCACGTGATATGGAACGTCACTGTTCAGATATTCCTAACTTAAATCTAACTGTCATAAATATTTTAAAAAATATTTTTTTACTATATCTAAAGAAATTGCTTAGCTATTGAAATATTTATAAAGATTTAAAACACCTAAGTCCCTATTCAACCCTAATTTATGTGTATTTAATTTTAAAATCCAATATGTTTCTTTTTTTCTGCGTGTGAATGTGGAAGTAAAAATCGAATCTATTAATAAACATTTGCAGTTTTCTAATGTGTGTCCTGATTGATTGTAGTGTTTAGCTATGGGGGAATAAGGGTTGTTTTGACGTATTGTTTGTTTATGGTTATTAAAACGAAATCTAAAATTGTTTCCAGACTCACCAATATATCCACTATTAGGACATGTTGCAGAATAAATAATAGATTACGTTATGGGTATCGCAGGTGAGGTTAGGTGGCTGTATCCTGATATTGGTGTTGGGTACGTAAAATGTATTAGCTATTACTAAATGTTTGCAAACTAAGCAACGAGGTTTGTTACATTTGTAATTTCCTGTTTGGTTTCTATTGTTTAGATATTTGGTAGAGGTGAGGATAGCTAATAAGTTAGGTGATTGTTTCATTGCATTTATGGGTGGTTTATCGAAAATGTCTTTGATCTTGTTGTCTAATTGGAGGTTCTTGTAATCATTTTTAAATTGTGAATAAGTGTGTGGAATATTGATTGTGGTTAAAACCATGGGAATCCGATTGTTGTTTTTATTTTTCTTGTATGTGAGAAGTGTGTTACGATTTATCAGGATAGTTTTATTTAGTGCTTCTTTTATTATTTTATTGGGTATTTGCATTTTAGGAATTGTTTTGTTAAGTTATTAATATTGTATAGAAAATCTAAATGGTCTGAGCATATGCGTTTGGTTCTAAGAAATGAGCTGTATACAATAGATTTTTTTTAATTTAAAGGGATGACAGCTGTTAAAGTGCAGGAATTTATGTTGGTTTGTGGGTTTGTTGTATAGACTGGTAGAAAGTGTATGTTTGTTTAATTTTATCATAACGTCTAAGAAAGGGATGGATGTGTATGAGTGCTCCATGGTAAATTTAATTGTATCGTGGAAATTGTTGCAGAAAGTGAAAAGGTTTTTAATTTTTCTGATCCATGAGTCCATAATAAGAAAATGTCATCAATATATCTAAAGTAATGTGATGGTTTATATTTCGAATTGTCTAGTATCTTCTTTTCTAGAATGTGCATAAAGATATTAGCATAACTAGGTGCCATTTTTGTGCCCATTGCTGTGCCACTAATCTGTAAATAGTGTTTGTTGTTGTATTTAAAATTATTATGTGTTAAGATGAACTTTATTAATTGGCATATATCTGTAATTTGGTAGTTAGGTAATTTTTTTTGTTACTAAGGAACTCATAGCAAGCTGATACTCCTTCAACATGTGGAATGTTCGTGTAAAGGGACGAAACATCCATCGTTACTAGGATTGTATCATGGTGGACTAAGTTAATGTTTTGTAATTTGCTGAGAAAGTCAGTAGTGTCTCTAATATAACTAGGTATGTCAGGCAATAAAGGTTTTAGGATATTGTCTATGTACCCAGATATAAGTTCTGTGAGGGTGCCAATGCCTGATATTATGGGTCTACCAGGTGGCATGATTTTAAGGGTTTTTGAAATTTCATAGATGTTCTCTTCATTATTTGATTGTGTAATTTGATGTGGGTCGGATGAAAAGTGTTAGGGTGTTTTTCTGAAATGATTTTGGGGAGTTTATGTAGTTTTGGGATATGAGAATTTGCTGTTTTAGGGTTCTTTAAGAGATTTTATGGTATTTTTTATGTTGTAGTTCAGGTTCTGAGTGAGAAGTGATAATTCTGTTTTGAATGTGCTAGTTGGGTCTAGAGGTAAGGGTACATAGAATCTGTTATTTTGAAGTTGTGATTCTGCTTATTTCAATAGCTTTTTTTAGATATAGTAAAAAAATATTTTTTAAAATATTTATGACAGTTAGATTTAAGTTAATTTCTGCAGCTCCCTATACATTCATTGTTGGAGGAATTCAAGGTTGGGGAAGGTACGCCTTCATATGATGATGAGAGACTCAGCTGATGATTTCATACGGAAGGCGCATCCAGAGATTAAATCTGGTACAAAGTGGTCAGCTGCAGAGGCCACACAAGAAGCAGAAACCAGCCTGCGAATCAGAGATATCATGGGCGTGATTCAGAAAAATCGGGCTGGATTGGGTAACACGACACAAATACTTCTCCAAGGAGAATGCAAAGGAAAAGGCGTATGGTAGTTGAAGAAATCAAATGTTCGAATAGGGAGCATAGAATAGCTACTGCCATTTGTAAGTTTGGAATGATATCGAGCCCATTAAACTTTCGTTACATTGGAACCATTGGCGATATCTTTCCTTCTTCGATCTATACGATCTTCTCCCAAATGAAACAAATCTCAAAATGGGGATACACAGATACAGATCTCATGTGCTACATTTATATGTACACGTGGCGACACAACAAGGCATTAGAGGTGATATGATCTAATAAGAACACAATGAGACAGCAAATCAACAGCTTGTTTAAAATTCCATAAGGAAGGGAATGCCCCTGCAAAGAAAAAACAAACAACCCCAATATAAAGTTGTTGAGGGTGCCAGTGATTGGAAGGTTTTAGTGATCTAATGATATCCTTAAAATTTCCAATACACACATCGCACAGACAGACAAGCGTCCTGACATTGTGTTGTGGTCTGACTTAAAAAGACTGTCTTCCTAATAGAACTAACAGTCCCTTGGGAAGAGAACAGGGTGGAGGCGCACGAACTAAAGAAAACTGGTAGAGTCACTGCGTGCCGAGTGTATGGAAAATGGCTGGACGTTATGCCTATTGAGATTTTTCCTGGGAATTTCCTTCCTTTCAAAAATAGGCATCACTGGCCGTTGGTTGAAAAGCGTTTCGCATCGCCTTCAAAAAACTGTTCAACACGCGTTTGGATTTGGTCGAGATCAAAACAAGCAAATAGAATGCGCGCAACATCACGACCTAATATGCGCAAGTGAGATATTTGCGGGTCGTTTATAACGAACGAGCGCGTCAATAACAGCAAACGCGTTCAAGAAACTTTCATTGCAGATAGATTTTAAAAAGGAACAATTATTAGTTTATTTCATACCCTGCCTGGTGGCAAACGCTGGGTGGCGCTTGGCGGTCCCGCCATAGCCACCGAAACCGTGAGATCACCCCTGGTCGGCGGCTGATGAAGAAGGGTATCGCACGTGCTAACACACGTTGTATGTTAAAATTGATTACCAAGACTATGAAAGCAAGATGACTCTTCGGAAAGACGAAGTGACCCTCTAGAAAGTTGGAGGACACCTTGAAAGACAAGGTTTTACATTAACGCATGAAGAATACAAGAAACGCAGAATGCCCCTCTGGGTGACTAAATATATCACCCATCAGACTGATTTTAATGGAAACAACCTGATGTGGACCTGGCTACAACGTGTGATTGCGGCAGAAGATTTAACGGTTTACGCGGTTTACGTATCCATAAGGCACGCTGGTGCAAATAACGTAATTCTCCTATCGGAGAATGTAAATCGAGTGATGGGATTATGAATCTGAATACACCCACAGCGTTCAGGATTCCATAGCGACAGCACCCTTTTAAAGAATCCAGTGGCCAAAAGGTAACAGTAAGGCTGTTTGACAAATCTTGACAAAGAGCTTTTTTTATCCTTAATAACAATCTTAAGGGTTCGATAGGGGCAACAGATCAGTTCCTTTTGTAGTATAATTTACGACGTTTGTTTTGAATGGTTTGGATCAGTAGTGAAAAGAAAGATAAAAAAGAGGAAAAACGACCAAATCGACGACAAATCCAGAAAGGAAAGTTACGGTCAGAACAAAGATCACTGAAGTTTTTAAAGAAGCTCCAAATCATGAGAGGGCAGGCCTTCAAGAACTCATGAACGATATCAGAAGGAAGATTCTAGTGATATCCAGAGCTGAAAATCAAAGGAAGCGTCGGAAGAAAAGGAAGTCCTTTCGATAAATCCGCATGCTTTTTACTAAAAAAAACTTCGGAAGCAAAGAGCGGCAAGTTTGATATCCCAAAGGAGGAGTTGAGAATCACTTGAAGAAGACGTATTCAGATAATATGCGTGATATACCAATCCTATAAAAAGATTTACCAAGACCTTAAGATCCGGCATTCATAGGGGATAAAATTAAGTCAAGTCCGAGATTTTGTCCGAAAGGCACGTGGTAGTGCTCCTGGAATGAATGTGGATATCATATAAACTATATAAAACTGCCCATGCGTTCTTAGGAAACTGTCCTCCTTCAGCGGGTTTGGAAGCAGAATATTGTACCACAAGAATGGTGTTTGGCTGATGGGATTTGGATACCTAAAGAGATGGATTCAAAAGGGCATTTCCAATTTTCGCCCCATATCCCTCCTTAATGTAGAAGAAAAATATTTTTGGAGTCCTCGCTCGTCGCATGACAGATTTTCTTATAGGAAATGATTACATCAACACATCTGTCCAGAAGGTTGGGATTGGGCTTCCCTGGTTGTCTGAGCATTTATGGAACTCCATAATCTTGCCAACGCATATGGGTCAGTCCCACATCAATTAATAGGAATGGCTAATTTCCTGGCAAGATTAGGGTAATCATAATGAAGTATTTCGACTCAGCTTTCATGAAATTCACCGTTTTTATACTACCAAGTGGCAACCACTTGAGATCGGTATCATGATGGGCTGTGTGATTTCCCGCTTCTTTTCGTTTTGGCCATGGAACTGATTTACGAGGCGCATCAACCACAGCCAAAGGAGTGATGACTGAAGAACAGCTAGTCCTTCCTCCTTCTAGGGCTTTTTATGGATGATATCACAATTTCGTCTCTTCTAAAATTGATGCCAATAACCTGTTAGATGTTTTCATATGGGCGAGAATGAAGGTTGCTTCAAGAAAAGTCGAAGCCTGTCATTAGTTAGGGGATCTGTTAAAGATTCACTTTAAAATTGGTGATGACACGATACCAACAGTTAAAGAGCCCTCGGACGGCTATATACAATCCCACTGACTGATCGACATCGGGGTACGGAGGTTCATAAATCAACCTAAAAGGGTCTAATTTCGATCGATAGAACCTTTTTGAAAGCCTGGTGCTATCAACATGGTCTATTACCCCGCCTTTTGTGGCCTCTGCAAATGTATGAAATTGCATTATCTCGTATTGAGCGAATTGAGCAAGTGATCAATAAGTACTTGCGTAAGTGGCTTGGAGTTCCACCTTGTTTTCGAAAGTGGGCCCATATACCAACCCGACATCTGCAGCCCCTATACATTCATTGTTGAGGAATTATATATATATGATGATGAGACTAGCTGATGATTTACATGGAAGGCGCATCCAGAGATTAAATAAAGTGGTCAGCTGCAGAGGCCACATAAGAAGCAGAAACCAGCCTGCGAATCAGAGATATCATTGATTCAGAAAATCGGGCTGATTGGGTAACACGACACACAAATTTCCAAGGAGAATGCAAAGGGAAAAAGGCGTATGGTAGTTGAAGAAATCAAATGTTCGAATAGGAGCATAGAATAGCTACTGCCATTACTCAAGCAAAACAGTGTAAGTGGACAACATGGAATGATATCGAGCCCATTAAACTTTCGTGGAATTCATTAATTGCGATGGAACCATTGGCGATATCTTTCCTTCTTCGATCTACATACGATCTTCTCCAAAATGAAACAAATCTCAAAATGGGGGGATACACAGATACAGATCTCTGTTTTTCAAAAAGACCGAGGTACCTTTGCGTCATGTGCTTCTGCTTGTCCACATTCGCTGCATATGTACACGTGCATATGCGACACAACAAGGTATTAGAGGTGATAAGGGATCTAATAAGAACACAATGTGAGACAGCAAATCAACAGCCAGGGCATCCAAGGAAACTAAGATTGATTTAAAGGAAGGGAATGCCCTGCAAAGAAAAAAAACAAACCCCAATATAAAGTTGTTGAGGGGTGCCAGTGATTGAAGGTTTTAGTGGATCTAATGATATCCTTAAATTTCCATACACATATCCCGTTGTGTTGTGGTCTGACTCTCTAAAAAGACTGTCTTCCTAATAGAAACTAACAGTCCCTTGGGAAGAGAACAGGTGGAGGCGCACGAACTAAAGAAAAAAACTGGTACGAGTCACTGCGTAGTGTATGGAAAATGGTTGACGTGTCATGCCCATTGAGATTGGGTGTCGTTTCCTGGGATTCGGTCATTTCTTCCTTTCAAAAATAGGCATCACTGGCTTGGTTGAAAAGCGTTTCGCATCGCCTTCAAAAAACTGTTCAACACGCGTCAAGTTGGATTTGGTCGAGATCAAAACAAGCAAATAGAATGCGCGCAACA